>JAUIMM010000227.1:2400000-3000000 GCA_031769625.1 Taudactylus pleione | reverse complement strand
ATTGAATAATATAACTTTTTGTGCTTTGGAACCACAATTGGATTGGAAAGCAATCATTTCTTATGCGACTTGTAGCGCTGAACAGCGACATTTTGGGTATATAGATTTAGGGGTATCAATAGAACAAAACCACAGTCCGGCAGGAATTTAGGAAGAAAAGGTAAAAGCACAAAGAGACTGTGGGCCTAATTCCGAGGTGCACCTATTTGCCGCCGTGGCAGCGATAAAATGCAAATGCTGATTTCAGCAGCCCCCTTGTAGACTAGCGCATCAGAATGTGCAAGCCCTAAGATGCCTACTTTCAATGTCCATACATGCTGCAACACTGTCAGTGGTTCTTAACAATCCACCATTGGTGCACCATTGGCGCATCATTGACATTTGCACCAGCCCTATGGCAGGAGCAGCGTCTCCATCTGAACATGACCTCTTTGGCTGTGGCTCTGTGTATTAGAATGCAGCAGCTTTCACTGACACACCCAAGACACACCCCCTCATCAGAATATTTTGTGTTCTCTTCAGACCATCTCCCAGTCACCACCCAGGAACACCCATGGATTTCCCTCACCAGTGTGCACAACAGCACTTTTGTGCATACACACACATCGTAAATGTTTCCAGACTCAGCAACAAATAATCACACAACTATGTGAACATCAGCATTGTGTGCAGTCAGCGATGTGCACCTCTGAGTCAGGACCTGTGCATTCTGCACTAAGCTCATGGCGGTATGCAGCCATTCTTACAGAATACTGCTGCCTGGATACTGACAGTCTAGAGCAGAGGTATCACCAGGTCTGGTGACTCCTGGTGAGCACACGCTCAAAAAGGGGGCATGGTCTAAAATAAAGGGGCATGGCCTCACTGGGGATCCCCATGACTTGCCCCCGGAGACTGGGCAGTCAGCACTGTCAGCTTCTCTTCTATGACAGGAGCCGGGTGCTGCAAGAGAATGTCACACTGCAGCACTCTGCTCCTGTCACTGCAGTGGAGCTGGCATTTTGGTGTCACCCCCTCCGAGGGTAGTTTGTCACATCTGATTATGACTAAGGCACTTTTTCTGGTGAAAAAGATGCTCCATGCCAGCTGAATCTCATGGGACCTGCCAGCTCACTCACGCCAGGCATTTCACACTGCATGGGGTATTGAGGCTAGGTGTATGAGGACACATCATACAAATGTTCTTCTTGAAAGGTGAAAATTGTTTAAAAAAATTGCTAGGGTTATATTAGGGCAAATAAAGCATCAACTCATTTTAAATCCCAGCCAAGGCATTTGACATCTAATTAGTTAATTTAGTTGATGCTGTAAATCAAATATGATATTTACAGAAAAAACATTGAACAGATGAACTGATTAACATATTTCCATATTTTAAGCTCGGATTGATTATACAATACATGATTCCTTTGAACAATTACAGTCAACAAACATTCTAACATTGCTCTTGTGTATATAATCCTGCAAAAGTTATTTAATGTTAATTATAAATAACAATTATACAATGTGAAGTACTTCTCAAAAACGTATTGTTACTAATAATGAAAATTCAACATCAAAGTCTTTCAAGTAATCCCCTTATGATCTGTTTTGATTACATCGATGTTAACCTCTTCATCAGAGACATGCAAGTCACTTGGTGGTAAATTATGATATAATTAGTCAAGGCATGTTTATTACTAGCTCACAAATTGAATTTATTGCATCTCTTAAATTATGACAGAAGACTGAGAATATTGTTTGTGATGCTAAAAACTAGTGCAGTACTTAGTATTTAATGCAATCTCATGGTCCATGTGAACTGGTATTTTCAGTGATCATTACAGTACTTAGAGGTCCTGATTCAGTATGGATGGCAATTGAGATCACAGCTGCGAATAGATACGGAACGCAGCTGCTAAAATATGCAAATGCTTCCCAAGCTCAGCCGCCATAAAGACGCCCACTGCTGCTTTCTCATATCTTTCCAATCTCGTTCTTCAGCGTAAACATTGGTACCATCGATGCACATTGGCCACTCATGCAGCATTTACATCAGGTCTGACCAGCCATAGACATTGCAAGTCTCCTCGCACGCAGAGGGCTCTCAAGCTGTGTATGTAATCACAGTGGCTAATTTATGCACGCCCATGAAATGGCTTTCAAATGGACAGGCACACCTGTGTTTGCAGACCACTCCCTTATCACCACCTCCAAAGGCTGATAGCCTTTCACTGACTTTGCGATGGATTCTTCTGGGTGTCCGTAATCGCAATGCGATCACAGCACATGCGCAATGTGGCTTATATGCATGTGCAATGTCAAACAATCTCTCAAACTTGCAATCAGTCCTGAATCAGGCCCTGAGTCCTTGTATATGAAAGTCAGGGACAAGTAGACAAGAACCAGATACAGTAACAAGAACTAGACAGACTTTGAAGCCAGATAAAGACAAGCATAAGGTCCATAAACCACAATACTAGAAACAACGCATTTAGCAAACGGAGACATTGACAAACCAAAACTGGAATCTAGTGCCAACATTAATGGTCTTGAAATTATTACAAGAAGTGCCTTTTGAAGAGATTGAAGGTGTTTTGTTGAACCTTATTAATTAACAGAAGTACTGTAGATGACACATTACAGGACTGATAGCAGAACTAGCTCGGACAGATAGACCAAGGGGCAGAACTGTGCATCATCAGGCCCATAGCAAAATTTGTGTAGGGGCCTGGTAATATTACTCTAGGATTCAAAATGGTAGACCTCCTCCGATCATGAGCCTACTGTGCATATGCCGGACAGTAGAAGTGGCCTCTGCTCTTAATGTTTAGGCAGGTGGGTACCTTAGAGGGTGCCTCTGGACCCTATAGCACCTGCAACCTCTGTGCCCTCTGAAGTCCAACCACTAACTAGATCCTATTTAACAGAGTACAAATGACAGCAGCCATTGTGACAAAAGTGTATTTTTACAAGGTGAAAAACACTCATTTTAGTGCATTTGAATCATTTCATTGTGTAGCTTTGTCATTTTAAAATCTCTATGTTTGAACTTACAAAATAGCCATGCTATCTGTCAATCTTATTCAAGTGTGATAATTCTCTCACATTACAATGGTGTGATACCATTATGGCATAGACAGGTTTAGGTCCAAATAGCAGGAAAACAGGAAGTAATTATAAACTCATACACTTTCTCATAACCTGTACATATAAATATTATAAATGCTAGAGGACATACAGTAAGGTTGTCTATAATTTAAATATATGTTGTTGGGTAGATTAGAATTTGTTCAATTAAAGTTACATACTATTCAACGCCAATGTGTTTCGACCTTTTTCAAGGCATAGTGGGGAATGAAGTGGGGGATCTTTATTTATATGGTAACCCACTAATCATATACATTGTGGGCATTAACATAATGAACAAACCTAATAAACATACAAAAAAGTCTTGCAGACAAATACATCAAAAGGCATTTTTGTTTGAATTTGCCATGACCGGAAGCTGCAGCTAAGTACTCTTCCAGTCTGTGGTTACTATGCGTTCTCCCTTCCAATCCAGAAGTGGATTCTCCATTAACTTCTGTGAGGGTGGGAGTGACACTTCTTGAGTCATTAGGAAGCATCTGGCCAGTGTATACATGTTTTCTTGAGGACAGCCGAACACATCACAATAATCAGGCTGTCATTTTTTAGTGTTAAATTAGAAGCAGAAGTTGTTTACAGGAGTCCAGCTGATAGAATATGGTTTCCTTTGTGATGTCCATATAATTGAAATCCGCTCCATCAGAAGTTCTATATATTAATATAAACCATGAAATATAAACACAATAAATCTCATAAAATGTTAAAATTACCAAAAGAACAATTCATAGAACTAAAAATCAAACATTATTAAACTTAATAAAATTAACTAAAACTCAATTTAAAAATCACTTCAGTTCAAAATCCTTATTTAATCCTGAAGGTAGTAATATATTAAATTCATATATTAACCATTTTAGATCATGCTAGATAACTTCCAATTTTACTGAGACTAAGGACACCAACGTTTTTCAGACTAGAATATCGACAATTGTGTTAATTTTTAAAGTGTTTTGAAAATGCATGCTTTTCAAGGCCATTTTTTATATTCCATTAAAATTCTGCAAGGCAGACTTTCAATAGTCAAGGATCGACCTATGTAAAAAAAATTGTGTTGTAAAGTAGCACATTTATGTTCCATTAAGTTTAACATCAGTGATTTTTTTTATTTTTAGCAGTGTCTACTTTCACATTTTTTCACATGCAACACATTCCACACCTGTGAAAAGCTTTTGAAGTGATGGTGCCATTTTTGGAGGGGAGGAGATAATGTACTTTTTACCATTTTTTTTTACGTTTTGTGCTTTCCTATAAATAAAGAAGGCCATGCTAGTAAAAAAAAAATATTAAATGTGATTCTCAGAATGAGCCAGTTTTTTTTTTTTTAAATTCTATGGTTTTAAATTGACTGCTTTAGTCAGTGATAAAAGAAAATTGTAGTTATTGATTCTGGCATTGTTTTCCTGTTTTGCTTTTAGGAGAATCTTCCTATACTGTTCTGTTGTATCTTTTGATGGCATTTCCACCTTTGTTTTTATTTTATCCACTTCTTTAAAATACATCTAGTATTTAGTTCAGATACTTGATTAGAAAAGCAATGTCATCTGTGCAGTTCCTTCTGATTCTTTTTATCTGCCCAGTAGGTATAGAATTTAACCAATTGTAGTGTAATGACTGGTGTACTGGATGAATACACTAGAGTTCTGATTTTATTATATAGATTGACTATCACAGGATTAGTTTCAGAAGTTGAATTAAATATTAAAATCATTACTATTTAAAAACTGTTTGAATCCCTCCAATGACTCTAGGCTCTTGCACCAAATTATAAAATATTGTCAATAAAACAAGACCAGGAAACCTATAAATATATTAGCATAACTCGGGATGAACCTAGTGCCCATGTTGGAGCCGACTTTTTGAAAATAGAAGTATCTTTAAAATTACATAATTATTATTGATAAAAAGATTAATGCTTTTTTTAAAATATTCTTTCTAATCTTCTCAATAGTTGATTTTCTCAAAAAATACAGAGCTTCCAAGACTTTTTCATGTTGAATTATAGGATATAGGGAATTCACATTCACTTTAGCTAAAATATAGTCTCCCTCCCTTTTAATATCCTCCAAATGGTTTAAAATATCTGTTTTGCCTTAAGGATTGTTTTATTTTGAATAACCAGATTCTGTGAAAAAATAATCTATAAATTAAGAGATTAGCTGTAATGGAGTCCTGGTGAATTAAGAGGCTCTTTGTGAACTTTAGGTAAAATATAGAAAAAGGGATTATTATTTGTGATACATTTTCATTATTTTTCTGCGAAGATGTGGTTTTTAACAAATTCTTCTACCATTGAAACACATTTTTTATTAATATCATCAGTGGGGTCCCCTATCAATATGTTGTAGTTATTAGTATCCTCCAACTGCCCAAGTACTTGTTTCCCATAATCAACTATGTTGAGAATAACTATTCCACTTCCTTTGCCAATAGTTAGGTATTATTCTTCTTATTATCCCTTGAAGCTTTTATTTTTGAGTTTGAGGTAGTCACTGAGATTTTTCTTTTTCAAGATCTTCTTTCACCAATTCGCTAAAAGATTCAACAAAATGACCCCTCATATAAGTGGAATCGAATGTAGAGTTAAGGCCCCCATACACGGCACGCTATACGTGCCAGTTCGACGGATTGGCACAATATAGGTGCTATATCGTGCCAGGTACCTGATATCATGCTGAGCGCTCCAACAGGGTCATAAATTGCATCCCTAGATCTTCCTGCAAAACCATCTGATCTGGGATGCTATGTACTATACCATTCAGATGAAGGAGGGGGAAGCCAGCATATCGTGCAGTCTGCGGTGACCGCATGATTGCCGGCGGTGCCAGCATGATCCATCTGCCGATGGATCGGCAGTCACCCTACACAGTGCACTGCACCGTGTATGGGCACCTTTAGGTTTAAAATGTGTTTTTTTTCTTCTCAAAAAAGGTATTATCCTTATTTTTTTTATCTTTAAAAAATATTTATTGATAGACAATTTTCAGTTGAATTTCTCCAAGTCAGTATGTGTTTTAAAAGTATTTAGTTTTGTGGAAGGTGCAAATATAAATCCTTTTTCTAAAAAGGATGTTAATTACTCTTTCATTATATGATCAACAAGATTAAATATCTTTACTTATTTGGAGATGATTTAGATGAGTCTATGCTTTGTGCAATGGAATTTTTTTTTTTTTTTGGGGGGGGGGGGGGGGAGTTTGTACCTGTCTTGTACCTCTTATGTTTGAACTTTACTTGTACTGTAGAGTCCATCCTCTCCTGTCTAAAAATGTGGGTTAGGATTTCAATTATCTAGTTGATAAAACCTATTATGAATAGGTAGAGGTGCTCTGTTTCATACCATGCACAAGATTTTTAATCCTCCCTTGGTCTTTTCCTATTCTATTCTGAGGTAACATAATTCCTTCTGAACTTGTTCAATATAGATTAAGAATAATCCAATTTGCTTCATTTTGGCTGTGGGATATTAATTCCTCCACCTTGGTATCTAGAGAGATTCTGATTACTAGGAGTCCTTTGTCCCCTTATGGGCACTGGATCCCTTTTACATATAAATGGTGGAATATATTTTTCAATCTTGTTTTTAATAGGAATCTGTTCTTGTGTTTCAATATCTATTAAAAACATTGCAGTTTCTTTTAAATCACTATTATCTTGTTTATCTTTTTTTAAATAAGTTCTTTATCATACTTTTAGAAATTTAATTCATATTACTTTCTCCATTTATTTATAATCTGTTAAATCACAGAATGGTAATACTGTACATATGTTTTATATTTGGAAATTTCCTAAGATCCTTCTTGTGTTCTTCTATAATTAAATTAGTTAATTTAAAAGAATAGTTCTTAATAATCAAATCCCACTGATGTCTCTACTGTGATGTATTCTGACTTCTTCGAATAAACATATATACACTGGCACTTTGGCTTTATGGAATATATAAATTTTAATGAAGTACTCTATGTAGTATCTTCTCAGCTTTAACCTTAATTTGGAGATATCTGATATTAAGAAGGTGGAAGGTTTGTGGTAACCAATGGAGGTTGGATGATATGGTCAATTACTGCATATATTGTATGAGTGCATTAATAAAGGGGTTGGATACCTGACTAAACTTCATCTGTATGTGGATTGAAGACACATCTTGTTTCACAGTGTGCTGGTTATTAAACCTATTTATACAAAAATAATACACTATTAGACATGTTTATGTTATATTTTCTATGTCCCCATATGTAGAGGACACATATAGGAACATTTCGGCTGATTAATCTTCTCAGAAAATACTAGGAGTTTGGACTTCTTTCAAATATAAGTATTGTTTATATCAGTGGTTCCTAAACTTTTTGGAATCATGGCACCCTATAGTATCAGCATTTTCTTACAGCGCCCCATGTCAAAAGTATCTACTTAATTTGAGAAATTTTAGAAAAATGTATTAATCAAATTGTGCTTATCTATCATCCTTAGGTTCAGATATGTGGTGGTGGAAAGGGTTATACTTCTGCTTGTCCACATATTTTATGATTGGCAGCCATCAGCACAGGTTTTACCTATCACATTTCTTGCTGTTTCCAGAAGGTGGTCCATCCCTCCATTGTGTTTGTAATGATTAACCTCCAGGAGCGGGTACCATCTTCCTAATTTGCAGATGTGTTCTACAAAAAATCATCTAAGGTTTTGCCTCCTCTTCAGGAGTGGGATTGTCCCAATGATCTACAACCTAGCAAGATGCCACCCAGGGGTCATGTAGATCCTCCTTAGACCAAGCCATGAAAGAGTACATAGTAGAAAATGTATCATGCATATGTATTCGCAAATCTACATCTCTCAGAGGCATGGGAGTCTAAACTCCATCACCATCAAAAAAGCTATCCACTTCCCCTGATCTCTGATCTTTTGATAGAATTAAAGGGGTGGTCATATTTTACAAGAGTGATCTGTGTGGTGTCTATAATTTATTTGTATTTGCAAAGGGGGTGAGTGAAAAACTGCACCCGGGAAGGGTATTTGGTAATGCCCTTTTGCCTTTGTAATGCCACAACAATTATTAATAATTTGTGAACAAGATATATTGAGACCTACAGTACACTACTGTTCAGTCATGCTATACTTCGATGATATTTTGTTTTTTTTCTTAAGACCTAAATTCTCATTGAGTCAATGTAAAAGAAGTTCTCAACTTTACTGCAAACTGAAGAAGTGTGTTTTTGAGAAACTTAGTATGCTCTTCTTGGGTTATATTACCTCTGGTTCTGGTCTAAGTGCCAATGTGGACGCAATCCTCAAATTGCCTCAGGCGATTAGTCTCAAAGCAACATAAAGGCTCCTTGGGTTCACTAACTACTATGAGCAGTTTTTTTAATACTTATTCTACTGAGGTTACTCCCATCACTGCTCTCATATGCAAAGTTGCCAAGAAAGCAGTCCAAGCATTTCTCACTGTCAAAAATCACTGCTCTTATATGCTGGGATGCCAATGCCAAGATATAGCCAAGCGAAGCAGTCCAAGCATTTCTAGCTCTCAAAACTTGCCGCCCAGTACCTCAAATTTGCAACATGTCTCATTGTCCACCAGTCATGATCTATCATACAGGATCCAATAACACGAAGGCTGGCACCCTCGCACAACCCTTTGAAACTACAGGCAAAACCCCAACTGTACCCTTACCCATTCTGGGACTCTACTATGTGATAGATGCCACCCAAACTTGGATTGAAAATGATTTGCTCCTCTGACCATTTGCCATAACCTCTAAAGCTGGGTACAGTGCTCAAAATTCGCAGGTAACCATGGGATAAAGATAATACAACAGCTATTTTTTTTAATCATTTGTGGCCTACTCTGAGACATGACAATATAGAATTTGTCATGGCCTGGTTACAATGTGCTCAGCATAAGATACCTTATCAGCATCCTTCAGGTACTTTAATACCCCTCCCTATTTCAGAAAGACAATGGCACCAAATTACCATGGATTTTATCACAGATCTGCCTCCAGCAGATGGTTTACCACTATTTGGGTCACTGTGGAACACTTTTTCAAAGTGGCTCATTTCATTCCACTCAAAGGATATCCCAGATTCTTTGTTTTAACTGCTTTATTCATTCAAGAGATTATCAGATCATCTCTGGCAGTATACAGTTTATCTCTTTATTTTGTAGGACTATCTGTAAGAGTTTGGAAGTCTCCATATATTTCTCTTCTGGATATGACCCCAAAGCAATGGACAAATTGAAAGGGTGAACCAAGACCTAGAGACTGTCCTCCACATATTCATCTCTGAGAGATAATAAAATTGGACAAAACTCTTTTAATTGTACTTTAAAATAATTTGATTTGTTTTAAAAATATTATTTTTTTTTCTTTTCTTTTCATATCTGTCAAGCCAATATATTTTTAGTTACAAATTATTATAAAACACTCACTGGACTCATTCATCATTTTGCATATTGCCTTGTCACCATTAGTAACTTGAACTAACATTTAAGCACTGTGGGATTAAAAACCTAATATATCATATTTATTGCTGAAATCAGAAAACCTCTCCAGATAACTGTGTGTAAAGATCAATCGTTAAAACTAAAAACAAATTATATCAATTTGTGTTTCAAGGAACATGACTTAACATATATTCTGATTCTGTAATAAGAAACATACTTATACAGATTACTAAAAATGACTAATTTCAACTAGACTCTGTGCCATCGTGTATTCTTAAAATAGTTCCTTAATTCTTTAGTCACAAAATAGGTGTGTGTGTGCAAAAGACAACGAATATGCACTAGCATTATCTGTATTGATAATCTTATTTTTTAATTTTTTTAATCTACTGTATCTGTTTTACATGTACTTTCCAGCTCTCTTTTTTAATTTTCTCATCTCTCTTTTGACTTTTTTTCATTCTTTTTCTCTACCTGTTTTTACTTTTTTATTCTTTTCTTTTCTTATGACTCTATTTCTCCCTTTTTACTTTTTTATTTTTGTCACTCTTCCTGGACAATATGTACTAAACTTTGAGTAGTGATAAAGTGGAAAGTGATAAGGTACCAGCCAATCAGCTTCTAACTGTCATTTTACAAGCTGTGTTTTGAAAAGTGACAGGAGCTGATTGGTTGGTACTTTATCACTCTCCAAAGCTTAGTACATCTCCCCTCCTATCTCTTGCACTTTCTCTGTCTATATAGATCTTTGCATTTTATTTTTTTTATTTTTTTTCACACCCTTTGTCTTTCACTCTCATTTTTTCAACATTTTCTCTTTCTTCCTTTCTAATTTTTCTCTCTAATTATTTCTAATTATCTAGTTTTTTGTCTGTTTTACTCTTTTCACTATGCTTTTCACTCTCCTTTTCTGTGTCTTCTTTCTTGCTATCCTTTTTGTTCTCTCTCTCTCTCTTTCTCTTACTAATTCAAATCCCCCTTCTCTTTATTTGTTCTGTCCTTCACATTTTATTTACTGAATTTCTCATTTTTATTCACACTTAAACTTTTTATCTTCTTTGCACACATTCTCTCCATAGTATCTTTTTATTTTCCTTCATTCTATTCATTTCATTTTTTTCCCTTTTTTAATCCTTTTTTTCACATTTATTCTTAATTTTTCTCTCTCCTTTTCCTCTTTTCTATTTCCTTTTCATCATTTTCACTCCATTTCTGATTCTGTTTTTCTTTACTTTCTATTTTATTTTCTATTTAATTCTATTTTTCACTCTTATTTTAACTTTAACTTTTTCTGTATTTTTCCTGCTCTTCTGTCCTCCCCCTTCTCTTACTCTCTCTCACCCTCTTTCTCTTGCTCTGTCATCCTCCTGCCACTTTTTTGCTTGGATTTGTCAGTGGATCCGGACTTGAGTCTTTGGCAGGAGTGGGTTATGGATTGGATGTTTGGAAACTGGCTGGTCTGATATAGTTATGGCTCATGAGATGTAGTCTGAGGTTGAAGGAAGCTGAACAGTACTGGGGAATTGGCTGAGACCCAGAACAGAAGTGCAGAGTCTAACATGCTGGTGGTTTTCACCAGGCAACCCCACAAGGGAGTTTGGACTTAGCTGCACCTGACATGCAGGTAACAGTCCTCTGTTTGAGTTTCCCTGTTCTGGCAGCTGATGACTGAATCTCCAGGAAGGAACCGGACTGGATGACTCCAGGATGGTGTCAATGGTACAGGATATTGGACTGGAATCGATGGTATAGAATATCGGACTGGAACTAATGGTATAGGACTGTAACCAATGGTATAGGATATCAGACTGAAACTGATCGTAAGATATCAGACTGGAACCAATGGTATAGGATATCGGATTGGAATTGATGGTATAGGATATTGGACTGGAAACAATGATATAGGATATTTGATTGGAACTGATGGTATAGGCTCTCTGGAAAAGAACCAGATACTGGAACCAGGAGTGCAGTGAGATGGAAGTCTGCAAAGGAGTCACTGAGTAGAATGGAATATCTACAGGAGCTCTCTCTAATGCATCTACAGCTGAGCTGAAGACAACATTGAGAATCCTTATCAGAATCCCTCGGGGAACAAAGATTGGCTGCAGACATCAGGTGAGAGCAAACTGGTCTCCTGTTGGTGGATGAACAGTCACCTGATTCAGACTGTCATGGCTGTGCCCAGCAGTCAGTACAAATGCTTTACATGGAAGCCGGGGAGACTGCAGGAGGTGAGAAGAAGCTGCAGCTGGAGGGAGTCTGTCATGGAGTCAGAAGGAGTGAGGAACCAGGTAAGTGACCTGGTAGCAGCAGCAGCAGCAGCAGTGCAGTTTGTGACACCTCCTTTTTCTATATTTTTCTTGTTTTTTCCTTTTTTTTTCCTTTTTACTCTCTCCATAACTCTTAGATTATTGGGTAAATAATATGCTTAAGTGGAACTCTTAATTGTGCAATTTAAAAGTTAACATAATCCTCACCTGTATCCTTCTTATACATTCCACTCTCTGACTACTTAATTTCTCAATGTCCTTTTAGATAAAGAAGATTTATTAAAAATGAATTTTTACTATAATTTCTGTCAAGTACATTCACATTGTTTTATAACATGCAGACCATCTGAATGACTACTGTCCCAAAACATATTGGCAGACAAAGTGTTATGAGGCTGTAACTCAGACAGTAATTAGTTGTTGAAGTGCCACTGGAACATGTCATGCTAATGGAGTTGTTGTCTAACTACCAATTGTTGTAGATATCAGATTGAGAGACTTGTGAACAGTAAGAGCCATTTATTTCCTAAAAAATATTAGTGCGGGTATATACATTATAGGCATGAGAAAGAGAAATTATATCTTTCACCAAGGGATTTTTTTGCTCTCCAGGGATCAATTCAGCTTAATTTTGGATATCTTGTTATGAAGCACCACAACAGCTTTCAAGGCCCCATTATATGTGTTGGCCATTGTTAGGTGACCAGGATGCTGCTTGGTGTCATCACACTGGCCGCAATGCTGTCTGGTCCTGGCTGTTGCCTGGCAGCTTGGATGCTTTCTCCTTGTAGTACCTCAGTGTCTGCAGCATTTCTCACTACTACAATCAGGATTCCTGCAGCATAACTGACTGCAGTGTTCCAACAACTTTAGTATCTACCAGCATTTCTCGCCAATGCTATTAGGATTCCTACATCATATCTGCCTGCAGTGTTCAACTACCTCAGTGTCTGCCAATTTTAATTACTAGATGCATAAGTGTCGCTGGATATTTGTCATGCTCAGGCTATGCGGACCCTCTGCCGAGGTATTGGAAGATGTGGACCCAGGTTGGGAAAGGAACAGGAGGCAAGGGGCCTAGATAAATGAATTCCTCATCCACTAGCACAGAATGTTGTCTAGACCTGACCAAAGACTGGGAGGTGTTCACCAGTGACCCCTCCAAGAGAGGGAAGCCAACACTGAGGTGAGTAACGGCCAATCCTAGGCCACAACCCTTTCAGGGTGGACTCCGGACACCCACAAGGCTTCTCAGAAAGCTTTTAATGAAAAGTTTGAACAAACTGTAGAGCAAGGACATCAGACACCTTGATCCTTGCTCATTCTTCAGGTCTGTACCTCTTCCAGTCAATGAGATACTGAAGATGATTTAATCGGTGTCGAGAGTCAAGGATCTTCTCAATTTCAAATTTGACTCCCAATTGAGTCTGAACTTTAGGAGTCTTGGGTGGAGAACTCTGGAATTGATTAAGGATTAATGGTTGTAGAAGAGAACCATGAAATGTGTTGGAAATCTTCAATTGAGGAGATAGCTCCAATTTATACACCACCGGGTTGATACGGGCCAATAAAGAATGGAGCAGATTTCATGCTTGGGACCTTCAGCCAAATGTTCTTAGTTGTTCTTAGTTGACAGCCACACCTTATCTCCAATCTTCAGAAGAGAAACTGCAAGACATTTTCGATCTGCAAATTTTGTGTAATTACTAGAAGCTTTTTTCACGGAGGAGTGAATATTTTTCAATGTGTCAGATAATGATTTTACAAGATTAGTGATGGCAGGTACGTCTATGGGAGGTAAATTTTGGAAATCTGGAAAACGCGGATGTCTTCCATATAGTGCAAAAAAATGTAAAATTAGAAGAAGAGTGGTACCTAATATTGTGGGAAAACTCTGCCCATGGCAATAAATCGACCCAGTCATCTTGATAAGAAGAAACAAAAAGTCTAAGAAATGTTTCCAATTCCTGATTCACCCTCTCAGTTTGGCCATTTGTCTGCAGGTGATAGGCAGAGGAACACTTCAGTTTAATTCCACACGAGGCACATAAAGCCCTCCAGAATTTGGCCACAAATTGCAAACCTCGATCCAACACTATCTCCTTGGGTAGTCCATGAAGATGGAACATGTCAGGAATAAATATTTTGGCATACTGTGGAGCATAAGGAAGTCCCACCAATGGAATTAAATGGGCCATTTTTTTTAAATCAGTCCACTACCACCCAGAAAGTATTATGTCCCTTGGAGGGTAGTAATTCAGAGATAAAATCCATCGACAGATGAGTCCAAGGAACATCAGGAATAGTCAAAGGACACAATGGGCCAATAACTTTGTTGCACATGGATTTATGCTGAGCACACTTGGCACAAGAAACAACAAAACTCTGGACATCTTTCTTCATAGTGGGCACCAGTAGGAGCACTGTAAAAACTTAAAAGTTTTGAGTATGCCAGAGTGACCAGCAAACAAGGAGGCATGAGCCCAGGTTAATAAGTTCTTAGGCAACTGAGGTGCTACAAAGATTTTGCCAGGAGGAGGAGGAAGCAACTGGGTGTGAGCAAAGACAAGAAGATCCAGAATAGTATGAACTTGAGGTTGTTATTCTTCTTCCTGTGGAGGCAGAAAGGAATAGGAGAGTGCATCAGCCTTTTTAGTTTGATTTTAAAGAAAATTTTTTATCCTGGCATACAAACTTGAAAAACCTGGAAAAAAAAGAGAAAAGTGAGGTTGTCTGGCATTCAAACGATGAGCTGTCTTGAGATAAAGAAGATTCTTATGATCAGTGATGATAGTAATAGGAAATTTAGCATCTTACAAAAGGTGTCTCCATTCCTCTAGTGCCAATCTCATAGCCAACAATTCTTGATCCCCCTATGGCATAGTTCTTCTCAGCCAAGGAAAATTTATGAGAAAATAAACCACAATGATGATTCTTTCCATCTTCAGCCATAGAGTCAGAACAGCTCCCACTCCTACTGAAGAAGCATCAACTTCTAATGTGAAAGGAGCTGTGGTTGACAAAGAAATGGAGCTGTGGAAAAAGCTGTTTTGAGGACTTGGAAGGCAGCCACCATTGCTGGAGGCCAACGAGATGGAATAGCACCCCTCTTAGGGAGAGCCATGATGGGGGCAACAATCATAGAAAAGTTTCCAATTATTCTTCTATAATAATCAAATAAACCAAGAAACCGTTGGATGGCTTTCAAGGAGTGCGGTTGAGGCCAGTCTTGGATATCTCTTAATTTGTCTGAATCCATTTGAAGGAAATTTCCCGATATGACAGTTCAAAAAGGCATTTAGAGATTTTCCCATACAGATGATTACTTGACAAAATGGTATTATGGGACAAAACCTCTCTGACATGAAGGTGATGGGATTGCAGGTTCTCTGAAAAAATTTAAATGTCATCCAGATAGACTGCAACAAATTTGTAAAGGACATCTCAGAAGATTTCATTGATGTAACTCTGAAAAACTGCTGGTGCATTACACAAGCCAAAAGGCATCACCAAGTACTCATAATGGTCGTCTTGCATATTGAAAGTGGTTTTCCACTCGTCCCCTGTTTTGATATGGACTAAAATTGTAGGCTCCATGGAGATCCAATTTTAGTTAAAATGGACAGTCCACAAACCTTGTCAAAAAGCTCCGAGATGAGTGGTAAAGGATATCTATTTTTCACGGTGATTTGATTCAGCCCACGATAGTCTATGCAGGGTTTAATACTTCCGTCTTTCTTCTCAACAAAGAAAAATCTGGTCCCTGCAGGAGAAGAGGATTGTCTTATAAAACCTTTGGCTAGGTTTTATTTTATGTAATCAGACATAGTAGCTGTTTCCAGAACCAAAAGAGGGTAGATACGGCCACGAGGTGGCAGCTTCACAGGGATAAGATCAATGCCACAGTCTCAAGGGCAATGGGGAGGCAATTTGTTCACAGCTTATTCACAAAAAACTTTAGCGAAATCTTGATAAGGTTTTGGCAAACGAGAATCTGGTTTAGAAATAAATGATCAGATGTACAAAGCTTTGAGGAAGATTCAGTAGAGACTTGTTGGGTTTGTATTGGAACAACACCAGTCCAGTGTGAGGTTGTGGATTTTCTGCCAATGCAGAACTAAACCTAGAGCATGGGGAGTTTTAGGTAAAACCAGGAATTCTAACTCCTCGTGATGTAGGTATCCTACCCGCAGTGAAACAGGTAGAGTAACTGAATATATAACGTCTCCAAGGAGGATGTTGCCATCTACCCCAGAAATAGCCAACTTGCTTGCAAGAGTAAAAACTGGAATTCCTAGTTCATGTGTCAGAGATTATGAAATAAAACTCCCGGCGGCTCCAGAGTCCACTAATGCTTTAATATTTCTTGTTCGAGTCTTGAAACGAATAGACGCTGGTAGAAGACTATCCAACAAATGGGCAGGATTAGTTAATACCCCCTCCCAGATGCTCCCAGAGCCAGTTATGGTCTCTGGTTTCCTGAGAGAAGAGGACAAACTTTAAGATAATGATCAGGGGCTGCACAGTAGAGGCAAAACTTGTTCTGGAATTGCCAGGTCCACTCAGCCAGAGTCAAACAAGACCTGTTGATCTGCATAGGTTCCTCTTTAGTTGGTGGTGCAAGAGAGGAAGAACATGCAACTGTCAGAAATTGATCCTTGAAATGATCTTCACGCCCTTTACTAACCTGCCTTTCTCTGTGGCGCAAGTCTATCTTAATACATAAAAATATTACTTCCGATAGGGATTCAGGAACATCTCAATAGGCTAATTCGTCCTTCATTCTCTCAGATAATCCATGAAGAAATGCTGCCCTAAGTGCCTCATCATTCCAGTGATCTTCTGGAATTGAACCACATACTGGCCCATTATATGTGTCGAGGCAGTCTTGAATGAACAAATAAAACTTTCATAATTAAAGACAAGAGGATCAGCTTGCTCCCATAATGGGGAGACCCAGTCCAAGGCAGTCCCAGATAGTAAGAAGATGATGTATGAGGTAGTCACTTGAACTGTATCTCGCACTAATTGATGAAGCCCTGGCATCATCTAGGGCTTCCATCAAAATGCTCAGGAGAGGCCAACTGCAAATGAGATCTTTGAGTTACTGCTACTGGAGGATTTACAGGAGCAGATCCAGAATGAACAGGAAGTACAGTATGTGGCTAGAGTCAACTGAACGGAGAGTAATTGACTAGAGAGTTCCTGCAGATATCGAGCCATTTGGTGTTGAGCTGCCTCCTGATTCTCAATGCGAGAGGTGAGATCTTGTAATGCTCCTGCACCCTACGATCCAGCAGCTTCCATAGGGCCTGTACAGACTATCACACACAGGCTATAGTTAAAATACTGTGTATCCTATTTTGGTGCTCACCTACTTGTATATGAACTAGTATGGGAAACGGGATCTATATATATATATATATATATATATATATATATATATATATAACAGTAGAGATGCCCGGCACTCCAGGATAGTTGCAGTATTGCTGCGGTGCCCTCCCTGGGTGACAACACCCAAAATACGGATACAGGAATTTGCGGCACTCTGCAGGCTGGTAGTTAGAAGCAATAAAAGTCCTTTATTCCAACAACGTTTCGGGGTTAATCCCCAGTCTTCAAGGACAAACAATACAACCATATGACACAAAAGACAACAAATATATACCATAAATCACATGACATGAAAAACTAATCATTGTACTCACCTGGATAACGCCGTCCAATAGCGACACCGCTCCACGCGCCAGAAAAATTCACAACACTATACCGATGACGTCATCGGGCGGCGCCATTCCAGGGAGCAACCAATGTCTAATGTGGATGCATTGTCAGAGCAACGTGTCTGCTGCCGACAAAAGAGAAAACATATTTAAATGACATCACCAAATCGTGGTGTACACAAACTAAACAATTACTACCACTCATGCTGGCATAAACACATACATAGATTCCAGCATAGATTAAAACATTATGTAATGTAATTAAAACATAACCTGACTGATGGTATCAGACATATATAGATTGGGAATGGCTGAGACAAAAATCAGAAGATGCCAACTGTCACTAACTCTAACTAGATCTTACAAAGAACATTGCAAAAAAAATAAACCATTACAAAAAACATTGTAGTAATAAGGACTCATTTAACCCTTTAGGTGCCATCGTGTTTAACATGTGGATCCATTTACTTTCCTTTTGAAGGAGGATCTTGTTACAATTACCTTCTCTCATAGAGGCAGGGACATGATCAATAATAATTGATCGTATACTGGTAATATTATGTTTAGCTACCAAACAGTGGCGTGCCACAGATTGGTCACTGTGGCCAGATGTCAATGCTGCCTGGATGGCACTTCTGTGGAGTGCCATACACTCGCGGAATTGACTTTGGGTCTTACCAATATAGGACAATCTGCAAGGGCAGGTTAACATGTACACAACATATGTAGTTGTACAAGAAACCGAATGTTGAATGGAAAACTTCTTGCCTGTATATGGATGACAAAAATATTTCCCCACAGAGAGGGAGCGACAAGTAATGCACCCCAAACATCTGTGGTATCCTGTTTTGTGACTAAGGAAGTGGGAAGGATGGGCTGTACCCATTCCAGTAATATCCAACTTTGCAACATGATCACGTATGTTTTTCCCCCTGGTATAACTAGGTATTAATTGTTTATTATAAAGGGAAGGTAGATCAGGGTCACTATTCACTACAGGCCACCACTGTTTCGCTTTTTTGGTGGTGTTAGTACTATTGAGATTGAATCTATTAACCCAGGGGGCAAAAGAGCTCTAGACTTGCTTTTAGCTTTTAAGGTTATTGCACGTGGGATACTCATAACCTTATTTTTTAATGTATTTAGTTCAGGTCTATTGTAACCATGGGCTACAAATTTGTTGACCATATCGTTAAGGGCTTTCTCCACTTTATTGGGGTCAGAAGTGATACGTCTGACTCGCAACAATTGCGAGTATGGTAAGCCCCTACATAATGGTGCTGGGTGGAAGCTCTCATTTCTGGGGATGTAATTCCTGTCAGTGCTTTTAAAGAATATGGTGGTAGATATAAGTTGATAAGAAAAGCTTTTATTAACGTCTAAATACTGAATGGACTCTGGACTGATGTTAAAAGTCAATTTGACTACTCCTTTGGAAGGTTGATAACTATAGATTGAATAGGACACTACGTATTAAGGAACATTTTGACCTATCGCCTGCGACACAATCTAATCTGGGAGCAGATGACATTCCCCCCCAACTAAAATTGATTAGACCTAGATCCAAGTTTGACCCTACCACTCATAATGCCTCGATTAAATAATTTGCCAGAATGCTAGACACAGCAGGACAAGTTTCCATGCTGCGGACGATGCCGATATAGATCATACTTTGAGTTGGAGACTCCTGCTGTGGCTGTGTCCTGGGGTACTGCGCATGCGCTGCAGTGGATGGTCTAGTGGGGCACAAGGCTAGGTGTTGCCGGGAGAAGCTGGAACGCAGGAGCCGGCTGTATCTCATTGCGTTACTTCCGGCTGTGAGTTCCACGGCGTGTGAGAGCAGGTGTGAGTTACATGTCACTACTTAAGGGGTCAGTGCATTGTGTATGTTGGTTTCATTTTCTGTATTGGCTTGACAAAGGGGGTTATACCCAGAAACGTTGCTATCATTAATACATGTGTTTATACTCACTGGAGCCTCCGAGTGCCGATTGTTTGTGTTGGACTTATGCAGTGTTTATCGGAGCACCAGAGCACATATTCATTTATTCCTCTTGGATTGGAGTGCCAACAAAACTGTCTTTATTTACCATAGCGGTGTGTATGGTTTGCACATTGCTTACGTTGTGAGGCACCAATGTTTTGTGCTGTATACATTTTGTCTGTGGATCAGCGTTGACAGTGATTCTATATACATTTGGTGCAACAGCCATTCATTTATTCTACATCATGCAAGGAACATCATCCATTTATGAATCAGCTGGTTGCAGTGGTGTTATTATGCCAAGAGGTGAAACTTTCAGCTATTCTGAAGCTGAAATTGAAAACATTGTATTTAAAGACATAGTAACCATTAATGATCAGGAAATGAGTGGAGAATATTTATATAACCAATTGTTTAAACTGAAATGTAGAGAAATTGACTTTTTATTACACGGAGTACCTTTATCTGAATACTACAGAGAAAAAAAAGATCCCCCAGGGATTCAGGGTAAAAAACACCCCTACTATTGGCCGCCATAATCCAGATTTTGTGTGAAAATGGACCGCTATTTTAAATAAATGTGCATTAGACCTTATGGTTCTTGTTGTTGAGGAAGCGGGCAATGAGCTTAAAACAACTAAAAAAAAAAAATCAAAGATTTTGAAAAATCTCATATTAAAACTTTTGAGGATGATCCTAGTTGCAATTGGTTACAAAAATTAGAACAACAGTATGATCAGTACAAGAGAGATTTATTGAAATGTAAAAACAACAAAAAATTGTCTGTGGATGCGGACTATGAGGACAATAGGGTTTATAGGTGGCTTATGGGTGACATCAGATCTGGACAAAGAAATGACTTTAGAGAATGCCGTAGACCGTGGCAATCCAGTAAATCACGTAAAACGGGACAACAATCCATATTTAGGGTCTCATTCAGACCCGCTCGCGAGCGCAGGACGCTCGCAAGCGGGTCAATGGTACCCAAATGCACATGCGCATGACGGGAGGGCCCTGATTCAGAGCGGGTGCTCTGGTCAGAGTGTCCGGCTCTGAATCAGGCCCATAGCCACAGTGATAGTGACTTTTTGCTAACGGATTCAGATGAGAACATCAGAACACAGTCGGTCCCTTTAGATCAATCAACTTTGTCAAAGGAGATTACTACAAGCACAAGGCCACCCGCAGGGGTGGGCAAGGGCAGAGGTGGAAGAAAAACAACCAAAAAAACAACATAAGTTTCAATTTGTTGGATAGAATCCTGAGTGAGATGGAAATTAGTGTATTACAGAAAGGCTTATCTTTCGTGCCCACAAATTTCCACGACGACTTTCACTGGAAAAAAGATGTACATGCCTTTTCACGTAAATTATGTCTAAAAGAATTTTTCAACATAAACAACAAGCAACTTCTACTGAACCAGTTAATAGATTTCTTATTAACAGATCTCACTCAACATTTGATCCTGCTTCAAATAACTCTTCTTTAAGAACTTTCAGTAGACTATTAGATGAATCAGTAACTCGTTTTCCAGAGACTCCAGGTAAAATTTGCATGAATCTATCTAAAAGTGAACGGTTAGCACTGAGGAATTTGAGGGCATACGTAGATATAATTATACGACCCGCAGATAAAGGCGGGGCTATTGTCGTGCAAAACCTCGCCGATTATCGCTCTGAAATCCAGCGGAACATGGAATATATACTAAACTCTCCAATAATCCAACTATGGAATATCAAAATTAACTTTTGATTATCTTGTCTAGAGCAAAAGATGAAAAGTTAATTTCTGAAAAATTATTTAAAGCTCTATATTGTGAATATTCTATTGTTCCTATTCTGTATACACTACCTAAACTCCATAAGGATGCCACCTGGGAGACCTATTGTCTCTGCGAGAGACTCTTTGTATCAACCTGTTGCCCAGTTGTTGGATTAGATTTTGCAACTGCTCCTTCTACTTGAAGAGTCCTTTTTGAAAGATACAAAATTTTTTTTGAAATTATTGATTGATATTGACAAGGTTCCTGATAATATGCTACTCTGCTGCCTGGACGTGTGTAGTCTCTACACTTCAATACCTCATAATGATGGACTGATTGCGATGAGAGAGTTCTTATTACAATATCTGCCATCTAGTAGTTTTGATCATTAATTATTTCTTACTCTATTAGAGTTGACATTATCTAGAAATTTCTTTTTGTATGATGGAGAATTCTACATCCAAAATCGTGGCTGTGCTCTGGGTTCTGCATGTGCTCCATCCTATGCAAACATATACATGTTTCATCAAGAAAAAATTATGTTTTTATGTAACCCTAAAGCATAACCATACATTTTTCTTTACCGACGATACATTGATGATGTTTTCATGTTGTGGACGGGAGGGGTGGATCAACTTGTAAAATTGATTGATGATATTAATAGTATGAATACAACTATTAAGTTTACATATCAATTTAGCTGTGAGGAGATTAATTTCCTTGATGTTAATATCAAAATCAAAGATGGAAAAATCATTACAGATGTTTATCACAAAGATACTGACAGGAATACCTTCCTGCTATCTACAAGTCACCATCCCTTAGCCCTTAAGAGAGGCATTCGGCTATCTCAAATGATGCGGTTAGCACGTATCACCAGTAATAGACATGTTCTTCCAGGGATTTTGGATGATTTGATTGACAAGTTTCTAGCCAGGGGTTACAACAAAAGCGTATTGCTGAAACAAAAGGCTAAATTATGACAGATATCCAGAAAGGATTTATTGAAACCAAAGGCTAAGGATTCCACAAAAATTCTACCTTGGACAAGTGAATTTACAGTGGCAAGTCCCGTTATTCACAGAGCCACTAAAGCCTTGTGGCCAATCGTCTCTTCAGACAAGCATTTACCAGGGTTGAAAGAGATTGGACCCATTACAGCCTTTAAACACAGCAAAAATCTTAGAGATATCCTTGTACGCACAGACATCACGGATATGAACATTCCATGTACCCCGAATGTGTATACTAAACCAGCAGGCTGTTATAAATGTCATAATTGTGTTATGTGCTCATATGTCATCAGTGGTAAAAAGTTTAAACATCCACACAGATACATCATCTATGATATCCGACACGTATTGACATGCACCACTACACATGCGGTGTATGTGATTATATGTCCATGTAATTTGTATTATGTTGGACAAACTATTCGTAAATTTCGAGAAAGGATGGCACTCCATCACTTGGCGATCAAAACTTTACTTTCTGGCAAAGAATGTGAACAGCCAGTGGCACGGCACTTTAAAGAGGCCAACCACACATTGGTATCACTTAGGTACCGGCACATGATCAATGATTATATACCTAGGAGAGGTGGAGATAGAGCTAAAATTCTCATAAAGAAACCCAGTGGATCTTTAGATTAGATACAATTTCACCCAAAGGGCTGAATGATAAGATCAATTGGAATGCTTTAACTTGATATGATTCAGGACTACACTGTGGTTTTGAACTTACAGTTAGATTTAGTAGAAATTGGCTTGGGCATTTTTCTCTTTAGTGTCATAATCCTTTGGATGCTTTACTATGTCTTTTCTCTATATATATGTCTTTTAGTGTTTGTTATTTATTGGGTGATGGTCATTCACTTATTGTTACCCTTAGTTTCCATGCTGCGGACGATGCCAATATAGATCATACTTTGAGTCGGAGACTCCTGCTGTGGCTGTGTCCTGGGGTACTGTGCATGCGCTGCAGTGGATGGTCTAGTGGGGCGCAGGCTAGGTGTTGCCAGGAGACACTGGAATGCAGGAGCCAGATGTATCTCATTGCGTGACTTCCGGCTGTGAGTTCCGCGGCGTGTGAGACCAGGTGTGAGTTACATGTCACTACTTAAGGGGTAAGTGCACTGTGTATGTTGGTTTCATTGTCTGTATTGGCTTGACAAAGGGGGTTATACCCCGAAACATTGCTGTCATTAATACATGTGTTTATACTCACTGGAGCCTCCGAGTGCTGATTGCTTGTGTTGGACTTATGCAGTGTTTATCGGAACACCGGAGCACATATTCATTTATTCGTCTTGGATTTTAGTGCCAACAAAACTGTCTTTATATATATGAAAATTAATTTATTGATACAATGTGGAGACATTTTTTCAAAATGATAAATATTTAAATATTAATATATAAATATTTAAGATATTATAAGGACCTAAAATTAATTAAGACCTTGTGAGAAAATATATAAAAATATTTGCCATATCAAAAACCATCTGAATCAATAAAGACATTGTAAAATAAAAGTACATTGTAAAATACATAAATAATTCAAAACATGAATAATAAGAATCAATTAAGCATTTGTAAAAATGTAGTACACTTCATCAATAATATTAATCAGTAGTCTTGTCCACAGCAGCTTTGACAGGTATAAAGTTATCCTTTTAAAAAACGGTGTTTGTTTCTGTGAGATCATATCTCCTGTATTTAATAATTATCTGGGGATTGTTACATGGTGTCCAGTTCCTAGTAGTAATGTATAACGATTTTGGCAGTTGTTACTATTGTTTTATCCTGGAAATGAACTAAGTTATAGCGTTCCCTTGTGTCCCGGGGTTCACGTGTGTAAGTGTTTTGGTGCGATCTTACCAGTAAGTCGGCGGCTGTGCTGGTCCTTTGTGGTATGTATGAAGGCAGGCAGCTGGAAAGCTCTCCCAGTCCTCGTTGCTGATGAACTTTTCTCAGTGGCGGTGTCCTCGTCCTCCTCGTGCCGTCCGTACTTTACACGGTAATCGGAGACTTGGGGTTCCTCATCTGTATCCTGCGGTCATCTGGGTGGGTTGGTGTCTGGGGGTGTGACCAATGCGTTTCGCACGTTAGTGATGTACGTGCTTCATCAGGGACTCTGCATTCAGTCTGTGTTTCATGGGTATTTGTAGAGGAGTTGCAGGTGTTCTTTCCTGATTGAAGTGCTTGATTAGGGTGTCAATCATTGTTACTCCTCAGGCTGTTGAACATTGTTACTTCACAGGATGTGGAGTTGTAGTTGTACTTATATTACAGAATTATATAGCAAAAATTATCTAAATTATATATAAAAATTAGAAGTGGAGATAAATAAAAATTATACAAGATGAGTGTAAATAGCTACTGTAAATCCATATAATGGTGAAAAATGAAAATAGATGTAAAATAAATGTAAACAGAGAATTATATATATATATATCAATGAAAAATATTCTGATTATGTATGTGATATGAGACATAACAGTAATGTTCATAGTTTGAAATCTATGAATTTGAAATCTATATTAGTGTACATTTATTATTGCTCGTGATGGTATTTAAGTTTTCTTCCTTATGTATTATCTTTTCCATTTTCCCTTGTCTTCTTCCCTTTTTCCCTTTGTCTTCCCTTTGGCTTTATTCTTTCTATTTTATTTCGGAGGAGTTGATTATCCACGTCAAGCTTTCCAAGTGGAGTTATTACAATACCTAATGTTCCTGAGGGATTCCCCTCTTCAGTACTTGTTAGGCCTCATCCTGCTTAGCTTCCAAGGTCGGATGAGATTGGGCGTACCATGATAGTTTGATTGTAAATATTTCCTTGGTGCTTTCTGTGGTTCTCCTCCTCCTTTACTCATGTTTGTAGCTTCTTCAGCACAAGGGGTGGTCTTCTTAATCTTTTAGGAAGCTTGAAAGCTCAAAGTCGATATTTAGGCCTTTTGGAGCTAACATTTTCAATTGTATATCCAACGGCTTTCTTCCTTTGACATCATTTCTAGATAGTTCCCTCCTCTCCAGGGGGTCTTGACTCTTTTAATAGTAATAAACATCAGTTGTCCTTGGTCATGATTGTGCAGTGTCCTGAAATGATTTGAGACACTATGGGCCTTATTCAGACCCGGTCACGAGCGCTGAGCGCTCGCAACCGGGTCGATGTTTGCCTACTGGGTATGCGCACGTCGGAGCCAGCTCTGACGTGCGCATGCATGAGACCAGGCTAGCGAAGGGTGCTCCGTTGCTATGGGCCTCGCACCAAAGTGGGCGAGCTGTCGATGGTGATTGACAGCTCACCCCATTTGGGAGGCGGGCAGGGCAAATGGAGGCGTTCCTGATGGCATGCTTGCTGTTTGGAGGCGGCCCCACTGATATCAGCAATGATGTCAATGGGGAGGTTCCTTCTCGATCAGAGTAGGAAGCTCCCTGGGGCTTGCGCTAGCCGAGACCCAACCTTAGGGTCTCATAGCAAGTCCCGATGGTCTTGATGCAACCATCCTTACGCTGACCTTTCTCATAGTGCAGCCTACATATTGTAGGCCACATGGGCATGTAAGGAGATATATTACCCCTTTGCTATCACAGGTGAGTTTATCTTTGATATTATGTTCTTCCTTTGTGCTGTTTGATGTGAAACTGGTTATAGATGTTGTTTTGGCATTTCTACTTGTTTTACAGGCTTTGCATCTTTTACAATAGTAAAATCCCGATTTATTTTCTGTCATCCAGTTAGTTTGGTTCTCCTTCAGTGTTGGTATGAAGCTCTGGACAAGTTCTGTTTTTATAGTGGGTGCTCTCCTGAAAATAATACTTGTTTTGTCTTCCAGAATGGCTTTTAAATCTTCATCTTTTAAGAGAATAGGCCAAAGTTTTTTAATAATTTTTGTTATTTTGTTGTGTTGATTATTGTATTGTGCTATGAATAGAGGTTGTTTGTCCTTCTCTTTCTCTTCCTTCTTTTTACATTTAAGAAGTTCTTCCCTGTCTGTTCTGGCTGCCACTGCCATCGCTTTCTCTATTGATTCTTCATCATATTCCTTCTCTAGGAATTTTATTTTCATATCAGAAACTTGTTCTTCAAAATCTGTGATTTTTGAACAGTTTCTTCATAGCCTTTTAATTTGTCCCATCGGGATGCTCCTGATCCAGTTTGTATGGTGATTGCTTGTAGGAGGGATAAAGTTGTTACAGTCACTGGCTTAAGGTAGGTTTTAGTTTGGATTTTTTCTTTTTCTATAAAGTTAGTAAGATCTAGAAAGTCTAATGATTGTTTGCTAGATGTTCCTGTGAATTCTAAGTTCAGTTGATTTTGGTTTATGTATTTAGTGAAAATTTCCAGTTCACTGGGTGTTCCTCCCCAAATCATCAGTATATCATCTATATACCTTTTCCAGATGATAATTTTGTCTTTGTGGGGGTTGTTGTTCCATATGAACTTTATCTCCCAGTTACTCATAGCTAGGGGCAAATTTCGTCCCCATAGCTGTTCTGCAAACCTGTCTATAGTAGGAGTGTCCAAACCAGAAGTAGTTGTGGTTAAGTATAAATATGATTCCTTTGAGTATGAAATCAGTTTGTTGTTCAGGCATTTTGGATTCCCTATCCAAGATTGTTGTAATTGCTTCGCATCCATCTTCATGTCCAATGCATGTGTATAAAGATTTCACATCATAGGAGACTAAAGTGTATTCTTCTTTCCATATTATATTTTTAAGGGTTTCCAGTGTTTGGGTGGTGTCCTTTAAGTGACTAAATTGAGTAGTCACAAACAGTTGAAGTATTGAATCTATATATTCGGCAGATTGGTGGTTAGAGATCCAATTCCTGAAATTATCGGGCATCCTGGTGGGTTCTTTTGGTTCTTGTGTACTTTAGGCATTAAGTAAAATACAGGTGTCCTTGAAACTTGTTGTCTGATGTATTGGTATTCGGGTTTGTTTAATATTCCTTCTCTTAATCCTTTGTTGATCAGATCTTCCATTTCTTTTTTGTATGTCCCAATTGTGTCTGTTTTCAATAGTTCATATGTTTCTTTATCTGATAGAGTTGTCTCTTCTTCATCATATTTTTTTCCTGTCCAAAATGACTGTGCCTCCCCCTTTATCTGCTGGTTTAATAACCACATTCTTATTCTCTTTCAGGAGTTTTAGGCTTTTTCTTTCTTCTGCAGATATATTCATCTTTCTTTTTGCCTTCTTTTTCTTTTTCTTGTCATTCAAGTTTTCCAAATCAGATTCTACCAGCTTCTGAGATGCTTCAATCAGAACTCCTCTTGGTTTTGGATAGAAGCTTGATTTTACCTTCAGATTTGTATGTGTGAATACATCATTATGTTCTGTTTCTTTTTCTATTTTTCCATTCTTTTGTTGTTGAAAAACATTTTTTAGACTGATTTTTCTGATGTATTGTTGTAGATCAATGTATGTGTTGAAATTTTCCATATTTCTGGATGGGGCAAACATAAGGCCCTTATTGAATATGCTTGCTTCTGTGTCTGGGAGGGTGTGTTGACTGAGACTGTAGATGCCTGTAGTTTTTATTTCTTCTTTATCTTTTCTTTTTGTTTTTTTGTGAGTTGTTGTAATTCTTCCTCCTCTGGTTCATCTTCTGATTTTCCTGCATTTCTGGAGTGTTGTTTTCTTTTTTGAGCATGAGTTATTCTTAAGTCCGGTAGGGTTCCCTCCCGTAGAAATTCTAAAAAACCTCTAGATTTGTCCCTGCATCATCGTTCACCTCAGTGTTGGAGGTGCTTTGTATTGAATTTCTTTTCCTATCAAGTTTTTCTATTAGTGTCATAATTTTTTCTCCTTCTTGTCATTCTGCCTCTTCCATTCCTTTCCTGAAGTTCTCTCTTACTCTGCCTGTTTTGAGAGCATTGGAGATTTTACTATTTTCATAGTTACAGTGTTTTGGCATATATGGTTGGTATATTCTGTCTTTCCCTGTGTATTTTGGTCTATGCTTGATGAGTGGTGATCTATGATTCTCATTCACTTCATTGGTGATTGATTTTTCTGGTTTGATGATCATGTGTGTACCTTCCTCTGTTTTCTTTATTAATTTTTAAATTTCTTTTACATGTTGAGTAGTTAGAGTGTTGTTGGTTCCAGTTGTTTTGGTATAGTTTTCCATTATGGTTGTTCCACCTGTTGTTGTCAATTCTATTATGCTGATCCTCTGCTGAGATATTGAAAGATGTGGACCCAGGTTGGGAAAGGAAAAGGAGGTGAGTGGCCTGGATAAATGACTTCTTTATCCACTAGTACCAGATGTTGGCTGGACCTGACCATAGGTCTAACTTACAGGGAGGTGTTCACCAGTGACCCCTACAAGTGGGATTTGGGCTTAAGCTGCACCCAGTAAGCAGGTTGTGGCCCTTTGGACAGGTATCTGGCACAAGTGGGAAATGGAAGTACATTTATCACAGGGAAAGCAAAGGAAAAAGATAATGGAAGTTTTTACTGAGGTAATGTAATCAGTATTGATCCCACTCTCTAGATGCATTCGCTCTCAGCCATCAGCTGCCAAAGTATGCAAATCCCTCGATCGCACGGCAAGACATTAGCATGCCAACTCTGTCTTGGTGTGCGATCACGGTATGTATTTAGACACCCATCAGCTTGTCACAAGACACCCACTTTCCCTTAGTAACACACATCATCTCCAGGAAGTGTATGAAACAATCGGTGACATCGAGTACCATCAGACCCTTATGCAGCAATTGTAACTGACCATAACCTACCGCAAGCACTGCGAGTGCTATTGTGTGTAATTTAGCTATGTGACGTGTAAGCTGATGCTGCAACTTAATTATGTACGCCCCTGAATGGCATTCAGATGCACAGACATGCCTGCATTCTCACCACCACACCCCCATTTCCATCGACCATCCCCTGTCACCACCCACAAATGGCTCATCCTGTCACTCATTCTAGCGAGGTGTCTGTGTACAAGGGGCAATTGCTTCATGATTGCAGTGACAGGTTTGCGCACGTGCACTGCGTCTTATATGCATGCACAGATTGATAAAATTGGCAGGCTATGTGCGAACGCATCCTAGCGAGCAGGTCTTAATCAGGCCCTAAGTACACACACTGTGGCTTCTGAAGCAGAACTGTCACAGGTGATGACTCTAGGAGATTGTACTCAGTAGACGTAGTGAGTACACACCGTAGATAAACACTAGGAACAAGTCACTAGAAGCAACAGAGCTTGGGAACGCTACAATGGCAAGTCTTCACTGGAAGTAACAACATTGTACAGGCAACATCCTGTTGTCCAGAGCCCTGTTACATACCCTAAGGTAGCAGTCCATTGGAGGATAGTTTCAGCTGACAGCAACCAATGCTACCATTGGGTAAAGGGCAAATCAGAATATAGACTGTCATTGCTGTTTCCTTGACGGTAACTGCAGAAACCACATGGAGCGAGCACATGGATGTCCTAGCAGATGCCAGGTATAATCCTCAGCAGGTCACCTGCAGCCGCACCTGGTGTCTGACCACTCGGGAGGTCAGGGGAAGCCAGCGCTGAGGTGAGTAATGGCTGATTCTAGGCTGCAACCTGACAATATTGATGTATGGAATCCATAATTCGTTCAGACAAACCAATCAATCACTATTTACTGCCAGCTGACCAGAGCCTAAATTCAGAGCAGTATTCTTCTTCTGTTCTGTTGCATTGCATTAGGGAGCGCAAATAAGATTAATCTCAATCTAACCAATCGGGGTCATTGTAAAGTAAACCCTGGGCCTCAAAGAAAGAGTTCACTGACCGCAAAGCAGAATGGTCAGGCCTTAAGCCATAGAATATATATGTGTTTAGATTTACCTAGTTAATCCTTGATGCAAATTAAAAAGGTTATTAATTTGCTACTTAGCAATGGATATACAATGCTACACGTATAAAGATATACAACATATGAACATTTGCTTCTCTCCCTTTCTCCTCTCTTTTGCCAAAATGTTTAGGTTAAGACTACATGTACGTATATTTATACATACAGTATATAAAAAGGAAACACATGCTATGTTATTGATACTGTACATTCAAGTTTTAGCTCAAAGTCTGTAAGCCACCAAAAAACTTTCCAAGACTGAAGACTATATTAGGGATATGTTTCGAGGTGTAAAGTCAACAGCACATTATATCTTGTTCTTTCATCTAAAAACCTACAAGATTGATACATTTGACATAAGTAGGTCTTATAAATGTCTAGTTATTTATTTCAAATAGTCTGCAATAACAATTTATTTTTGTATTTCACCAGGCAATGATGCTGAGGCCCAGAAGCTCCAGCCCAAGAGAAGGAGAGGCCTGTGGAGTACCAGCATGAACAAGAACAACTCCCACCAGAAGACGGGAGATCAGAAGTATGGATGGCCAATGAATGGATCCATCAACGGCAATGTACAAACCATAGACTGAAAACCATAAATGATTTGAAACATCAATGGGCATCCATACTGTGGGACATGTGAATGCAGTTGGTCAATCAGAAAAGGTGTGTATGGCTAAGTAGGGTGTGATGGGGTGGGACTGAATACCCTGTGCTGTGCAGTAAAAAATATTGGATTGTCACCATCAAATTTGGAGTAAAAACATCGGTCCTCTGCCATCATTGGCAAACCATTAATAGTTTTGAACTATTGATTGTCAATGGCCATCCCTTAGAAGAATTCCAATAGTTGGAGGCAGTGACATTGGAGGGCCAAGAGGAGGATTTGCAGCCAATGGATATTCAGAAGGATGAGTCATATGAGACTGTGTCTGAAGGTAAATAAAATTCTGTATTTGTCCTGTTTGCTAGCTCTGTTTTTCCCTGCTGTAGGCATAACACCATACATATTGGCCAAGACAATTGATAGAGTAGGTGTCACTTCATACAGAGTGTAGGTGTGTCATTGTGTCAACTTATGCTTTCTTAAGCTACCAACCCCACTCCCCAATCTATGAAATGATTATAGAAATAGCTCTGTGAGGCATGAACATTTTGCAAGTTGTACTCCAATGGCATTCAGTAAGAACAAATCAAAAAGTGCCAAAAATAACCATTCATAACATTGATATATGTAGTGTTGAAGTACTGAATATATGTATTAACCATTGAAAAAAAAATGAATGCTTTAGTAATATTTCCTATTTCCTCTACAAATGTTTCTGAGAACTAGTTGCCGCTATCAGTTTGAAGGCACCGCCAGAGGGCTTGTCTGCAGGGCCTGTTGCAAGAGATCATTAAAATGCAGACCTGCTGCACAATATCCTGCAACATACTGTATAGATTTTATGAAGGATAACATCTGATCTATTTGGTTGACATTTAAAAAAAAAAAGTATATTAATTTTCATAAAAATACATGGAAAAAAATTGTAAGACGTTTTACATATTTTTTCATATCTGACTATTTCTTTCCAAATACATTTGTTTAGATCAAATGACGTTAATCTATTTATCATTTATAATGTGATTAAGGTTGCAGGGACAGCAGCGTGTACATATTCCTATATATGAAAGGTCATTATAGTGAAGGTGCACAAGTGTTTATTAGATGAAAATAGGGCAATGATACAGTTTAAGTTTGTAAAGACATGGGTACAGGTGTAAGAAAAAATATACATGTAAGAATTGTCACATTGTTTATTTAATATATTTTGTGTTATACAGAAAAAATTATTGTAGTTTAATAACAAGTCACATTATAGTTGTTGCAGGAATTCTACTTCTGTAGTGTTCCTTGACAAAAGAGACTAAAATAACAATGGTTTGTGAGGATTAATAAATATAGTAAATAAGAGTGTTGTTACATTAGTGCACAAAAGATGTATCACTAACCAAAATGCATTATCATATGAGACTGATGTCGGTGCTTAACTTCAGTGTGTATTTATTTATATGTATATATATATATATATATATATATATATATATATATATATGTACAAATGGTAGGCGGCACTCACGGGTCTTTACAGAAAAGAATCAAACTGACAACTGTGTCAAACCTTTTCCGACGTTTCAGTCAGTAAAGACTTTTATCAAGAACATGAAAACAACTGTGTAATGACATACCTTTATACCAGTACATCACAGGTGATAGGTGCTGCCTCCGTGTGCTGACCGCCGGGCGCATTGGGAATGATGTCATTAGCACGTGTCCAGAATCCAGCGCGGTCGCAACACAACGTCAACACCAACGAGGTGACGTCAGGCGTACAGACACACGCCTCAGACATCATGCCCGACTGTCAGAACCAGCGCCCCTGCGGTCAGGAGGCTAAATTACACTTATATTACATGATGATAATAACATATTGAGTGCAAACGATTGCACTGTGTAAAAGAAGAAATGAGTGGAACATACCTTAGAAGTGATATAAGATGTATCTAAGGAACAAAAAACAGTGAGAAGAGTGTGAAGAAAAGGAAAGAGATTGTCCCACCGTAAAGTGACATAATTTAAAGAGAGAACATATAAACTCAGCAACAAAATGTAACAGAGAAAAGACAAAACAAATAAACAACATAAAAAAGCATAAAAAGAAAAAACATATAAATGCATTGAAATAAAGAGAAAAAAAACGTGAATAATAGGTACAACCACCAATATAGGATATCCAATTAAAAATATTGTGTGAGACCAAAATAAAGTTTTTGTCTGTTGTAAGGATGTAGGGAGAAACTGCAACAATGCATACCTCTACATCTGTACCCGAAATCAAAGAGAGTGGTACAAAAAACTAAAAGGTGAAAAAATATATATAGCGAAATATCAACCTCAAAAATAAAAAAATCAACCTCAAAAAAACTAATTAAAAAAGAGAAAAATGAAACAATTATTGATATTATCAAAGGGTTATATGGTCAAAAAACTTATATAAAGTTAGACTAGCTCAAAAAAACAGCATTATTCAAAAATCAGCATGTGATTACATCAAAGGTAAAAGATGTAAAAAATACACATCCACTGATGATGTAGACTATACTAGACAACTTACGCATGGCATCACTTGAGGCCAACTAACCAGTCTTTCCGAAGTAGATGGTAAGGGTATATTACAGAACCTAATCTTCCTAGGTGGTCTCCCTCCCTAGTACTACTTAGGCCCAATACTGCTTGGCTTCCAAGATCAGTTGAGTTTGGGCATAGCCAGTATGGTATGTCTGTAAATAAGAACTCATCTATAAGGATATGCTGGTGGAGGCGGGTGCCAAAATTTTTTGCCAATAACGTAAGAATAGCCACTATGATGAGGCCGTAGAAAAAAGAAGCAGCATCTCAGAGATAAAAACTGAAAAAAGAAGAATATGAGGTTTATGAAGAGAATGAAAAAATATAAAAAACATGAAAAATTTAAAAAACGAAAAAATTAGAATGTGTAGTCAAATCCAAACAAAAAAGTTAATCGCTTCCAGAGTTGTCGCTTCTAAGAGACGGTCCCATTCAGTGTTCATGTGCCAGGAAGGTCCTCGTCATAGATAGCATGCAAAAGATAGGGTCTCGTTTAGTCCACAAGGGTAACAGTGTTCAGTTTATGTATCCATTGTGTTTCCAACTGGAGTAAACGTTTCTCTCGGTCACCTCCTCTTCTAAGTGGGTGTACATGGTCGATGATTTTATAAGTTAAAGTAGCCAAGGAATGCCGGCTCTGTTTAAAGTGGCAGGCGACCGGTTGGTTAATCTCTTTTCCTGCTAGAGCTTGTCTAATGGCAGTACGATGGTGTGCCATCCTTTCTTTGAAAGTACAAGTGGTTTTGCCAATATATATTAGGCTACACGGGCATCTTAGCATGTATACGACATATCTGCTCGTGCACGTCAGGATATGTTTAATCGGGATTTGTTTGCCAGAATGTGGATGAATGATGTACCTGCTAGGTTCCATATAGCTGCAATGGTGCATCCGGTGCACATGTAGCAACCTGGTTTTCTGGATAAAAAGTTGGAATCTGGAATAAGTGATGGTGGTGATATGTCATTATGGACCAGCCAATCCTTGAGATATTTCCCTCTTTCATGGCACATCATTATATTTGATTTGTATAAAAATGTAATGCTGGCATCAGAGTTAATGATCGGCCAAAGGGTCTTAGTGGTGTGGTTTATGAATTTGCTGGCTGTATTGTACTTATTCGTGAAAAACAGTTTTATTGGTTTTTTGGTTTTTGACACTTGACTTTGCTTTTGATGTTAGCCAAATCTCTGGAGGAATAACCTCTGCCAATGAACTTTTTGGTCATATCATCAATTTCCAATGCAGCTGTCTCATCATTGGTAGTAATTCTTCTAATGCATAAAAACTGGGAGAATGGAAGTCCCATCTTCAAAGCAGTCGGATGGTGGCTATTTGCATGTAACAGAGTGTTACAATCAGTGGCTTTATGATAGATCTTGGTTTCAAACTCTGTACCCTTCCTGTGATGCTCTGGGTTGTTTGTGGACCCGGGGTGGTAGCAGGAGTGATCACAGAAGCAGATTTAAAAATAAAACTAGAATTTTTAATAAGTGCTTGAGTAGACAGATAATGGCAGTAAATAAAAGTCCAGGAATATATAATGTGCACAAGAGTTCTGTGGTGGGAGTAAAAGGGTTAATGTCCAAGTAGAAACAATTAAAGCTGTCCAGGTGTGCAGGTAGTGAAACTGAAAATAATCAAGCCAGGTTTGCAGGTAGTGAGCTGAAAATAAACAAGCCAGGTATACAAGTAGTGAACTGAAGCGCAGGATGTCAGCAGGCTCAGGCACTCAGGTATGGGCAAGGGTGATGGAGGAAGCGGGGTAGTCCAGTGGGAGCTAGGAGCTGACAGGCAGACTGGCAGACAGCGAATTCACAGGAACAGGAAAGCACAGAGAACTCCCTCTCAGCTAGGCTGAGATACACGTTGCACTGGCAAAGAAGGAAGGCACTGACCCTTCCTAAATACCCCATGCCGTGCTGTTACTGGCCGGAGGGAACATGTGACTCACCAGGATTGGCCAGCCGCATCACATGGCCAGAAGGCAAGATGGCGGCACCCATGCCAAACGGAACAGACACTGCCAGGCCTCACCAGCGCAGAGTGACAACAGGGCCGCACAACAACGCACGCAGCCAAAGCCCCCCGCCAGACACCAGCTCCGCCACCAGACAGCCCGCGCCACAACAACCTCACAGGTAACACCCGCCTAGCGCCATGCTGAAATACCCTGGCCGTGACACTTCCATTCTATCAACACATCCAGATAATGTATTGTTTGATGATCACATACATAGGTGAATTTTATGAAATCATGCATTTGATTGACCAGTGTCATATGATGTTCAAATTGTTCCCGTGAGCCTGACCAAAGAATCAGGATATCATCAATGTATCTCGTAAAAAACAAAAACATGCTGCCGAAAAGAAAAATGATCAAAGAATAAGGCTTTCTCAACCTCAAACATATATATGTTAGCAAATGAAGGTGCTACATGAGACCCCATTGCACAACCGTGGTTTTGAAGAAAAAATTGATTATCGAATAAAAAATAATTCCTAGAGAGTTTTCTCGAATAGAGTCATGAAAAATGGTAAATGTGGGCCAGTATACTCGTTATTGCAAGACAAAACAGGATATACAGAATCTAACTGTTTATGAGGAATACTAGTGTAAAGTGACACTACATCAATCGTGCACAGTAATAGATTGAAAGGTAAGTTTTGTTTCTGATGCAGTTTATGTAGTAAGGTATTAGTATCCTTCAAATATGTGTGTTGCTGCATAATGAATGGTTGGACATAAAAATCCAAATATTTGGAAATAGAGCTGTAGAGTGAACCTCTGGCAGAAGTTTTTTGACCATATAACCCTTTGATTATATCAATAATTGTTTCATTTTTCTCTTTTTTAATTAGTTTTTTTGAGGTTGATTTTTTGATTTTTGAGGTTGATATTTCGCTATATATATATTTTTTTCACCTTATAGTTTTTTGTACCACTCTCTTTGATTTCGGGTACGGATGTAGAGGTATGCATTGTTGCAGTTTCTCCCTACATCCTTACAACAGACAAAAACTTTATTTTGGTCTCTTACAATATTTTTAATTGGATATCCTATATTGTTAGTTGTACCTATTATTCACGTTTTTTTCTCTTTATTTTAATGCATTTATATGTTTTTTCTTTTTATGCTTTTTTATGTTGTTTATTTGTTTTGTCTTTTCTCTGTTACATTTTGTTGCAGAGTTTATATGTTCTCTCTTTATTATTATGTCACTTTACGGTGGGACAATCTCTTTCATTTTAATTGATTTCCTTTTCTTCACACTCTTCTCACTGTTTTTTGTTCCTTAGATACATCTTATATCACTTCTAAATGTTCCACTCATTTCTTCTTTTACACAGTGCAATCGTTTGCGCTCAATATGTTATTATCATCATGTAATATAAGTGTAATTTAGCCTACTGACTGCAGGGGCGCTGGTTCTGACTGTCGGGCATGATGTCTGAGGCGTGTGTCTGTACGCCTGATGTCACCTCGTTGCTGGTGACGTTGCATTGCGACCGCGCTGGACTCTGGACACGTGCTAATGACGTCATTCCCAATGTGCCCGGCGGTCAGCACACGGAGGCAGCACCTATCACCTGTGATGTTCTGGTATAAAGGTATGTCATTACTCAATTGTTTTCATGTTCTTGATAAAAGTCTTTACTGACTGAAACGTCGGACAAGGTTTGACACAGTTGTCTGCTTGATTCTTTTCTGTAAAGACCCGTGAGTGCCGCCTACCATTTGACTTTAAATACACTGATCCTTGGGAGCATTTTGGATTTGCTCCTGGGCCAATTTATGGATTGCTTGAATGTGGAGTGCCAACCCATATGACTTTTTATATATATATATATATATATATATATATATATATATATAATATATATATATATATATATATATATATATATATATACACACACATACACACATATATATATTACCAGTTATTTATGTAGCGCACACATATTCCACTGCACTTAACAGAAAATATTTGGTCATTCACATAGTTCTGCCCCAGTGGAGCTTACAATCTATATGCCCTACCACCTGTACACGCACACACATACACACTAGGGTTAATTTTTGCTGGGACCCAATTAACCGACCAGTATATTTTTGGAGTATGGGAGGAAACACACGCAAGCACAGGGAGAATATACAAACTCCACACAGTTAGGACTGTACTGGGAATTGAACCCATGACCTCAGTGCTGTGAGGCAGTAATGCTAACCATTACACCATTTGTTTTTATAACTGTTTAGCCCACATTGCCTAGGGTTTATGGCAGACATGGTGGTAAGACCAGAATCAAAACATCCAGCTATTGTAACTAAAACAATACAGACATGTAAAAAAATAAACAGTTCCTTCCCTTCTGTAATAACCTAACCAGTACAGTGGAAAAGGCAAGAGATGCCCGGCACAATGCTAAGTACAGTAAAAATGGCCCCCTTCTGGTACTCCTCTACTTTAACTTGCTTGTGGATGGGGAGAGCCTCAGGGGCAATCCTCTTTGTCAATTTTACATTTTTTATGGATTGTGGGCCTGATTCAGAGTCACATGCTGATATGAGCTCAGTTGACTGATGCTTTAAGCAATACGGATGCATCCCGATTTTTACCAAACCAAGACACAGAACAAATTTGGATGCGAGAGTGTGTTTATTGTAGATGTTCCTGGTGGGTAACAGAGGTGTGTGTAAGGAGATGCTGGTGTGTCATGGGCATGTTGCTGACAGCAGCTGCGTTTAAAGATACACAGCCGCTCACACACGAGGCCATGTTCCTACAGTGAAACTGCACCTGCCAGTGATGGTGCATGTTTCGCTGGTGCGTTCCCCAAACAGGAACTGCGTTCCACAGGGCGAAGCTCACCTTCTGTAGTGCTAATGTGCGAAACCAATGGAGAGGGCAGAACTAATGGATTGTTCAGGTAAACAAGTACAACAAATGCTGCAGAGTAAACACTAAAATGAATCATACAGTATATAATTCATCCGTATAGATAAATGTACATAAAATTGTAAATGTACATAAAAATATGTAAACTGTTTAGCAACATATCATCCCAGAACACAGAACATTGTTAGTGCATATAATAAAAAAATAAAATAAAAAATAAGTCCAATAATAATCTTAAGTAAAAGAAAACAATGAGTGAAACAAAATAAATTAAAAAGCTACTCCTAGACATAATATAAATTAACACAAATATGCAACAATCAAGTAAAACAATGTAAATAATGAAACTGTCAATATAGTGACTCAATTCCAGTAGCAAAAATATCCAAAATAGTGTAATACTAAAAAATGCAAATATATTTAACAAACAATAATGATGATAGATGGAATTTTACTGTCAGTTTCAACTCAGCAGGAATATGTGCACAGAAAACATCTGTATAGCTACATTCATCCAGACCTTTCTGAATGACAGTATTAATGAGAAATATCCATCAGACCTACCTCTGTATTAGCAGCTTTGCGCTGTTGCCACCTCAAATAGATCTATGAATATGATTAATGATAATATATTTAAGCACTACTAAAGGGCGTTTATGCTTGACAACGTGTATAGCATCAGGTTTATCAGATTGACTAGAATTTGGTGCAATCTTAATTGGTGAATCATGATTCGCCATTTGTTCTTTGAACACATTTATGGTTTTACCTGTGTAGGCTAGTCCAAACTGATAATATAACATGTAAATTACATAATCCATGGTGCAGGTCATTATTCCAAAATACCATCACATCGCAAAAAATAAAAATTATTTTGGGTGTTTCAATAATAGTAGTAAATCTGAATAGAGTATTGAGAGAATTGCAATAAGATAATATTTGATGGAAATATTCTTTTGTGCCAAATCAAAAATATAATCGATATATATTGATAGTAACACAGAATTCTGGGACCTTAGGTAGAACATATGGGTTTCTTCTCGCCATGTAGAGAATGGAATTCACTGGCACCAGATTTGGACCAAATACAGTCCTAGAAAGTCACTGTATTGAAAACTAATTTTGGTGAGCACAGTCTTAATAAGGTCATAAATAAACTCAATAGGTGGGCCTTGAAAAGAACCCTGCAAGAGTTTTTCCCACACTGGATGACTGTCCCATCTCAGTCGCAGGTAGAAGGAGCCGTTGTGGGGGACCACCTTTTTTTTTATCTTGACCTGTCTGATATACTTTACTCCTCCTTCATGAACCTCAATATTTTTAACCCCCCTTTTCCATACCTCATACATGTTACCCTTCTCATTCCTTTCACTACACCCTCTGTATTTACCTCATTTTATTCACCAGACTCCACATTTTCACCTCCACCCTCTTTACCTACCTCATGCCAGTGCTCCTTTACCTGACTCTACTACTTCCTCCCTCATTTCTCTAGCCCCTCTTCTTTACCTTCCTCATTACCTTCAACTGACATATTCCATTTTCTCCTCTCCCTTTAAAAGCATCAGTTGTTTTAACTTCCCCTCTTTCCTTTAAACTCCTGGCCCATTCCTTTCACCTCCATCATCCATTGTATCCCTCCCTCTAGCTCTTACCCCGCCCCTGCACAAACGTATCCCCTCCATCAGTGGCAGTGCAATAATAGCTCGCATCACACACCCCACTCTGGTCCTAGGAAGAACATCACAGTGCACATGTTCCCAGAATCCCTCAGTTACCCTTCATCACTGCCTATCCCATGCAGACACAGAGTTCACCCAATTGCCATCTGAACCAAGTGGGACTGGGGAGAGGTCACACACACATACAAACACATGTACATATAAATAAGAGATGGTTTCTTGCCCTTTTACTGGCACAGTTTGTCAGAAAACCCCACATTCAATTATTATATGATATGAGGCATATGGGCAAATCTAATGTTGTGAGGGCGAAGTCTGATGGGCATGAAAGGGATATGTGGGGCTGTTTTGTGGTGTGACACATGCATGTAAAGATATTTGAGGAGCATTAATTAATTTTTTTATTTTATTTTTCGCCAGGTAAACAGTTCTCTACACAGTGACTGCATGTTAGAATTCTGATCAAACTTAAAGAGTCAGACTATCTGGACACAGCAGTGAAGAACTGTAATGATTTTATGAATTTTGTAAACATTTTGATATGTGGGGGAGGGTCTGATGGCATGTCAAAGATATGTTGGCTTATCACTTTGACAATTTTATTAATAGGGTCCCCACAAGTTTGTTTCCCAGGGGGCCCTGTAAGTGTTAATTCAGCCCTGTGCATCTTTGACGTGAATAAGACACAATTTAAAGAAAAAAAATAGTACACTACACCTCTCGGAGCAGCTCAGTCATGCCAGACATCTTGCACCACATGGCATATTGAAGCTAGGTGTATGAAGACACTTCTGTACATATTCAGAAGTGAATTTATGCATTTTTGCATATTTTTGACTCAGAGAGACAGACAGATCTTGGCCATAACTGTCGTTGTGTAAAATGTTAAAAAGAGTAGATGATGAGCGCTGAGATTAAATAATAATAATAATAATAATAATCATGCAAACATATAAAAATATTACAAAGTAATAATAACATTTCAATGTTTATAGTCTTTTTGACTAGCTGTTGTGAGCAGTGGCCACAGCAATATAACAGTTCTGAATGGAAAAAGCTGTAATTCGGATACAGTCAATGGTATGGTCCGCCTATTCTTTCCCTACCTTACCACTGGTGGTATGAGTTCTGTGAAGTGGCCAGCATCTGGCGTCATCAGCCAGCTCTGCGCCTTCCAGACCTGCCGGGACTTGTTGGAAGAACTCTCCCCCGGGGAAGTAATACCTCAGCATGTGCACTGCGAACTACATGCATGTGCAAATTTGCAAACATCGCCAGCAACGAGCAATCGCTTGCTAGCGAGCAGGTCTGAATCAGGTCCTAATTCTTTGTGTAAAATGATAATTTCTTGGAGGCAACTGGATGAAAAAAATGTGGTCATATGTAAGAGATCTATCTCACAGAAATGTCGTGGGCGTGTTGAAGGCATGTAGCTATACTGTACTTCAATGCTATTCTCGTGCATACAGCTAAGGGAAGCCTATTTCTGATGGGTCTCTTGGACCAAGCATAGGACAGGTGCAAGCAGTGGTGTAAGTAGGGTATTTGGAGCCCAGGGCAAGATGAAAAATGAAGCCCCCCATGTGTGCACCGGAAAAGTGGGCATGGTCACATGTCGCAAGGGGCATGGCCATTGAGCAATGTGGCATGTCAACATGACACACCACCATTTCTCGTCACTCTGGGAACATTTCTTTCCATTCCATATGCACTTTAATTCTCCCAGTAGTAGTGCCCCTTAAGCAATGCCTCTAGTAGTAGTGCCTCTCATGCAATGCCCACTGTAGTAGTGCCCCTTATGCAATGTCCCCAGTAGCAGTGCCCCTTATGCAATTCTCTCTGTAGTAGTACCCCTTATGCAGTGCCCCCTGTAGTAGTGCCCCTTATGCAGTGCCCCCTGTCGTAGTGCCCCTTATGCAGTGCCCCCTGTTGTAGTGCCCATTATGCAGTGCCCCCAGTAGTAGTTACCCATATGCAAAGCCCCCTGTTGCAGTGACCACTATTTAGTGCCCCTTATGCAGTGCCCCGTATACAGTGCCCCTAGTAGTGCCCCTTTTACAGTGCCCCAGTAGTGCCTCTTATGCAGTGCTCAATATATAGTGCCCCAAGTAGTACCCCTTATACAGTGCCCCTTATGCAGTGCACTGTATAAGGGGCCCTGAAGTGCCCAATATATAGTGCTCCCAGTAGTGCCCATTATGCAGTGCCCAATATACAGTACAGTACCCCCAGTAGTGCCCCTTATACATTGCACCCAGTAGTGCCCCTTATGCAGTGCCCCCTATAGTGCCAATTATATAGTGCTCCCAGTAACGGCCATTATACAGTGGAAAATATACAGTATAGTGCCCCTTATAAAGTGCCCCCAGTAGTGCCCAATATGCAGTGCCCAATATACAGTATAGTGCCCCAGTAGTGCCCCTTATATAGAGCCCAGTAGTGCCCCTTATGCTGTGCTCAATATATAGTGCCCCTTATATAGCACCACGAGTAGTGCCCCTTATGCAGTGTCCCCAGTAGTGCCCAATTTATAGTACCCACAGTATTGCCCCTTATGCAGTGCCCAATACACAGTGCCCAAGTAGTGCCCCTTGTACAGTGCCCCCAATATTGTCCCTTATATAGTGCCCCCAGTAGTGCCCAATATATAGTGCCCCTTATACATTGCCCCCCGTAGTTCCCCTTATAAAGTTCCCCCTATGCAGTGCCCAATATAAAGTGACGCCAGTTGTAGTGCCTTTTACACATATAACATGCAGACACACACAGGCAGACAAAATTTTACTTACCAGAAACCCAGATCCTATGCCCGCCGCTGTCCACTGCTCCCGTCCCGCTCGGCACTATGGAAGAGACATCATGATGTCTCTCCCTTCACACTCTCATGAGTGAGCTCCAGCCTGGCTCTGGTCCTGGGTGCAGCAGCCAGAAAGAGTCTGTCTGACTCCTATTGGCTGCAGTGCGAAAACAAACATGCCGCCAGAGGGTTTTTTTAATGTTTAGTGCCACGGACCGCACATGCCATGGACTGTGGCGGGCAGCACCCCCACACCATGGCCATGTGCCTTGCTCGACCCTCCCACGTGGGAGCAAGTGCCCATGTTAATGATGACTGTTGGGGCTGTGGATGTCAAAACAGTGGATTGTGCAGCTTTCTGCTTGAAGCCACCAGAAACTCGCATTAGCCCTACGGCTCCTCACGTTGCCATGAGGTAGTAAATTAGGCTTTGTTGGCTTCCCACAAATACAGCCACTTTGCGTCCTGATCACAATCAGGCCCATTGTAGTTAACCTGCCAAGAGGGCTGATTTTCTGCTACTGTGATAATACACATTATGCTTTATTCCTGTAGAGCTGAATTGGGATTGCCTTTGCTGCATACTGAATATTCTTTTATTTGGACAGTGGCAGGGTTTCAGCAGCCCATCTTTTATATATTCTCTATTTATTTTTACAAGCATGAGGTGTTTTTACCATGTAAAAAAAATTGGAATGGTGATGTCTATGGTGATGGTGACGGTTTGTAAACCAGCAGTTTGTCAGTGGTTTGGCCTTTTTGTACATCTGGCGGTTTAAAAAAAATCCCCCTATTGCTTTGGTAATAATATGGTTTTGCTCTGTCAACCTTACATGTCAAATCGGTATTGCAAACTCAGAACCTTATTCAGCAAGGATCATAATTGCAAAGCCTCATGTAGGTAGCTTTGCAATTGCGATCCTTGCAGATATGGTAAAGCTACAGGAGGCATCACGCCTCCTGTGCATTACTTATCCTAGCTGCGTTGTCCAACGCAGCATAATCTGCATATCATCGGCCATGGAGTCACGCAGCCGGCCGCCGCAGTTGATAGGAAGAGGCCAGGAAATCAACGTCAGCTGATGGAGATCCTGGCCACTTCCCTCCCCCCCAACAGCGGCGACACGCCTCCATTTCAGGAAACGGAGGCCATCGCCGCCCCCTCCATGCCCACAAACAGCAGCAGACTGTCTATCACTGACAGTCTGCTGCCAGTCTGCGTGCGGGATTGCATATCCATTCTGCACATGTGCAGAACAGGTCATTCATCTACGCAGATTCCCGAACATCGGGAATCAGGCCCTCAATCTGTACTCTACTTTTCTTACTAAAGCTTTGTTATGGATATGGCTGTGTGCAAAAGATATGGCTATACATTTTCAGGTAACAATCTATTACAGTATATGACTACAAGATTTTTAGCCTGGTTTAAAAGGAACAGAAAGAGGTTATGGAAATGAGCCCTCTGAGTACATAGAGGGTTCCTTTCAATTTATAGGCAAGCTACATCCTCAAAAGCTTTAATTATGACTTTTTGAATGTGACAAATGACAAACTCAACGTCAGTGCATTGACTATAGGATTTCAACTTGAGAAGTAATGAAATAGAAGAAGAAATGAATATAAAAAGCTGGATAGAAAAAAGTCTGTTTAAGGAAACAGCTGTTTCAAGCATTAGCAGACTGCATACAAATGCAGAGAGATAAGTGCTTACTTTGCAAGCCACACATTGTTTCCATAATACAGCATTCAAAAAAGACTTATTTGTCCCAAAATCAATACAAACCTTTTTTAATACTCCGGTTTAAAATGTGTCAACGTAACTGTTATTTAGTATCTATATGACAAATTATTTTCTCTTCGCTGCATTGATTTCGATCACTGCAAAAATACATAAAAACAGATATTGGAGGCCTAACAGATTCTGTATTGTCAGGAACAATTACTACTGAGTTCCTATATGTGAAACAGTCTGATTGTTAAAGCAACGCACTCAAGTAAATCTACAAGGCTGTGATGAGCAAGACAATTTCATTGCAATTGTAATCTTCTACAAGCAGGATAGAAACCAGGCTTATGACTCGGGGAACAAAAATCAGAAAAATAAGATTGCTATTATGAAGTTCCAGGAAGCATATCTGTCTAGTGTTATGTGTACTCTGCTGCAGATCTGGTTTTGATAATCTGAATAACCTTTCTAGGAAGTTACAGAAACAAAATCTCTGCTACTATTGATTTGCTAATCACATCTTCCCTCTCTTGAATGAATTACCTTCCAGTGTTCCATTTTTCAACTGTGTCTATGTTTTTCTTTATTTTCAATCTCTAATGTTTATGCTCATATTTGATATTTGTAAATTTATTTATGGTGCTTAAGTCAGTGTCAGGACGAAGATATGGTGGTTTCAAATCCAAGGTAATTACCAAATGATGTGGTGTGCATAGGGCAGGCACTACCATTAGAAAAACCTAGGCACTGTTATGAGTGCCTACCGTGATCTTAAGCCTGCAGGAATAACTTGCTGAGTACTTCACTTATAACAACTTTCTTTCCTGAAACTACTATCATTCACTGGTACAGGTTGAGTCTCCCATATCCGAAATACTCGGGACCGGGAGCATTTCGGATTTTGGATAATTTCGGTTAATAGAATACCTTCCAGGGGGGTCCAGGAGATGTCACAGGAGGCCTGGCGTGTGCAGCGGAGGGGTCCGGCAGGTGCCACAGGAGGCCTGGTGTGTGCTGCTGGGATGTACAGGGAAAGATGTCGTGAGTGATCCGGCGGGTGTCGGGTGAAGTCCGGCAGGTGTCACGTGAGGCCCGGCATGTGCGGCGGGGGTAGGTCCTGCAATAGGGTACATCAGGTGCTGCGGGGGAGTCCAGCGGGTGTCACGAAGTGCCTGGCTTGCGCTGCAGTGGGGGGAGCGTGGCATATAGACCATGCCCGCGCCGCTAATGATTGGTCATTGATCTGTGATGTAATGACGCCAGGTCACGTCATGACTGCCCAAAAAAACTTTGGTTTTTGGAATATTTCGGTTAATAGAATTACGGATATGGGAGACTCAACCTGTACTCGGCTGGCAATGACTAAATATCATAAGAAACTAAAAGCACTAACTAAATGTACCATTTAACTAGATGGCATTAGGATTTTAATGCACTAGCTACAAATGCCAACTAAATAGAAATATCTAGATAATATTAAAACTATATATAGACAACATCAAACCAAATGGTCAGTATAGCTCTGGTAATTATACTGAAGAATATGCAAGCAGGTTTTCTGAATAGCACAGATAATTGCACTGTAGAAAAATGCCGTCCAGCTCTTCCAAATAGAACAGGTAATTTACACAGTAGAGAAATGCTGAAAAATCTTCCAAGTAGCACATGTAATTTACCCAGTAGCGAAATGCTGGCAGGTAGCAGGTTTTCTGCATCGCACAGATAATTGCACTGTAGATAAATGCTGGCCAGCTCTTTTCATTAGAACAGGTAATGTACTCAGTAGCGAAATGCTGAACAAATATTCCAAGTAGCATGAGTAATTTTCACAGTAATGAATTGCTGGCAGTTTACATATGCTTCCAAATAGCACAGATGATTTTACACAGTAAATAAATGCTGGGCAGATCATCTGAATAACCCAGATTGTTTGCACTGTGGATAAATTATGATATTTATACTGTAGGGAGACACTGGCCAGATCTTCTGAATAACCCAGATTGATTTTACTTTGGAGAAATGCTAATAGATATTCCAAATATGTAGTACAAATAAATTAATTCCACAAATCAGCATAGAGCAGGTATCCAAGTAAATGACAGGACTGCCAGGATCAGACAGATTATAACCCGCAAAGTAGTGTTAGAAGGACATCCCTAAAAAGGCTGAACAGCCAATCTTCCCATGTCCTGAAAGCAGCAAGGCTCTGAACACAGCTGCAGTAAACAAGATTCAGATCACAGCCCAGCACAATGATTCCTGGTCTGCACACATTACTGGTTGCAGGAGACTAGCTAAAACCACTAGAGCTAGCCTCACCAAGAGATGCTAGGGCACCAATGGTTATGTGGTCACATATAACATTGATGAGTCACATAATGTCACTCATTCAGTGTATTTAAAGTCCACATGGAAAACTGCATCTGCTGGAGGACAAGCAGCCAACAATTTCTTCCCATGATCAGTGTTGCGCTAGTAGTGTGGTGCAGAGTTTTGATGTCACAATCAAGTGCCACATTCCCAGTCTGGTGAGCCAGGACTACTGATGTGGGTGCAATGACTGGGTGGAGGAAGCTACTTTCAGAGGAGGAAGGTATCCAAAATTGTGTTCTTGCCTGCCCTGGGTATGCAGGATTGTTGGTAGTAGGTCCTTGGTTTATGTACAGGGTTATAACCTACAGGCAAACATACTTTGATCACTATGATATTTAAGAATATAGGGCCTGATTCAGAGCCGCTCGTAAGCGGCCACTCGTTCGTTCCGAGCGATGTTTGCACAACTGCGCATGCGTACGGATCGTAATACGCATGCGCGAACCAGTCAGTGCGGCCGAAAATCGTTTGTTCGCTAAATAGCGAATGCCTGCTATTTTGAGTGACATGAGGAGGCGTATGTGGGTGGTAACAGGGGAAGGTGCTTGAAAACGGGGAGTGGAGATCCGAACGCAGGCGTGCTTAAAGGTCAAAACGGGTGTTTTATGGGTGTGCATAATTAATACAGCAGCATCATTGACCACGTCACTGGGTTATTTCATAGTCAGAACTGCTCGCATGATTGCGGTAGGAAAAACCAACCACAAGAATAGCGAGCAGTTCATACGCTGGTTGATGTACTCGATTAATCTAATAATTAGCGGACATGACGTAGGATGCGAGCGGCCAGGGGGCGTAGTTTTCCAAAAAACGACCGCATGTTTGGTTCACTCGTTCAGACCTAGAGGCGTGAACAGACCGCAAAGAGCGAACGGTTCATTTGAATAGCCACCCCTTTTTTCTGAATGAGCGAGCGCAAATAGCGTCCGGCTCTGAATCAGGCCCATAGATCTTACCTACACCTCGAGTACAGTCCATAATTGGGCCATTTGTTTATTTTCACATGGTTCGATGATAACAACTCCTGCCTCAAATCCCCTTATTTCACACTTATTTGTTTTATATTGTGAAACATCCACATTTGCTGATTAGCTAAAATGGATTTGTTCAGTCTGTAGGCACTGCCTTTTTTTCACACCAAGAGGAAAGAGGGAGTGGGTGTGATGTACAGTGTCACGTCTGAGGGTGAGAGTTGGTTGGAACAGTCGGGGGAGGCTGAGGTGGAGCCTAGGGAGGCATGATTAAATCTGGGTGACTTGCCCCATGACTTCCTCATGAAATAAGGGAAGATTGGAAGCAGTGGAACTGCTGAAGGTGATGAGTCTGAAGGCAAAGACAGTAGGAAAAAACTTTCTTCGATTGGAAACTGAATTGGAACTGCAGTGGTAGAATCGAATAAGGAACCGATGTAGTAGAATCGATAATATGGAATTGATGAAGCAAGGTCTGATTGGGACCGATGCTGTAGAATCGATGGAGTAGAATAGATGATATGGAATTGATGATGCAAGATTGGATTGGAACCAACATTGTAGGATCAACTAAATAGAATCGATGATATGGAATTGATGAAGCAGGAACAGATTGGAACCAATATTTTTTAGACAATCGGATTAGAACTGATATTTGTAGACACCTTGATTGGAACTGATGTTTAGAGACAATCGGATTGGAACTAATGTCTGGAGACAATCCAGGGCCGGCCCAAGCCAATTTGATGCCCTAGGCAAGATTTTGGCTTGTGCCCCCTAGGACCGCCACTAGTTCCGCCTCTATCCCAACAGCACAGATCATAGCAGCAGCCAGCAACACCCATCACATTCACCCGCAGCAATCCTCATCCAGCACTCCTCACCCACCACAGCGCCCCTCACCTAGCAGCACAGATCACAGCAGCACCCATCACCCCTCACCCAGCCAGCACACAGCACCTCTCACAGCAGTCAACTCAGCACCGCTCACTCATGCTAAGCTGACTTAGTAAAAAAATTCACCCTTAAGAGCTCCCAGACTACCTCTGAAGCTAATTGCTGAAGCACAATATAAGAATGCAGCTGTCATGCGTACGCCCGCCCCTGCAGTTGTTTCCCCGGCTCCTAGTCATTCCTGTGCTTGGTGGCTGGCAAATACATTGCCCCCACAGGAAAAACACACTGCCCCAAACTGGAAATAAACACACTGCCCCAAACAGGGAAAAATTCAACCATATTGTCCGTCACCCATTATCCACTGACAGAGGCCGCCATTAAACAGTGAAGCATAAATCCCTTAGTGCTTGCTGAAGGGATTATGACATCCTTTCTGGATTTAACATACAGCAGTGATCTAAGATTACCGCTGTTTGTCAAGCATCACTCTCGTCATCTTTTACATTACAAGAGCGATGCGTTCCCCATTGCAGGCAATGGAGACCCAGCGGTGCCTTTCCGGATTCAGCAAAGTCTTCGAGGCACTGCCGGATCCCCCTATCATGCACATGCGCAGACAGACCATCGCACATGTGCATTACACCAACCCACCGGTGAGCGGAGAACACCGTAGACAAGTAGGACTTTGTGGGATCCTGCCGGAGGATTAATTAAATACCAGTGGCAATTTTGTTTGTATCACAGTGATACTAAATGAAAATTAGCGCTGCTATTTCGTTCGTTTATAAATGTGGCTCAGAGTGTGCTCCCCCCAATCCCCATGCCCACAGGATATTGCAGTTATGGTACTATTGGGATGGTTGAGAGAGGTATGCAAAATAATAGATAGATAGATAGATAGATAGATAGATAGATAGATAGATAGATCCATAAATAAACAAGCAAAGTTGATGGCACTCTGGCTAAGCAGATAGCAATAACAGGTCAACGTTTTAGAGCTGCCAGCTCTTCTTAATAAAAGAGCTAGCTGATCTGAAACGTCGAACTTCACTAGACTGTGGGCCTGATTCAGAGACGGACGCTCTGAAAGAGCACTCGCTCTGAATCACAGCTTTAGCGAGTGGCCAGCTGATGGTCGCGATGGTCGAGAGCACCGCAACCATCGGGGCTTGCGAGGAGACCCTTGTGGTAGGGTCTCATCTGCCGCAAGCCCCAGAGAGCTTCCGGCTCTAACAGAGCCGGAAGCTCACCACTGACATCACGAGTGATGTCAGTGGGGCCACCCCCAAAGGGCAGGCGTTCCTTCGGGAACGCCTCTATTTTGCCAGCCACTCCCCCTGGCCCGCCTACCAAACAGGGCGAGCTGTCAGATCAATATCGACAGCTGCCCCATTTGTAGACAGCCTCGGAGTGAGAGAATTTCTCTCTCGCTCTGATGCTTGCACATGTGCGCGGCGAGTGCGCAGTAGGCCACCATCGACCCACTTGTGAGCGTGAGTGGGTCTGAATCAGGCCCTGTGTCTGTTATTGCTATCTGCTCAGGCCGACTACCATCAAACTTGTCTGTTTATCTTTACAGATATATCTGATGGGCACCAGGGCATGTTGTTCTATTTGGTAGGAGAGCCAGACAAAAGAGGATTGTAAAGAAAAAAAATATATACATATATATATATATATACATACACTGTGTAAATATGGATATACAGTCAGGTCCATAAATATTGGGACATTGACAGAATTTTCATATTTTGGCCTCTATTCACCACCACAATGGCTTTGAAATGAAACAAACAAGATGTACTTTAACTGCAGACTTTCAGATTTAATTTGAGGGTAATTACATCCAAATCAGGTGAACGGTGCAGGAATTACAACGGTTTCTATATGTGCCTCCCACTTTTTTTCATTTCAAAACCATTGTGGTGGTGAATAGAGGCCAAAATCTGAAAATTCTGTCAATGTCCCAATATTTATGGACCTGACTATATATATATATATATATATATATATATATATATATATATATATATATATAGATCTCTGAAGGTAGCTATATACATATATGCTCACACACAAATGCAATATACTGTAAAAGTATAATTTACTGGAGCAGGACTGTCAGGTCACAGGGATTTGTTGGCTGTGTGTGCACTGTGCTGGGCTTTTCTTTTTTAGCGCTGGGGACTGTAACCAAACATCAGATCCCCATCAGCAACTGCAGGAGCAGAGCGGACACACAGAGAGATGACGGAGAGAGATGACGGAGTGAAGATGGAGAGAACTCCGCCCGGCCCGACTTCTTCTCCCTGTTCAGCCCGCGCAGCTGCCAGTGCAGCGCTTACCATGAGTCAGTCTGGCTCATTGTTTGCACCTGACTGGTGGGGGCGGCTGCGGGCCCCTTCATAGTGGTGGCCTGGCCCTTGTGCCATGTACCGGCCGCCGCTAATTCCACAGCGTCCATTTGAGTTGCTGTCCCTGCCCCAAACCTCCATCGGTCCTAGGCTTGGAATGCCCCTAGACATTTGCCTATGTTGCCTATGCCTAGGGCCGGCTCTGAGACAATCGAATGGAGACCGATGATAATGAATTGAAGAACTGGATCGGTTTGAGACCAATGTTGATAAATTGAAGAATTTGATGAATTGAAGAATTTGTTGATGAATTGAAGAACTGGATTGGTTTGAGACCAATGATGAATTGAAGTACTGGATCGTTTTGAGACAGGTGATGATGAATTGAAGTACTAGAACGGTTTGAGACTGTTTGAATATATCGGATGGGACCGATGGTTGGAGATATTGGCTGATACCAATGATTGGAGATATTGGCTGGGATCGATGATTGGTGATATCAGCTGGGACCAATGATTGGAGATATCAACTGGGACCGATGATTGGAGATATCGCCTGGGACCGATGGTTGTAGTTAAGAACAAGTCTCTATAGTAAATAGAATTGGAGACTTGATAACCAGACTTGGAACTGGAATGATACAGACTGGAACCGTTCAGATACAGAGTACCTGGGAGCTCAGCACAGAGCTGTAACTTCAGCAAAAGCAACATTGTACTGACAATGTGGGACAGTCAGAAAATGGAATTTATAGGGGTGGGTCCCCAGGGATTGAATGCTGTGATCAGTTAGTCTGGGAGCAGCACTCTGAGTGGTAGAGGAGAGTCAGATGACTGAATCCAACATGGCCCATACTGAGTTTTAGAGGGAACTCTGGTGTGCAGCCTGAGTGCTAACACACTGAGGGCACAGAGCAGGAACTGTGTGGACAGACCTCAAAATCCAGCTGGATGCAATGTTCAGTGCAGGTGGACCTCTGCGTTATCCGGTAGTTATGTGCGGTCACAGCGCAAGCGGACCTCAGCTCTAGCTGGAACAAACACAGCAGAAGTAAAATGTAGGAGAATATGGGAAAAATTGGTCAGGATCGTGACATACAGTAACTGTCCCTGGGTATATCCTAGTGGCCTGGCAATTCTGGATAATAGTCAAGGAGAAACAGAGCACTTGTCCTGGCTCCTCACAAACAGTTTTACACATTATTTCCAGCAACATTAGGGCAGTTTATGCATGGAATCGTAGCAGAGACTTGCAACTTTCTATTGGTCTTCTCAGTCCCACTATCCTAGGCTTTAGCCAGGAAGGGAAATTAATCTGCTGCACCAGGCCAGGGACTTATCTCCTTCTCAACAGCATTCAGGCCCTGATCCAGAGCCGGATGCTCTGAAAGAGCGCTCGCTCTGAATCAGGGCATTTTTTTAATGTGCGGCCCCCTGGCCGCTTGCATAGCTGTGGGTGGCCACCCACAGCTATAGCGAGCGGCCAGGTTTATGGTCACAATGGTCAAGACCATTGCGACCATCGGGCTTGCAACGAGACCCTTGTGGTAGGGTCTTGTGGCCGCAAGCCCCAGAGAGATTTCGGCTCCAACAGAGCGATGTCAGTGGGGCCGCCCCCAAATGGCAGGCGTTCACATGGGAGCGCCTCCGTTTGGGCAGCCACTCCCCCAGCCCGCCCACCAAAGGGGGCAAGCTGTCACTCAACATCGACAGCTCACCCCCTTTGTTGTGATACCCGGAGCGACGGAGTGCCCGTCGCTATCCGGGTCTCGCGCAAGCCCGCTCCGTCGTGCGCATGCGCACAGGCCCACCATCGACCTAGTTGCGAGCGCACAGCGCTTGCGACCGGGTCTGAATCAGGCCTTCAGTGCTCCCACACAAAATCACAAAGTTAGTAAATTCAGAATAGAAAACAGTTTAGAATGCACTGAAATGTAAATCAATTTAATCTCCAACAAAATAAAAGAAGAACAACTCTCACAACCATAAAACACACACACATACAATATATTATTAAAACTACAATAGTAATGTGTGGCAGATGTGCCTTCTATAGTGTATCGGGACCGGTAACATTGCTTGAGTTTCCATACAAGACTTGGGTGCACTGAGAAAGGTTAAAGGAAAATAAGTAGTACAAAATCCTTTATCCACTGAATTTGCTCAAATATTGAAAGACTGAGAATGTTCTCTAGTACTGACTTTTTCAGACATGCTCTCTATTTTACCTTATTCGACTCATACTCTATGTTCCTGCATTAAAAATTGGTTAAATTACAGATTGATTTGTTACATAAAGAACTACATAAATAATTTAAGATTATAAAGAGATGTTCAGTTCGGCTCTCCAGAAATCCAAATCCTCCCGAATTTTGTGAATCTGGACGGATCTGAGTCATGTTACTGATCTCCTGAGGAGATTCGGACAGACCCGAGATGCAATTTTGATTTTCCTGCGGTTCAGAATTCAAATTTTAAATCTGAAATTCAGATTGTGGATTGCAAAAATTACATGATTTTAGCTGTTTTTAAAAACTTTTTATAATTTTTTTTAAAAAACAAACAAACCCTGGGGGTCATTCAGACCCGCTCGCGAGCAAAGGACGCTCGCAAGCGGGTCGATGTTGGGCAAAAGCCTTATACAATAGTCAAATGAGTTATGTTTTTTGAAATACATAAACCTAGTAATCAAGGTCCAACATATCCAGTCTCAGAACACAAATGGCCGTGCAAAATTAAATTTGATTGAGAAAAAATATCTATATATTTGCCTTTATTCAGGTTTGTACACATCTTGCAGTACATCCACTCCTGATCCGTGGTTTTATTTGCTAATCATCATCATAAGGAGTGCATGGAAAACAAACTGCTACGTTTTGTACAGAATATTCAGATCTGCTGATTGATACATATTTATAGGTTAACAGAATCAATGGATGAATCTAAGTTTGATTTGTGTACAGTAATTATAATATTAGGATCATACAAGCAGATTTTACTATACAACCAAAAGCATTGAAGTTTGGAAATTAAGGGGTCTATTTACTAAGCTGTGTTAGGAAACAAAGTGAAATAAGATGAGGTACCAGCCGATCAGCTCCTAACTGCCATGTCACAGGCTGTGTTTGAAAAATGACAGTTGGGAGCTGATTGGCTGGTACCTTATCTCCTTTCACTTTGTCTCCTAACACTGCTTAGTAAATAGACCCCTAAGACATGCAGATTACTCGGAGTGGTTAGGTTGATGGGAACACTTCACGTATGATAAACAAACTTAATAGGGATTATTTTCTTTAAATGCTTTTCGTGAAACAGCTGCAAAGTTTTTTATTTTCGATAACACTGTATGGCGCTGCGGACCACATTTGGTCCCTATAAATATATCAATAAGTCTCTCCATCTGTAGATTTTCAAAAAAACAGTCAATAGTGGTGAATCTTATCACAGAATGAATTTCCTGAGTGTGTATATTAGTATTGTTGTATCCGTTTGTGATGGATGGGCACAAGTTTCCAAGGTTGGGTATGGGATGTGAACTCAGGATCACAGCTGTCAAAATTCCGATGGCGGCATCCCGACAGGGTTAGGATACAGACACCTGACAGTATGTATCCTAACCCTTCTCCTATATGTACCCCTACACCTTCCTCCCCGCACCTTGAACCTAACCTCCCCCCTGGTGCTTAACCCTAACCCTTCCACCAGTGCCTTCCCGTAAACCTCCCCCTTAACCCATCTCATTAGTTTCAGGATGCTGGCACCAGGATTCAGGCACCAGTATTCTAAGCGCTGGCATCCCCTGTGCTGGGATATTGACTGCATCCTATTTCCAAGGAGGATCAGCCATGCCCCCAAGACAGGGTGACCATGTCCTTTGTGTTCAAAGATGACAAAGCATGTACAGGGCCCAGTATTTAAAAAGAGCATGGCAAACACTACACACTTGGACATGCTCCTAGTACATGCTTGCCTACCTTTGTTTTTCTCTCCATGGGAGAAGCCAGAGAAAGAGAAGCAGGAGGGTGGCAATGGGGGGCGGGGCCTGATTATTCACATAATTAAGCCCCGCCCCTCATGGTAAATTGTCATGATTGGCTCAAATTTAAATACAGGGCGGGGCCAAATTATGTGATTCATGAAGAATCACATCATTAAGCCCTGCTCCCATTCTGCCCACTTTACCAGGAAGTAGGCAGGAATGCGGGAAAAATGCCTACTCTACTCCATTCGGGGTGTTACCCAAAAAATCGGGAGCCTCCCGCGACTTCCGGGAGAGAGGACATGTATTCCCTAGTATTCAACTCACTATGACTATTCTGCATGACCATGGTTCATCAGTTCCTCTCTTGCAGTAATACATTACACAATTTTCCACCATGCTGGCTTTCTTACAGCTTTTAGGTTATGATTAGTTGTACACACTTTGCATAAGTTAATGTAATTTACTGTATGTAGTATAATAACTAAGAATGACCAATAAGGGTCACTTTAATCCTTTATTTGACAAACAGTGTTTTAAAATTATTACACACTAGTTATAATAGGAATGTAAAGCCTTATGCACAAGACTAGGGGCCTGATTCAGTGATGGTACCGTCCACCATCATCGAGACCACTGATGGTCGCGATGGTGATCCCTGCCTGCGACCTCCATTGCAGTGCTGGGATTGCAACAGTGTTCGTTTAAGATGAAAAGGCCTTTTTTTAAAGTCATTGGTGGAATTATGTTAATGTTTTAGTATTGAAATATGCCAGTGTTGTGTTTATGGAATGCCTAATTTTTCAACAGAGAACACATCAAACTTTCCTTGATGGGCTTCTATATGGTGATTGATAGGGGATGGGGATGGGAAGATCGTTGCACAGGCAAAGAAGTAAAATATAAATAGGTAATGTAAGGTCCTTATTTGACTGTATAGATGCTCACTTGATTTATAGTAGTTATGATACTTATTTACTTATGAGCCTATGTGATCAGTGTTTTAGCAACCTTTGAAAAAGTGTAATGTCTATAAAATTATAAAGGGTCTACATTCTAACTTGTGTTATAGAGTATCCTTTCTATTCCTCTATTAACTGATGATTATCTCAAATAGAGTAAATTAGAGTAATTATCTAATTGGGGGTCCAATGCTATTCAGCAAGATCTCCAACAGCAGAAATTAAAATTTGAGAATATCCCAGTTACACTGTTTTTTCTAAGGGCAACCTGCTCTCCAATGATCTCTCACTCCTCATCGATAGCCATTGGGCAAAGTGACCTTCCTGACTTTCCTCTATAATACCTCTTTTCCACCAAAAACCCAGGTCCGACCTGGGTTTTTGAACATGGTTCCAACCCTGGTCAGACCCAGGTCAGACCCATTTACACAGCACCTTTGATCTGGGTTACTCCCAGGTCAGCCCTGTTCACACTGAACTCAGGTCTGCCCTGCTAAACCTGTGAGGTCATAAAAAGTGGGAGGTGAATGCTCCACAACCACCAATCCGCTTATTTTAGGCATGATCCAGGTCAGATAACCCGGGTTGCACCGTTTACACTGCACCATTACCTGGGTCCATCCTGGGTCCAACCCTGGTAGCTACCTGGGTTGGATTGCAGGGTCACTTGACCCAGGTTATTTTTCAGGGACCCTTTTACACTGAGCTGCGACCCAGGTAGACCCAGCAAAAACCCAGGTTTTTGCTCTGGTGTAAAAGGGGTATAAAGGTGATCACACATTAAGGGCAAACTGATGCATTTAAATTGTGCAACTGAAACCTAATATATGCTTTAGATGAATTTTGAATATTTCTCCATTTGAGGTAGGATTAGGAGACATTAACACCTCCTACCTCTCAAACAAACTTTGTATCTGCTTTGAGTCCTGATTGGGACTATCATATAGTAGTGATGAGTGGGTTCGGATTTACTCAGTTCTTTACGCCAAAATTATCGCAAGTTCAGGTTAGTTTGGATTTATTTTATTGGCTATCCAAAACACGTGATAGCCGATAGCCAATAAAAAGCCAGAGTAAATCTGAGTAAAACCAAACCTGCTCATCTCTATCATATAGTAAATAATGTATTATTATACTGTGTGGACTACTCAATTGAAGGCCATGTTTGCCGAGATCTTGGAGGTATAGATATATCCTGATTATCATTTGAGTACATCCTGGAAGGGACCAATATATTGGAAATAGTGTGTGCTACTCATTTTGATTTATGTTTTAATGTTTGCCATGTTTTTATGTTTGCCAAGCATTAGGAGGATATATTTTAACCAGTGTATTTTAAAAGCTATGGTTTAAATTAACAATTTTTTGATTGAGTGCTCACCTAACAGAGGGCCCGATTCAGACCCGCTCACAAGCGCACAGCGCTCGCAAGCAGGTCAATGGTCCCCCACTGCACATGCTGGAGCCGGCTCCGGTGTGTGAGAATGCCCCACTGCGATCGGGACTGTGATCGTAGTGACTATGCAGTCCCATTGCAGAGTGATTGACAGGAAGTACCATTTGCGGGTGGTGATGGGGGGCGGTCGGAGAAACACAGGCGTGCCATGAACGGTGTTGTAGGGGTGTGCATAAATTAGCCACTGTGATGGCATATGCAGCTTGAGCTCTCACTGCGTGCAGTATTGTTAGAAATTTATAAGTGAGGTCTGACCTGCCGTAATTGTGCGAGAGGCTCTGATTTACTTCGATGGTACCGATGTTTTGGATGGATTGCAAGGTATTACGGATGTGCGAGAGGGACGTGGGTGTCTGCATGTTGTCAGTGTGAGTGCTTTGTGATTGAAATTATTAGCATATTTTTGCAGCAGAACTCCGTGCGCGATTGCTACCACGATCGCAAGAGTTATCCTTGCTGAATCAGGCCCACAATCCATACACAATACTGATGTTCACACAGTTCAGTGATTATTTGCACTATGCATAAAAATCTGAAACCCCTACGGAGCAGATGTTACACAGAGCATATGCACAAAGATGTTGTTCTATTTGATACAGACAGTAACAAAAATGTGTCGGATTAGTGATGGGTGTTCCTGGGTGGTGTCTGATGGGTGGCTAGTTGTACACACAAAAATCATCCGCTGAGTAGGTGTATTATGGTCCGCTTAGTGAGCGGGAGTGTCGCAGGTGTGTCAATTAAAGCGGCTTTGTTCCCAGACACACAGCTCCAAGCATAGGAGGCCATGGTCAGAGAGAAAATGCACCTGCCAAAGAGCTGGTGCAAGTTTCAATAGTGCGACTAATGGTTTCATATAAGGACACACCAATCAGTATTACAGCGTGCATAGGAGCTAAAAGTAGGCATGTCTGTCCTTGCACATTGGGCTGCACGGATGTACACAAGGGAAGGAGTTTGCAGATTTGCAGGCCATTTGTGTAAACTCACAGATGGGCAACGCCAATAATTGGTGCTGAATGCGCTTTTGCTTGCGACTCAGTCAGAATCAGTGCCTTGATAATGGACACATTGTTATGAAAAGTCATGGAGAGAAGAATTAAAGTAGGAGATGTTAACGATAAAATATAGTAAATGATAAGCAGAATGATAGACATTAGCAATCTGTCAAATCATTGTAATTAGGCAATGCAGGAAATTGCAAGATACATTTAAAGAAAATCCCACTTAGAAGAGATTTTTGAAAGGATTGATTCTGTGAGAATGGAATGAGAGCTGCAGTGAAGAGCATGAAATTGCAGGGAGATTGTAAAAAAGCAAAGGGAGAAAAGAGGCAAAGGCACACCAGAGCTGTCAATGACGTGCTGTGAGAAAGGAGCTGGCTGTCCATGGAAGGAAGGTCTGATGGCATGTGGGGAGGACTGATGAGCATTTTAAGATGTATTTGGGGAGATTTAATAGGCAATTTAGAGCCCCTTGTACAACCTTGCTTTGGTGTACATAAGCTTCCCACCCTCTAGTGTGTCCTCGGAAAGAGTGTTTAGCACAGCTGGGAACCTTGGGAGCCATCGGTGCAGAAGGTTACTTCCTCAAAATGTAGAAAAACTAATTTTCATAAAAATTAACTACAAATTCTGAGGACCTTTGCCATCAATTGCAACAAAGTACATAGGGCCTGATTCAGTAAGGATCGTTATTGCTATCACAATAGCGATTATGCACGCAGTCTCACTGCGAATATATGTTAATGATTGCAATGCCATTACAGCCTAACATAAGGACGCCCACTGTACCTTACACACACAACCGTAATACTTAGCAAGTCTGTGAAACCATCGTTAACATCGAGTAACATCGGAGCCTTGCGTACATTTGATGCACAAGGTCTGGTCTTACTCAGAAATTGCTAACCTCAGCATATGCAGTGAAAGCCCAAGCAGCATATGGCATTGCAGAGGATAATTTATGCGTTTCACCGACCACCCCCCCATCACCACCACCAAATGGTTCTTCCTGTCAATACTCTGCGATGGGTCTGCATAGTCACTGCGATCACAGTCTCGATCACAGTGGAGTGTTCATGCCCATGCACTGCATATGCATGCGCAGAATGCGTGTGTAATCGCAGTTGTGATCGGTAGTGAATCAGGCCCAGAGACCTCTGTAATGCTGGATTCTAGTGAGGATTAGCTAATATAGTGTGATGATTATGTTAACACTGATGACGGTGAGCAGCATGAGGATGATAATGACATCTCCCAGTGTAGAGATGACATCTCCCAGTGTAGAGATGATATACAATGCAGTTAGCTGCGTTAAGCCCATTGGTAGCTTGTTTTGTGTAGGCTCAAACAAACCAAGCACTTCAGCCACAAAAGTGGCAATCTATGTCACTGAACTACTTGGTATGTTAAACTATACATGTCCTTTTTAATATACAACATAAGAGTGGATAGGAGGGTCCAAGGACAATTCCATCTTGCACCACTTTTCTTTTCTGTGGTACTGTATGTTAAATGGTATATTTTTGGGGGGCATTGGGTACAGTCTTATTTTTGCATAGACAAACATTATTTTTGGTTACTGCCCAAATATATTACTAATTAGCAACACATTTTTTAAAAGAATACAATGTTATTAGCCAAGGATTCCTCACAAGGTTTGAATCAAGAAGCCAAGAAAATTAATAGTTGAACTGCATAGCTGTAAGTGCCAAATCAGCCAATCTTATGCTAACAAATATTAAAAGACTGACCCACTGGCCATACTACCCCCCTCCTCCCTCCTTCTTAATTTGGTAACACCCCCCTGTAGTACATTTATGAGGTACACCAGAGAGCGTGAGCATGAAAGATAATACCATGTTTTTTCTCCTAAATCTAGTCCACAAGCAGAGAGATTTTTAGCTTATCCATGATCTATAAACTTGCAAACATTCCTGTTGACTGTTTTAAATAATTTCTCTATTGCATATTACTGAATATTACCAAAAATATAATCTATAATACTATAATTTTTAAAATTTTTGTCTTTTATCTTAAATTTAATGAATCTATAAAATACTTATATTAACTAACTGATCAATCCTTCCTGATTTTACCTGCATAGTCCACCTCCTTGTACTGCCCTCGAGCTTCTGATCTAGTTCTGATTAATGAAAACCTTCTTGGCTTCTATGGGGTTGTATAGTTTATTAAACTGCCATTCTGTCTGCCACTGCTGTGTGGCAATACTTCATAGATGTGCTATATTCTTTTAAACTGGCGTGTGTTTGTGCCACTGCTCTGTTGCGTAGTTTAACCAGCAAGCATTTGGCCAACATTGGAGAACAATATTGTGATCTGTGATGTGGTCAAAATTGACTGGAAATGAATGGAAATTAATGTTATCGAGGTAAATAATACTGTAGGAACAAAAGCAGGCCTAGTTTTCAAATTAAAAAAAAAAAATACAGATCCAAAACCAAAACACATGTGGGTGGTTTTACCAAAACCAAAATATGATGATGAATTAGAGCCAAAACTGTATAAACAATATATATATATATATATATATATATATATTATATATATATATATATATAGTGGTCGAAGTGGATATTTTGAAGTAGGGGTATGTAAGTATCAGGTGGCCTTTACTTAAGTGGGCCCAAATCTTGAGTCCCCTGATATTTCCATACCCCCACTTTCTCCCCTCACAGCACACCTCTTACCACATCACACAGCACACCATACAACTCACTGCACACCACAAACAGCACAGCACACCTCAGAACTGCACTCCACTCTGGTGACTGCTATCTTCCCCTCACTCCTTGGTGGCATTTTGAATTTAGTACCGGCCACGAGCCAATGACACCGCTGATTGGTTGCCGGTCAATGAGCCAGTCATGACTGGTGCTAGATTTAATAAGCCACTGGTCGCCGCTGATTGGCTGCCAGCCACAAGCCATGACAGGCTCTCGACTTGAGGCAGATTTAAACAGGCATTGGCTTGTTGACTGGCATTGGGACAATGACAGTCTAAGCGGCAAGTGCCGAAGCGAAGTACTGGTATAACATACCATTTCATAATGGCACATTTCGAGTACTGTATATATGTTCATATTCTTTTGCTAGTTAATAGTGTGTGCTACTTTGTTATCCCTGAGGAAAATCACATAATGATTGAAGAGTATGTTAGATATGGGAGAATGATAGGGGCATGATGTCCCTGTGTATGCTTCAAGATCAACACTTCTTCAACTAAATGTGAAAGTTTCTCTTCCTTCTCCTTGCTGGGATTACTGAGTGTGTGTGCATGGCCGGTGCATCAGAAGGATACCATTCCAGACACCTTGCTAGCCAGATGCAGGGGCTGATGGGCTGTGATGGTGCCATCCTCAGGGATCTCCGCATTGTGACACAGCACTGGTCACACCACCCTCCCTATGGCCCTTTCTGGGAAAGTGGCTGCCACACCATTTTCCTTGTGACTTCTGATGCTTCTGCAGCACCAACACGGGATTCTGGAGAAGTAAGTATTTGACATGGTTTCCGGTGTGCAGTGAGGGCCTCCTCGACCCGAGGTCTTGTGTGCACCGTACACCCTGTACCCATTATAGATATGCCAGTGGCAGCAGTGTTGCTGTAAAGGATTGAGATGTAATCAAGGAACTAATTTCTTGCTTCTATGATGTCTCTTCTTGCAATTTGACATCACAAAAATGACAATTCCTTACAAAATGGGACCCAGTATCAGTGAAGTAAGACTCCAAATTTTTTAAATGATGGTTTCAAATAATTCACATATTTATGAACCTTATGCGATCACTGAGCTCCCTCCCTCCTCACCTCCTTTTCTTCCCTGTAAATCTGTTCATCTTATAATGAATACCTAGCAGCAAAATAACTGATAATTCATTAATTACATAAAAAAAAAATCTTAAGGATTACTCTCATATTAAACTAATTCATATAACTGTTTTCTTATTTTTTTATTTTTTTTAAACTATTGTAGCCAAGAACTTATTCCTCACACCTGTCTAACTATCCTTTCAGTATTAACATGCAAACATTGTACAAATCAGCCTAAAAATTTATATTGTACCCCTAAAAGACTAAAAACCCTTTGTTAATACCACTGAAAAACTAAAATATTAGAGACATCCACGTTAGATATCGATACATCTTTCTCTATCTATGAAATAGAGGACCAAGATTATGAACACATGGTCAGACAATCATTAGAAACAGGGTGCATCAACACATTAAGAGGACAATACACCACAGAACCAGATACAGCAACTAGGCATACCCTGAGCAACTCCACCCTGTCCCCTGACACCAACGGAGCTGCATCTCATCCTAGCACTGAAATAAACACCACAAACTACACATGGGGCACGGATTTCTTAGACCTGGAGGCAGGCGCTCATGCCTGCCAGACAAACACACAGAAATCAAAAAGGAAACAGAACCAGACGAGGATGCAGGGGAGGCCAAAAAAACAAAATAAGCCCTTAACAGGAAACAAACAACAAACAGATGGAATATTAAACCTAAGCACAACAGAACTTATATACACACACAAGGCAGTGCTCTATAAATGACTCAAATTTGCCCTGACAAGTAAACTGAACAAATTCGAAACATACCTGGATATACAAACATTCACTAGAAAAATCACACTGAGAAAGTATTTGCCCAGAATCAGATACAATACAAACCCAAAAGTAACACACAGACCCATTCAAACACACAGACCTGAGACCACAAAATCACATTTTACCCCCAACATATTAAAGGACACATTATACAAACATACTGTATGAACAATTAGTCTCCAATGATTTGGAACATCTGTCAAATAGGAACAATAAATACCCCAACCTCACCAAACAGGAGAAAAAAGCACTCAACGATCTCAAAGACAACAAAAACATAATCCTAAAACCAGCCGGCAAGGGAGGGAGGATTGTGATCTTAAACAAAACAGATTACATCATTGAATCAGATAGACTACTAGGCGATCACCAAGACAAACACCAGGCTTACAAATGATCCCACAGATAAATACACCAAAGAACTATCCATCTTCCTCAAACAAGGACTAGACACAGGCATTCTTACTCTTATTCTCATTCTACTACCTCCCGAAAATCCACAGAGACATACATCACCCACCCGGCAGACCCATCATCTCAGGCATAAATTCCCTAACATCCAACCTGTCAAGATACATCGATCAGTTTCTACAACCCTACGCCACTATAAACCACAAGCATCTTACAACTACTCCGAGATATCAAATGGGAAAATTATATGTGGCTTGCCACCAGTGATGTCACATCACTATACACAGCAATAAGACATGAGCAAGGGATTGAGAGCATAAATCACTTTTTACAAAATGACAACACACTCCATCTTAGACAAACTGACTTCATCACAGATGACATTAAGTTCATTCTTGAACACAACTACTCATGGTTCAACAACAATTTCTACATTCAATAGCCTGGGGTTGCAATGGGGACCAGGTTCACTCTGAGCTATGCAAATCTCTTCATGAGCAAGTGGGAGGGGGACAAGATATGGAGAGCACCAACATTGAGACATATAGGCAACAAGGTAAAGAACTCAAACAAAAATTCAAAGAAAAAAAACTATAACAAAGGAACAGTAGACACTGCATTCAAAAAGCAGAAACCCTAAACAGAGATCTTCTATAATACAAACAGGAAACAAACGACAAAGACAAAGACATAGGTCCTCATTCAGAGTTTCTCGCAAGATGCGATCGCTCGCTTGCAAAAAGGGTCTGGGTATGCAAATCAAGCGATCGCTCTTTGTGCTGTAAGGACGCCCTGTATGTCTTAGTGAGCGACGGCCGTTAGTGTACACTGTACTATAAAACCTCCCACCTGTCACTCGTAGCACACATCTCTGGGAAGAGTCTGATTAATCGTGAACATCAAGGGCCATCGGAGCTGCTTGCAACGCTTGGGGTTGACCTAACCTACCCCAAGCACTGCGAGCAGTTCAGGCTAAAAAACAACCAAGTCACGTGTGCAATGACGCTACTTTGCTAATTATGCACACCCATTAAACACCGTTCTGATGGTCAGACACGCCTGCATTCGCACATCCACACCCCCATTCACAAGCACCTTCCCCTGTTACCACCCACAAATGGCACTATCTGTCACTCAAAGCAGCGACCTGAAAGTGGCTTGTGAGCTAGCAAAATCAGATCGCAATGAATGATTTGCGCACACGCACTGTGAATTATACGCATGCGCAGATGTGTGAATATTGATCCCAGCGAGCGAGCGTGCCCTAGCGAGAGACTCTGAATGAGGTCCTTATTCTTTGTCACAGAATTTAACTCATCGGCCAACAAAATTAAAACCATCATCAATAAACACTGGGACATCCTAATGCAAGATGAAACACTAGCCTCAGTTCTTCCTATGAAAACCAAAGTGGTATATAGAAAGGCACCCGACATCAAGACCGCATTGGTACACAGTCACATACCACCAACCACTCTTGTACAGACAACATTGAATGACACAACCAAAAAACATGGATTCCATCACTGCGGCACTTGCATTGGCTGCAAAACAATAGGCAACACAGGGAAGACACTCACCACAGAAGTCATATCAAACACAACAGGACACATGCACACAATCAAACAAGAACTAACCTGTCATACAAAAGGAGTCATATACATAATCTCATGTCCTTGCCATCTGCAGTTCACTGGCAGCACCATTACACCCTTTAAAACTAGGATAGCCAAACACATACGTAACATACAAATTGGCTATGATAAACACAGCCTGTCACAACACTACAAAGAGGTACATGGACAAGACCCCTCCACCCTCACTTTTGTAGCTATTCAACAAATCCCAAGGGATTGGAGGGGGGGAATTACATTAAGAAAATAAATAAGGCAGAACTCAAATGGATCTATATGATGAAAACCATAGCACAAAGGGGCTCAATATTGACTTCAACATTCTATCCATCATACAACACATACAAACACCGGTTCCCTCACTAATATAACTTATACCGCTACAATCCCCAATTTCCCCCTATCCTTCCTCCCCTCACAATCAACACAAAGAACCCACTCACCCCCCCTCCCCACACCACCATGCCCCACCCCTTGTAACCACAGTCGCCCACCCCAAATTACAACACACCCATGTGCGAACAATTGAGCAATAGAGGTCATGATTACACACACACCTACATCATCATGATTACCCCATCCACTCAGCTGATCAGAGTATATCATCAACACACACACATACCCTGATTACTATAGCAACCTGATCACCTCCATTACCTCAGCCAATCAAAGAATGAGCCATTAGGGCGTCTTACCTGCACCATCCAATGACGGCAAATCAGGAAGTGATTTAAACATTACACACCTGGAAATCTCTGACAAAGGCATGCTGTGCTGAAATGCATTAGACCTACCAGGACCAAGCTACACACAGCTACACCAGCTGTCACACATCGACGCTACCTGTCTACTTGGCACACCAATCTCCAGCTGAAACCAGAGTCAAACGTCATGAAAGCCAAACCCACCTGCCCCTGGAGCTGGAAGTTAGGGCTAAGATGAACGCTGAACATCACGTTCCCAGCCTGTCACCAGCACACAGTGAGGAACATGCAGACACATGGGTGTCTACATCGGCTAAGAGAGCCACAGGACTGCCACCCCTCCTGACCCACTGCCAAGACATCGAAAGTTGCCTGCCACGGTAACCACCACCCTGCCCACACCACCGGCTAGGTAAAATTATGCACCAGCATGAGTGAGACGAACCACCGGTGAAACACCCACACTCATGATCCTACCTTGAGAAGCCAGAACTGCACAGGCACCACAGCACAATGCCCCCGGTCAATTCCAGCGCACCCAAGTGACAAGGTCACGGGGCTCAAGCTGGACCACTCCCCCACCCACCACACTTACCGGTAAGTGATAGAGTCTAAGCGGGATGCCGCTCTAGCACTGGAACACCCCAGACTGTGCATCCAAGGAGCCAGCCAAGCTACCCCCACCTTGGAACTATTCAACCCTCCCTCACCAACAGTGTATGGACTTTTCCCCCTTTGACTGTACCGAGCTTCACACGGTTCTGAGCCCTGGAGGGAATTGCACAAGTACTTCCAGTGCTGTGTCTCCTAATCGTACACTGCAATAAACACCTGTATTCACTGTCTAGTATTTATTCACAGCAACATCACGCACCACCCCACAGCAGTATATCTTACCATACACAACCACCCCACCTCATGGGCCTCCCCCATCTCCCCATCCACTTGCCCCCACTTCCCCCCCCGTACTTCCTCATCCCCCCCTCCCCAACCTTTCCCCCAGTCACCACCATTCCCCACCTTTCCCTGTGCAGCGCTACCCTTCCAAACCTTCAGATACCCATTTAGAGACCGGACACCTCTTAGGGAAGCTGTGCACAAACTACCTCCCCGCTCCCCTCAGCCACCATCATCCCCCACACCCTCCTACAAAGCCCCCCCCTCCAACCAGAGCACAGTATTCAACCATTGTTATATTAGAGAAGCTATGCCTAAAATAAAAATAAAGGTTTTCTTATGTACAAATATAAAACTAGCTAAAAATGACCTATACATGCAAAAATGCACTTGGATGGTCTGTTAGTGTATGTCAAAGAGCATACCTACTCTATGACCTTAGTAGATGCCTGCATGGGTGAACTGTGATAACATGCCACATCCTGCCCATTTAAAATCACCTCTTTCATTAAATGAAATTTATACTAAATATTTGTTTATCTGCATGTATGGCTTAAATTAACCTTAAAAGTGAGGGACACTATATATAATAGGAATGAGCAATGACCGCCGTGTTTTGGTTTTGGTTTGGGTTTTTCATCTGTATCTCCTTCAAGGTTTTGGATCTGGATTTGGTTTTGCAAACCAACCCTTTGGTTTTGGATCTGGATTTTTTTAAGTAAAAATAGATACAAAGTTTTAAAAACAGCTCTAAACTGTAATTTATGTAATCCAAAACCCGAATATTGGATTTAAAATCCAAATTCCGAACCGCAAAAAGATCAGAACCACAACCCGGATTTACCCGGATCTCCTGAGGAGATTAGAACCGCGACTCGGATTTACCCGGATTCACGAAATTCGGGTGGATTCAGATTTCTGGAGAACCGAACCACACATCTCTAATATATAACGCCCCCATACTCCACAGTGCTTTATAAAGACAGTAGGATGGAATTCCTAAAGAGTAATATTATATAATAATATTAAGATAAGGAAGCATGATCAGTCACTAGGGAGTTGCGGACCGCACCAGGTGTCATCCTCTGAGGGGGTGACACCAAAATGCCGGCTGCTCCTCAGTGACTGGGAGTGGGGTGCTGCACACTAACATCACCATGCAGCATCCGGGTAACGATCACTGAGGAGGAGCCAGCAGTGCGGGCAGCCAAGCAACTCCGGGCGTGCTGTGCATACCCCACAGTTATTAAACAATGGTGTGCTATGAGACCATGTCCCCTTGCCTGCAGGGCCGTTTCAGGAGCGTGTGCCTCCGGCACACATGGTGGGTCTGTTAGCTGTAATGGGTGTCACCGACCCCAAATGACGCCACTGAGTGTGATTTTCATCATTTTCAAAAATCCTGTGAGTAAATTCTATTAGAACATAATATAACTTTAGCTCTTTAAAAAAAAAAGATAATATTGTTATTAAAGCATTTCAGAATTGTTCTTTTTACCTATGAAATTGTGTAGTAATCTAATCCATTATCCATGTTTCAATATCACTGCTTATAAATTATATTCAATCATGTTTCTTATTGAAATGCTGCTTATCTCCCACCATTAAAACACGTTTAACGGGTTACAGCCTTTGTCAATACCTGCATTATATCATTTGAAAACAGCATATAAAGTGGCTGACTATCGTTAATAGCAAACATTATTTCTGATATATGTAGGACAATTCTATCCAGAAAAACTTGTGTCATATTAAATATCAAACTGTGAACAGAATAGAATTTGGCAATATACTAAAAAGACAGGAAAAAAAAACAAAGATTGCTTTATTTGTGTTTGAAAAGATTTTTATTGCATACTTTTTCTTAGGGTTTAATACTGCCTTTTTATTCTTTTCCCATACAAGTACTAGTATACATGTATCCATTAGACTAGCGTCCCTTGTCTTTCCAGGGCAGATATGAATAGGTTTAAATAAAGCTGAAAGGAAAGAATGGGTCTGCAGAAAAGTGATTTCTGAAGCCTGGAAATTTCATAGCTCACCAAACAATGAAAATTGCTTTAGCTTTGATATAATTACTGATATTGCCAACCTGAGGAGAATACTCTATACTTTGCATTTTATGACAAAATTTTGAAACCATTCATTGAAAATTAGGTTATGAGATTTTATGCTGAATAGTAATTCCAGCATATTTTTGTATCATTGTACTTCACTGAGTGCTTTGTTACCTTTCCTGATGTGTTTTATTTTCATTCCATTTTTCTGATTAAAAATTCAAAACCTTACAGGTATTTCTACTCTCTTAGCCTAAAATGGCTTCAATAGTGTAAGACCCAGCAGACGGGGTTAAAACATATTCTGGTAAACATGCATCTCTGACTGTACAAATAGCCTTCCTTTCAATTCCCTTTTTATAAATCTGCCTTGCATTTTGTACGTAGGGCCTGATTCAGGGTTGTGAGCAAATCTGATGGTTTGCGTACAACTCCAATGATTAAAGATGTGCACATGCACAGGATATGTACTGTGCATGTGCAGATCTCGTTCTGCCAACTCGTTATCAGTGCCCAGATGCAGCGGTTCTCTGGGGGTGGCGTCTGGCAGCGTCTCTGGGCGTACTAAAACCAGTGGCTGTGTTCTTGTAGGCAGCTTTACCAGCCTCAGGTTCATGAAATCACCAGCCAACCTGAGTAACCTGACGTTTACTTAGAAGACTGATGTTCAGGCAGAGTGATCCAATGCTGCATCTTCGGACACAGCAGTAGAAAACATAAGACAGCAGGAGGCATCTGTTTACACAAGTAGGGTCCTACAGCATAACCATATTTTCAGGGGCACCCAGGTGGGGGTGTAGGTACTAATTACCTGGGCTTGATGGAGGGACCACCGCCTCACTCCCTCCCTCTCTCTCTCTCCTATCTGTCAGCAGCCTGTGTCTTTGCAGCCCAGTACACGACGCAGAACCACCAGCCACGTGAACTTTGTGCAGTACATTGAGCATCCCAATGACCGCCATGCAGTGACTGCCATATAGTACAAAGAGCATCCTAGTGATCTTCATACAGTACAAGAGTATCCCAGTGACCACCATGCAGTACATAGAAGATGCCCTTGACTGCCATACACTACATTGAGCATCTCAGTGACCATCACAAAGTATTGACAGCATCCTAGTGACTGCCAGACAGTACAAAGAGTACCTGTTAGTGACCACCATACAGTAAATAGAGCTTTCCAGTGTCTGCTATAGAGTACAAAGAGCTTTCCAGTGAGCACAGAGAGCCTTAAAGAAACATGTACAGTATATTTATAAATCTCAATTCCATGAGATGATGGTGTATTTATTTAATTTGTTATTAACTTTCCAGCTGTGGTGACACTACATGTCCTACTGACAAGGTATTCTGGGATTTGTAGTCAGCTGGACAGGCCCAGGTAACCTTCTCAGTGATCATAGGCCCCCAGACTTGCAAATACCCATACTGCTCACCTTTTGAAGCTGAGCGCTAGGGTGGCCACACAACACCAGAACTGATGTGACCTGGCCACCCCAACCAGGACCCAGGTAAAAATACATAAACAGTATGTGAAAATTATAACTCTGCAGCCCCCGAATATTGCAGGAGAAAGCTATGCCCAATTTACCCCTGTAAAAATGTCAGTCTGAATACTACAATGTACAAAAAGTATTAACAAATCATTGCACAATATCCAAATAGTATCCAAGCACTAAACCTATGGCTGTTGTAGTATCATGTTTTGCAGATATTTTTCAGTGTCAAGCACTGGCAATCTATTCAGGATTGATGTGGAGATGAACATGTTACAGTTGAATCCTTACAAAAAAAAAAATATTTGTTAATATTAGACATGTGCAGCTCGGTTTTACTTGGATATGTTCGGATCTCAAAAATGGCATCATATTGGCTATCCGGCTGTCACGTGTTTTGGATAGCCAATAAGAGAAATCCAAACTTGCTGATAAGAACCGAATAAGAGTAAGAGCAAACCTGAAGTGGCTTAACATGACGGGACATAGATTTGCTTACATAAGTGGCCAAATTATTAAAAACCTGCGACAGAACTCAAAATGCTGTCCAGTGTTGCTCCCGGACTAAACCAACCAAAATTAGTAGAGAATTAGCCAAAAAGACTATTAGCTGTGATTTATGCCAGATGTGATTCCTTTGCTGTGCAGGGCCGGCAGACCGTGTCGCGCTGACCTTGGTATTGACTAAAAGGAAATAATACTGACTTACTATTAGCTTTCTTTTCTTGCAAGGACTCTGGGAATACAGATGTATTAAAAGGGTTAGGGTAAGGGTTATAATACTTACAGAAATGTGTTGAGATTCTGACTTTCAGGTTGCCGCTGTCGCTATTCTGGCTGTTGGGATCCCATACCCAATCTGAGAAAAGTAATGGGGCCTGAATACTTTTTCTTGGAACTATGAATACAGATTGAGTGCTTCTGTTTCTGATAAACATTCGGATCAAGAGGACTATTACCAAAGGTATCAACTGGTATAGGGTCCTCTACCAGTGCCACACTGACATAACGCAGTGCCAAGTGTTTTCATGTATAAGGATGAATTCCAATTATTACAACAGTATGTAGTATTTATAGTATTTTGCTGAAATGCATTAAAAAATGTATTACCTCACCAAGAGAGGGCGTTGTTCAGACCGAGATGTAGGCACAATTTGCGAAATTTTTCAGCATTTTTGCAAATTTCCTAAGTCTGCGTGCACATATTTTCACAATGCTTTTCTATTTTTAGTCACGCAACAAACATGCGACTGCCTGTGGCTAGGGGGCCTGGAATGTGGCTGGAACGGGCATGCAGATAAGGTAAGGGGTAAAAGTACAGTAAGGGCATGGTGTGGGGAGTCTAGCTACAACTTGATGGGTGTTGAGAAGTCAAAAACATTGCTGCCTTGTAGGGACTGACTGGTGAGTGCTATAACCCTGGAGAAATCATATTGACTGCAGCTAATTGGTCGCACTCTTGGAAAACACTCCATGTATGTGAAATCACTAAAATTACAGCAACAGTGTTTTCAAAGACACTACACACTGTACTGCATACTCATTTTGCACAGATATAGAATGCTTCATACCCAACCTGAATATATATTTATGTGTTGTCACTAAAGAAAATACAAGTTCACTGGTTGCATCTGCTTTGATTCACATTTCAGGTGGTCCAGACCACTTGGGTATTTCTTACCTTCTCCATCCATCAAACTGTAATGTGTTTCCATTGTATATTTAAATATTTAGCATTATCAGATCTCACAGTGAAACCACACCTTTGGTCGTGCTACAACCACATCTAACACAGCATCGTGAAGCGGAGGGAAACACAACTACTGACTGATTGCAAAAATGCTATTTCTTCTGTGGACCTTTCAATAATTCCGTACCTGAAAATATATTTGGGGAGGGACATTAATTGTAATTATTTTTTTATGATAACTTTTTTTATTGGAGTAATAAACAATGCAGTAGTCAACAGATAGATCAATTAAAAAAATATAAGAGCAACTATTTACTTTAGATATGTAAAACAAAAATGATTTATGAAGTACTGTAATACAGCAATTGATGTTTACATTAGAAGCACAGCACTAATAATTAGAGAGATGTGGGTATGGTTCTCAGAGAACTGACAACAACCGAAATTAGGGATTTTGTGTTGAATTAAGTCCGAGTTCGGAATTTCTTTGGGGTACCAAGTTGAACTAAGTTTCAGTTCGGCTCTTCCTGTGGTTCAGAACTTGGATTTAAAAACCAAGCTGAAGTTTTGGATTTCATGCTAACAGGTCAAAATGACGTAATTTTAGCTGTTTTTTTGTTTTACTTTTAAATACAGATCCAAAACCAAAACACATGAGTGGTTATGCAACACCAAAACACGAAGATCAATCCGGATCCAAAACCAAACACGGGGATTGGTGCACATCTCTACTAATCAGTAAACTAGTCAAGAATATGTATCTTCCTATGACATCATAAATCAGTAGCTCCTCTGTTTGGCTGATCTTGTCCGTGGATGGAAAATCCACATAGTGTATTTAATGTAGTGAAGAGAAATGTGGTTATTTCTGAGGTTACTGTCGTTGTGACTTTGTATAGCAAATGTACAGTTGGACAAAAATAGTTAAAAATAGCAATTGTAAAAATATTGTAAGACATTTTAAGACTTGTACAACTCTTCCACAGAAGAAAACAACATAATTGTCTCCTGCAATTTAATGCACAGTTGTTACCTATCATAATTTTAACATTCTAGTAAGGTGGAAGAAAAAATTCTCAATTATAATTAAATTATCACTCCCATATTTATTTGTAAACAAAAGCTTTGTTTAATATGCCTAATTAAGAGCAGTTTTCTATTTAAAGACAATTGTCTCTTTTAAATTATATTTATCAAATATATTTAAGGTTTGAATTATTGATTTATATCCACTTCATTATCCCATACGTTGTAATTTAACCCAATTCACCTATGAGACAATGTTCTTCTAAAACAGGAACAGACCATTGTCTCATGGGTGAAATGGGTCATGTTGGATTGTATGCTTTGCTAAACTCTACTTAAACATCAAATTGATTGATGGAAAGCTTTATAACATTCGCCTAGACATCTTAATAAAACAGAGAGTCACGACAAGTGTATTCAGAATTCTAACATGTTTTTCTTTATGTATTTTTTAATAAAAAATAAATTATGGTTTCATTGTTTTTATGACCATAGACAGAGGTTATCTTCTGTTCCAGCAGTAATGACTTATCTGAATGCTTTGTGTCATATAATGTATTTTTATAAGTGAGGGAAGTAGTATTTGTTCGAGAGATCTCATGTAACAGTAATATCCTGTTCAAATGTAATTTTAAAAACAATGAGAGCCATTAACTCTCACACAGAGAGCCAGATAAAGACAGATTGCTGTATATGGATCTTTAATAAGTAATTTAACCATGGTTTGAAACATGAGCTTGTCTAGTAATTGTATTAATGTATAAGCATGTTGGTAAAACCATGCATTCTCTTCAATTTGTTCAATTTTGCTAACCACTTTTTTAATAGCTTTTCCAACCTATTGAGACACAATTATGCAGAGATGGGGTATGCTGAGTGTTTGAATTATTGATTTGATTTGTTTCACACCATAAAGTATATTTTTAAGCCAGGAAATAACTCACCTGAACATCTAAAGCTCTGTTCGCTAGTTAACCAGAAACATTGGATCTTAGTTAACAAGCTACACATGATTGACAGAAAACAGTGATTTGTTTGCTGACTATAACATATTTCTATCCATTGCTTATTCTGGGAAGCAATAGGGTCTCTCTATCACAGGGGAAAGAAAAGTCCTTTTAATTGGACTTATTCCATATAATTGCAGTGAAAAATATGAGCAGTAGCTGTGAGAAATTATATTTTTTTTGTATAGTCTTCAGAAAGACATTCCCATATGTGGTTCTTAGTTTGTAATATAACCAATGGAATATAATATAATTCACTAATCAATTTAATATGTATGGATTCAGTTTTCATGATATTCTCTCTCCTTTGTGGGATATGAACTCCATTCCCTGTAGTTCTTATCAAAAATTCACCATCTTCCCGGCAATTTTTTTTATAACATGAAAAATGTTCTTGGTGTTGTATAAATGGCAAGGCAGGAGACACAAGGGATGAATGAGATGTTTTTTGATCATTTTACATTGCTCTCTCTATCCATGTGGTTGTCGCAGCCAGCTGGAGGTCTCCTTTATGATTCTCTACATTTTCTTTCGCAGGACAGCTGCTAGGAAGGACTGTCTTGCAGAAATGTTTGCTCATAGGAATGTTAGATTATATTTTATGATGAGTTTAATATGGTTGAAAAAACAGTCTTTGAACTTAATGCATGATTGAATGGATAATTTGAATACATTTACAATTTAGTTGAGGTTACTAGACTGAATAGTCATGACATTATAAGTTCTCAAAGAGTAAGAATAGCAAGTAGAAAATAAAAAAATTTAAAGCTGAGTTTATTTTCCAAGAATTCCCTGTAAACTGTATGGCATCTACAGAAAATGGATACTAGATTTAGAGTTTCTGAAAAATGTGCTGTTTCAAAAATACCAAGGTGAGAAAAGGGCTTGTATAGTAGTTTAAAAATTAAAAAAATATGGCAAGATTTCATGAATTCACTACATGTATTTAATATCTAACATCTCCGCATTCTGAATATAAAAAAATTAACACAAAAGCTAATAGCTTACAAAAAGGGACAAGGAAGGTACTGTATTTGGAAAAACAATGGTATTGTTAGGTAGAAGATAGCACTGACCAGCTGCGTATAAAGACCCATTTTACACGTAAACTCTGGCTTTAACCCGACTCGAACCGGGGACACTGAGCCCGAGTGGAAGCAGAGGTTTTCTATATTTATCCCTGTTCACACATAGGGTGACGACCCGGGTTATTCCCAGGTCATCTCCCTTCACACTGAATCCATATCTTCCTAAGGACGCTCCAGGTGGCATTGCTGCAGAGATTTTGGCAGCAGGGTGCAGTTACCCTGCTAGCCAGACGCAGGAGCTTTGGGTGAGTGGTGGTGCCACCCACAAAGCGCTGCATTCTGTGTGGCTGCACTGCTCACATACCCCAAGTTACTGCCCTGGCCCTTTCAACTCAGATTCAACCATGCCTGACTCTACCATATCAGCTGTGTCATCAGTATTATACTCCATCTGTGTTACCACATCTTGGAGTATGAGGCCAAAATGATATGTGACCATCATAGACAACCAGCAACACACTTCTCTGGTGCCCTATAGCACTACTTTATAACTCAGTTCATTATGTACTACCACATCCCTTTCTGTGCTCTTGCAGTTTCTCAGAAAACCACATTAGCAGTATGCACCACATCAAGCCAACAAGGCCTGGGCCCAAATTTACTATAAGCAAGTAGCTGACTTGAAATCCAATAAATCAAGCATAGCACTATACCTGTGCTAAAGCAATTAGCACCAGTGCCAAATGACTGCAGAGACAACCTTAGAAGCTCCTCACGACCCTGGATGACTCCCAGTCTCTATGTGGTGTCACCATCTTGAACAGACCACTCTACACTGAATATCTCAATTATGCATCCCATGCTGATGTGTAGCCCAGTCTTAGATTTAGCCACATAAATCATAGCTGCATTGCTGCATCCTTACAGAAAGAACTGTACGATCTGTATGCTGAGCTGGAAAGACAACTCAACAGCATGGTCCTATAGGAATATATAACAGACTCAAAAATGTTCCTGAATTAGTAGATATCTACAGTAGGTTCTCACATTCTTCAAAAATGGATATCCAAAAATATTTATTTGATTCCTCAAGTGTGGAAATCAAAATTGACAAACTGCATAGAGCACTGATAATTCTTCTACCTGTTCAAACTCTATGAGATGTACTGTAATCTGCAGATGTATTACTATGAAACAAAGAGAATATTATGTAACTTTTCCTTCATGAAAACGTTAACGTTCCCATCAAACTCTTCAACAATCTCACTCCACTCGAGGGCCAGATTTATTAAGGATTGCAACTGCTAAAGTATATGCAGGTGGACTGTTGTTCCATACTGCGAATGTGTATGCATCGCAGTGTTCATGCTCGAAGGCACCACTAGGATCGCACTGTGATAACAGAGACCACGGAGATCCATCTCAGAGTGATTGACAGGCAGTGAGCATTTGGGGTGGTGACGGGGGAGTGGTCGGCAAAAACGCAGGCATGCCTATCCATTTGAACTCCATTGCATGGGCGTGCATAAATTAGCCACTGCGATTGCATATGTAGCTTGAGTACTTACTGCGTGCTACGAGGTTAGCAATTTCTAAGTTCTGTAAGATCAGGGCTGCTGTAATTCTGTGTGAGGGTCCGATGTTACTCGATGTTCCCAATGTATACATAGGACTGCAAGGTATTACAGATGTAAGATAGCTGTAGTGGGAGGCAGTGGGCATCTCTATGCTGGAAGTGCGATGGCATTGCGATAGCATTCATTAGCATATTTTTGCAGCAGACCTGCATGCAATTCCTGAGCTGTGCTTGCAATTGTGATCCTTAATGTATCAGGCCCTAGGTCCAGAAGATGACTTAGGGCCTGAAGATGATCAAGAACAATTGTTGGTGCTTTCCATTTTAGCTTCAAACTTTAACTGAAGTTAAAACTTTTTATTAGACTTTAGAGCAAGGAAAGAACATACAATACAATACCATTAATTTAAAACCACTAAGTAAACCCTATCTATCACAAAATTAACGAAACAAAATTCACTTTAATCGCCACATGGCAAAATGTTACAATGTTTCTGCTCAGAAAGCTACACAAGGTATCCTTTTTAGTATGGCATAAAAGTAAATAATTAAAAAACCTACCTTTCTAAATCCATAAGGGAGCCCCTCAATCTAGACAGCATGGACTAGTTCAAATTGTTATAGGGAGTACACAAGTGTGGAGCCTCCATTGTCATAGTGAAAACCAGCTCCAGACCCAAAACACAGCACCCACTCCCCTTCCATAGTTAACCAGCCTGTATACGTTGAATATGCCGGTGGACGGGATCCCGGGCGTCGATATACCGATATTGGAATCCCGAAGCCCGGCATAATGCAGACGACTGTATCTCGAAGAGGATCAGGAAATGTCGGCATCCTGACCCCTACCATCCCGAAGGTAAAAAGACAGGTAAGTATGATATTTAGCCCGGGGATGTGGGGGTTTAGTATTGGGCACTCATGGGAGTAGATTAGGGTTAGGCACCCCCCAGGGAGAGTTAAGGTTAGGCTACAGGGAGGGGGGGAACTTTTTCATCTCAAACTTAATAACCTATGGAAGTACAGGGGATGCTAATTTGTGTGCTTACCCAGTAGAGGCACAATCAACATGGTATTCATTAACGCAGAGGGACCTAGAACTATGGGTCTTTATGTTATATTGGAGTCAGGCTTACCACTAGGGCTAGTTCAGTTCTTGGGGAATAGGGGCATTCTGCCATAGTTTCATTAGAATTATTTTACTTTTACACAAAATGGTAGTGTGCAGGGATGCAGGTGGCCATTTTGTTTATGAAGTGTGTTGATTACTTCAAATGTGCTTGGAAATACAACTCTATGAAGAAGTGAAACATATACTGTAGGTGTAAAGTGGTTTTCATTAATATTATTGGATGTGAACCATAGCTTGTGAGTTTTATTGTGTAGGAAAACTCTCATCCACACATCAAGGAATGTCACCAAAAAACACAGTTTACATTCATATATCTGATTTTAATTATCTCTCTCTATAAAGCTTGGAAAGAAATAAAGTGGAGTTATATAAAGTACCAGCCAATCAGCTGCATACACACGGTACAATCTGTACCACAAATGACTTGAAAGATATCTTTTAGTGACATCATCCTGCCACATCTCTGAACAGGCAAAGTTGACAATATTGTGCAAGTTGGCCTATATGTACGGAGGATTGCCCACAATTATATCTTCACTACTTCCCTTCCATATCGGGATGATAAATACTTTCATTTGTTTGGACAATTGTCCAGAGATAAGATGGAAACAAGCAGAGAATATTGGTCTTCTAGCATGCTTCAACAAATGTAATTATCCCATATAAAAAGAATTTGCCAGAAAATATAAAAAAATAAAATTAGGAGGCTGTTGCCAACATCATAACCTCAATATGGATCTGAATAAATGAAAGACACGCAAAGCCACTGCCTACCCTGGTGGGAGGGGATCACTTATAATTGTAAGTGAGGGTGCTCATAATGTTCTGTGACACAGCAAGTAAACACCCCATTTGAAACACTACCATTGTTCAAACATTTACAGATAAGATATTGTGTGTGCTAAAAATGCCCACAATTATATCTTCACTACTTCCCTTCCATATTGGGATGAGAAATACTTTCATTTGTTTGGACAATTGTCCAGAGATAAGTGGAAACCAGCAAAGGGGGGTAGAAGAAGGAGTCTCTGAAGACACCTAATGCTGTCTCACAGAGAAATGTGTTTACCCAAAGAAGATCATGAAAGCAGACAATATTTTCACATTTACTTTCCTTCACAGAGCACTAATAAATAGAGATACAGTACCTATTGTTTATTTACATCACATGATCGGGACATAAGAAAAAACCCAGAAATGCTTATAATATATTGGCAAAGTATTCAAACAAAAACAGATTGAATGTGATAATTAACAAGATAATTAATTTATTAAAATAGGTCTTTCTCCATATTATTGATGTATTGAATCTTATTTTATTTACGTTTATTGGATGGACACATACAACCAGATGCTAATGAGCAGCCATTTTGAGACTGGTATATAAATCCCTATCAGGACACACATCAACCACCTTTGAAAAATTTGCAATTCTCACACAGGGAAATGCATCAGGGGTAAAGGTGTACCGACCACTACCCATATATGTGGATTGCAGAGATACCAAAATCAAGTTCCAGACCCTTTATAGCCGGATATTACTCATGGGATTACTTAGTCTTCTCATACTGCCTATGAGGACCGTGCCAATCCTAGATACCGCTAATACTTGAGGGTTCCAACTGCACACAACAAAGGAATATGTGCTTATGAGACCATCCCTCTGCCTGTGATTGGAAATGGTAAATATTTGTCTATTGGACAGTACTACATATACACAGAATGTCTAATTTTAATTAGTGCACAACAATTGATTCTGGAGGTAATCATGGGAACAGGCTTCCATTGGAAAATGTAATAATAGTTCTGCACACTGATGAACTCTATTTATGGACTTTTATCTGTGTGAGGTATAGTCCTAATACATATGAATTAATTTTATTATAGTTTCTTAAACTACATTTATTGAATATATGGATTTTTGTGTAATACATTTTATATTTTATTCCATCCAAAGTGATATACTGTATGATTGTTTACAAATTACTTTTAATATCACATTAGTGCTACTACAGTACTTTGTTGGTATTTGTAGATGTTTCGGGACTGCCTATTCTTGTTCTATAGTAGCAGCTTTGCCTAACAATCCCTATCAGTGCCTGTTTAATAATACCAATCATTGGTATTTGTTTTCTCTTTTGAGACTTTAATCTACCTTTTGTAAACCTTATGTACACAATGAAAAAATACAGGTGCACAACTCCAAATTAACTGATTATATATAAATAAATACATTTTGCAGTAAATACAATAGAGGTTTTTGGCATAATCTTGGCCAAGCTTATGGGCCTGCCCACCATATCCGGGTAACCTCTTGTCGGGCAGGTCCCTAACATACTAAGGCTCAAATCCAGAGCGCAGGACACCCCCAAACTAGCCCAGCCAATCCACCCCAAAGCACCGCTCTAATAAGAAAAGTGAAGTGTTAAGAGCAGCCGCTGGCCGCATATAAAGCATAAAAATAAAAAAGTGAAATACATATATATATAAAGGAAACAGACAGTGAAGCATTAAAATGTGTTAAAGGAAAATGTGTTATACTGCGGTGCCCTGAAGCAGATCAGCAAAGCAATCCAGGGAGACCCACACCCCAAAAATGAACCAAAGCTGCACTACACAGTACAAACATTAGGAGGACTTACCTATATTGTGCCCTGACTGGTGTGCATATTACATTGCCAGACTCCATGCTGTAACCAATGTAGAAGTGCTAGTCTGAGTGGGAAGTGGCTCAGGCTTCCCAGGTGTGCAAATCAATGCACTAATTTGGTTACAAAGAAAATAGATCTCAGACTGCACATTCTGGACATATATATATATATATATATATATATATATATATATATATATATATATATATAATTGGAGGTGCTACCTGTGGAGACCATTGATATATACACAAAGAAAAAATACAGGTGCACAACTCCAAATTAACTGATTATATATAAATAAATACATTTTGCAGTAAATACAATAGAGGTTTTTGGCATAATCTTTGCCACAATTGAGTTGCATGGGCATACATAAAAATAAGATAGGTGAAAGCACAGTACATTTACAGAGGAGAATGTCCTAACAGAACTCTCTAAACTGAAAGTGGAGAAATCAATGGTGCCAGATACGATACATCCAAGGATACTAAAAGGATTTAAACAGGTGCTGGTAGCACCATTAACTGAATTATACAACCAGTTACTAACTACAGGAGTCATTCCAGAGGACTGGAAAAGAGGCAATGTAGTCCCACTGCACAAAAGTGTAAGCAAGGAAAAAGCAAGTAACTACTGACCAGTGAGCCTTAGGTTAGGAGTACTTACCTTTAGGTGTCGGCATTGTAACATGGTCGGGATGCCACCGTAGGGATTCTGAATGCCGGGATCCTGAGTGCCGGCATCCTGTGCACAACCCATTGAATACTGTGTTCAGTTCTGGAGGCCATATCTACAGAAGCATATAAATACATTATGGACTGTACAAAAAAGGGCAACTAAAATGGTGAATAGCCTACATAAAACTTACCAGAAACGACTAAAATATTAATATATATAGTTTCTAGCAGAGAAGGGAAAGAGGGGGGTCGTGATAAAAATGTTCAAATATCAGGGGTTTTAACAAAGAAAGGAGGCAAACATTCTTCAAAAGAAAAGAATATTAGAACACAAGGACGCTGAAACTGGATGGAGGTAGGTTCAAAGGAAATGTTAGGAGATATTACTTCATGTAAAGGGTAGTGGATAAATGGAAAAGCCTCCTACCAGAGGTGATAGAGGCTAAGACAGTAGAGCAATTTAAACATGCTTATGTTAGGCATAAAAATGTCCTTACAAAGGACAAAGGGGTCTATTTACTAAGCCTTGGATGGAGAGAAAGTGAATGGAGATAAAGTACCAGCCAATCAGCTCCTAACTGCCATGTCACAGGCTGTGTTTGAAAAATGACAGGAGCTGGTTGGCTGGTACTTTATCTCCATCCTAGAAAATAGACCCCTAAGAATCAAATAGGGTTGAGGTTACCAAAAGATGCAAAAGGGGCAGACTAGATGGGCCAAGTGGTTCTTATCTGCCATCAAATTCTATGTTTCTATGTTTTACTTCCAGGAGTCTGGGAAAGCAGCAGAAGAACTTGGACAAATGGTATACTATATGCACACATTAGTCTCCTTCTACACTGGATAGTGTTTGTTATATAGTATTAATAATTAAAAATATTGATGGTCTATAGCACTGTGCCCCTAACAGTGAATGTTTTCCAGATCTCCTTTTTGGTACACAGGTGTATTCATTACATTGCTGACACATTTTAAAACATTCACAGGTGGCGCTAATTATATCATTTGTGATACTGAGTTACTGAAGAGATCTGTAAAACATGCAGCTCTAATATACTTATAAATATACTATTACATTTGTTGTCATGGTGTGGGCCGTTTCCAGGCAACCAAACCCCTTCCCTCAGCATTTGCCTATGCCTTAATGAGAACTGTACTACACTATAGATGATTTCAAACAGTAAGCATTGCTAAAGGAAAAACTATCTGAGGAATGATGGGCTCTGCTAGAATCGATGATGTGCCACTCCAGGTCATACACTACATATGAGAAGCAGAGACAAACACAGCCACTGGAGATTGTAGAGGGCATTAATGTGCATGATACAGACAGCCCTCCAGCACAGCAACATTCTGGGGAATACTAACCAGAATGTTGCTGGCCGAAGACCTCTCTGAGTCATGCACTTAAATACACATTAATGCCTTATACACTATGATTTACCAAATATTAGGCTATATATATATATATTATATATAATTATATATATATATTTACACATACATATACAAAGATATATATTTTCTGTATATACTCATATATATATTACAATGTTAGAGATGTGTGCTGACCCCCGTGTTTTGGCTTGGGATCTGGATTCATCTTCGTGTTTTAATTCTGAAATCTAGATTTTCTGTTTAAATAATAAAAAGTTTTTAAAAACAGCTATAATGTAATTTTTGCAATCCAAAACGTGAAATTCAGATTTAAAATCTGAATTCCAAACCGTGGGTAGATCAAAAGCGCAACTTGTACCTCACATATTTATGAATCTGGATAAATCCGAATCATGATTCTGATCTTAATGCAGTTCGGAATTCAGATTATAAATCCGAATTTCACGTTTTGGATTGCTTAAATTACATGATTTTAGCTTTTTTTGAAAACTTTTTATTATTTTGAAAAAAAAAAAAAAAACAGATCCAAAACCACCAAAACACTTTGTGATTATATATATATATATATATATATTCCAGTAGGCACGGCACACTCCTTCCCAAATATCCACAATTCACAGCTAGATTATCCATATACAACAACTCCAAAGAGCGGCACTCGGCAGTCTGATAAAAAAAACAGCTCCTCTCAGCTTTACGAAAGCAACATTTCCGGCTTTAACCACTTAACTGACAATTTCTTTTTTTTTTTAAAAACGCTCCAAAATTGTCGGGTTTTTTTATGATTGCATTAGGTCAAGAACACCATTTTAAAACGTATCCAACACGATTTAAAAAAAAAAAAAAGTCTTATCACAGTATACCATATAAATAGTATATTATATGGTATTGATGCCTATTAACAGCGGTTCCATCAATGGGCCAACCATCGATAAAAAATCATTGATTGAGACCGATGTTTCATTAACACATACATATACATACACACACACACACATAAATATACACACATACATACAAATGTAGCCAAGCTCAGCTATACCGCAATGCGATCATGGCATGGATGGCGACTAGCATGGCTATGGCACCGCACTCCATAGACTTCATTGGGATACTCACCAGCTGCGAGTGCTCACAGCCTGGCGATTGCTGCGCTATGCCGCAATGCACGAGGAGGCTGGCTACACCTATATATACAGAACGCTGCTTACACACTGGCAGCTGAATATAGGTCAGCGGTGCCACCATTGGATTGGTGCTGGCTTCCTCTAGCTGGGCAGGGAGAGGGGTTCGTGTAGCCCAGCAGGTCACCTTTTTACCTCGGCGGCTGCTCCATCCTCTGCAGCTGCCGGATGTTGGATCCGCGGGGTTGCCTTCTGTAGCCAGGCGGCGGGGGGCTAGGACCGCAGCTGCTCCTTCCTATTGCAGCCACCGGGTGTGTGTACTGCTGGGCTGCTTGTCCCTTTTATTCTCCCCGGCGGCTGCTCTCTAGCTAGGCGGCTGCAGGAGGGCAGGGGGGAGGTGGCCGGCTTCTATTTGCCCGGCAGCTGCTCCTTTCTCTCTGCAGCTGCCGTGTTGCCTTTAACTAGGCAGCAGTGAGGGAAAGTGAGGAGGTGGAGGCCAGCGGGTTACCTTTTTTCCTTGGCGGCTGCTCCATCCACTCTGCATACATACGTTGATATGTATGCAGCCTGACAAATGGGATTAAAGCCCGAAACATTGCTTCAGTATAGCTGAGAGGATTTGTTTTTTATCAGACCGCTGAGTGCTGCTCTTTGGAGTTTATATTTATATATTATATATATATATATATATATATATATATATTCCATAGATAATGTCCAATTAAGGCTTCTTAGACATGATCTGAAAATTCACAAAATCTACTGAATTTCTGCCACTCAAACTTAAAAAAGCAATGAAATTCCGATCATTAAGACTGATGACTTAATGGACATTTTCCTTGCGCAGTATAGATATCGTGTGCCATCACTACCTGTGGTTAACTGCAGATTCAGCACTCTCACAGAGTGAAATTGCTGTCACTCTCAAAATGGTGGAACTTCTAATTCACAGATTTGTATGCTCATTGGAATACACACATGCAATCTATGCAACTGAGGTCTGAGCAGTTATGTGACTCACACATCCCACTCAGTGCCCACAATCTTCCCATTCATTCACCACAACAATTCCACTGGGCTCCAACATCCTTCTCACTCCATACATCCATCTCATTCAGAATACACATTCAACTCCCTAATTTCTAAAACTATCATACTCTGTCTATGCAAATACACTATCTGTGCCTCCATGCTGCTCCATCTTCCCCAATCCCTACAGCTGTGTGGTCTCCTAATTGTACTTATTCTTTATTCCCTTATCCGCACCAAACTGTTTTTGCCAATCTGCACTGCCCTGTCTTCCTGCATCTGTGCCACTCTGTTTCCTTCCATCTGCACCACTACCTTACCCCAAGCCATGCCACTTTGTCTTCCCCTCATCTGTGCCAGTCTTTCTTCCTCCATCTGCACCACTCTGTCCCCCCCAACAGTGGCACTCTGTCTATGCCCCACCCTATCTGCACCAATCTGTCTTCCCCAATCCCTACTGATGTGTGTTCTCCCATTGTGCTAGTCTGTATTCCGTCATCCATACCAATCTGTCTTTACCCATCTGCACTGCTCTGTCTTCCCACATCAATGCCCCTCTGTAACCCCCATCCATGTCGTTCTGTTCTCCATACCTCTGCCTTTCCCATATCCGCACCACTGTTTTCCACCCATCTGCATCACTTTGGCTCCCCCATCTGTGCTGCTTAATCTTGCTTCCCTCTCCATGCCTTTCTGTCTCCCCCATCCACACCACTTTGTCTCTGCCCCATCCATCCCACTCTTATCCCATCTGTGCAGCTCTATCTTTTGCTCAGGTCTCAGCTGCATAGACTGCCTGTATTCCAATAAGCACACAATTCTGTAAATTAGCAGCTCCACCATTTTGTAGTGACAGTAATCTCACTCTGTGAGAGTGCTGAATCTGCAGTTAACCACAGGGTGTGATGGCATACCATATCTGTATTGCACAAGGAACACATCCATTAAGGGGTCAGCCTTATTGATCGGAATTTCATTGCTTCTCTAGGTTTGAGTGGCAGAAATTCAGTCAGTTTTGTGAAATTTCAGATCATGTCTAAGAAGCCTTAATGGGACATTATCTATGGAATATACAGTATATATATATATATATATATATATATATATCTCACAACTCCAAAGAGCAGCACTCGGTGGTCTGATAAAAAACGACTCCTGCAGTAGCAGGGGACAATAATGAGTTACCTAACTAACCTTGGCCCTCATTCAGAGCCGCACGTTAACAACAGTACGCTCGTTGCGTTCCGATGTTGACTAACCGCGCATGCGTTGGTGTTACACCGCGCATGTGCGTACGGCAGATTGCGAGCTTTTTTTCTCTCGTTCCTAAAATAGCGTACAGGAAGTGACATGTCAAATGTGATTGACAGAACAGGGCGTTTTTGGGTGTTGACGGGGGTGGAGATGACAAAACGCAGGCGTGGCGAAGCGTTTTTGGGGCGTACATACATTAGCAGATGCGAACGTCAAATGTGTTCGGACCGTCTCATACGTCACTGAAACATCCGCTTCCCCTTCAAAATGCTCGCACAGCTTAGGGTCAGGATTACTCGACCACATTGGCGATGGCCTTCTCCTCCGTCCCGGGACTCCACGATGGTGCTGCGATTAATCGTGGCTGGTCAGTAAAGTAATTAGTGTTGGATTGAAATCCGGCTTGGTATGTGTTTGGAAAGCAGTTTATTGGGATAGCACAAAAGCGTACGCAGGTGGAAATCAGAGCTGCTAATGTCATGATTACATAATCAATTAGCGTACATTTTTGGGCTTTTATTTTGGCCACAATTTGGTGGTTATGGCCTATTGTAAAAATAATGTCATCATCTTTTAATTAGCTCCCCTTTTTTTTGGTTTACTGTGGAATTTGCATCGCTATGTGTTTTTTTAAACGTTCCTTAAAGAGGCCTTTTTTTTAACAAAAGAGGGTCAGTTTTTGCGTTTAAGGCCAGGATTAAAAGTAACCCATTTGTACAATAATGTCACAATACAATGTCAGTGTTTTTTTTTAAATTTATTGTTTACACACAAACAAATTGGCATAATATTGTATTGCCTTTTTTTGTGGCCAAGATATTTGATAAAAAAAAAAACAAAACATAACTACTAACATAATCGTAAATACAAAATTTAAAAACATTTCACAAGAAAGGAGAGGGAAGTTTTGACCAGAAAGGAATATGAGCCAAGCACAGAAGGAAAGTGGGAAAAGTCGCCATTGCTGTCACCGTTTTCTCGCCCGTTTGGCTGGGTGAGGGTGGGCGCCAGACCGGGTCCGGGATGCCATCGGGCTGGCCTGTCCAGAGGCAGATGTTGTGGCCTCTGGACTAGGCACAGGGCTAGGCACATTTGGAGGATTGCCTGATGTTGTGCCAGAGGTAGAGGATCTGGATGTTCCGGCAGGAAGGGAGGTCGGCTCCACCATGTGCTGGCAAACGAGCTGCTCCAGGGCATCGGCGATGCGGATGTTGGCCCTGGTATTTTCCGCCAGGGCCTGAGCAATGGTCACGTTGGCCGCAGCATTTTGCTCCAGGGCCTCAGCCACCCGTATCAGACTGGCGTCCATCCTCTGCAGAATCTCCGTATGGCAATCCGATTTAAAATTGAGTTCTGTGAGGAGGCCCACTGCCTGCGAGGGGGCACGCCCTGGACTGGCTTCTGCAGGGTCCTCAGCCGGATGTACTGGTTCCTCCCCTGCAGAGTCAGCAGAAATTCTGCGGCCAAGGCTCCCCTCTGGAGCAGACTCATCCGCCTCTGTCTCTGTTAGGAAATTGGAGAAAAGACTCACATTAGAATCTACATATTGGCACAATAGCATTTCTGAGTTGGTGACATCACAAGACTTACCTTGGCCAACATGAGGAGCCGCAAAGTCTGGCATGTCCGTATCCATGTTGGACACGCCAAACACCTCCACAGCCTGCACACACCCCTGTGCCATCTCTTCTAAGTCTGTCAACTCCAATGACACAGGGGTGGGACCCCCACCTGTCCCCCTTGCATGCCTAGCCCTGTCGGCAAGTTTTTGTTTTAGACGATATTTGAAGTCTGCCCATCTGTGGAATGAATTTGGAACCATTATCCTTTTTTTTACAATGGGGTTTGTTTATAGGATGGGAAAGTGTTTACTTACCGCCGTTTGACATCCCGGGCTAGACGGACATAATCACCCACCCTATTGACAGCAACGGCGACCTCCTCCCACATTCTCCACTTCTGGCTTTGGCTCATATTCCTGGCTGCCTGGGGCAGGATGTCAACGCACTTCTGGATCAAAACCTCCATCTCCTTGCTTGTGAAATGTGGCTGCCTTTTTTTTTTTGCAGCTTTGGCGGGTTGACTGGGGCCAGCAGTCTCTTCCATGTCATCCTCCTCACCTATTTGGGTAAATATGCAGATTTAGCCACTTCACAACTTGCACAATATTATGTTTTAAAATACTCATTGACACAAAATGCATGAAGGCCTTACCGCCGCAATTTAGACCATTGTTTCCCTGGTTTGAAGCCATGTCTCTGCTTCCAGCATGAAATCATCCAGAAATTCTATGTGATTTCGTGACGTATTTATACATGCGTCGTTAGTTTGCGGCCGCATCATTGATTGTGCGTCCCTATGATTCATCCTTAATTTGTGCGGGAAAATAAACACTATTTATGGCTTGGTGTGTGTGGATTCGAGGTGGGGTTGTTGGAGTGTTGTTGGTTAAGTGGTTTGGATTTGGTTGGTTGGTTGCGTTTGGAGGATTTTGGAGAGTTGTTTTTTTGTTTTTTTTTGCTACATTTCTTTGGTTTTTCCGTTCGCATTTTTTTCATTTTTTCACCATCCTTTCCTGATTTGGTAAGTTTTGTGCATTCAAATTTGTGGCCAATTGGTGTATTCTTCTGTTTTGTGGTTAGTTAATTTGTTTAACACTCATTTCATCTTTTTTAGTTTTTTTTTGTTTTCGGACCCAAAGAAGTTTTTTGAGGACATCTTATATATTCGAGTTGGGTAAGTCCATTTTTTGTCTTGCATTTGCGAATGAATTACGGCATTTTTGACTGTTGGTGTAGTGACTTGCATTTGCGAATGAATTACTGCATTTTTGACTGTTGGTGTAGTGACTTGCATTTGCGAATAATTTACCGCATTTTTGACTGTTGGGGTAGTGACTTGCATTTGCGAATAATTTACCGCATTTTTGACTGTTGGGGTAGTGACTTGCATTTGCGAATAATTTACCGCATTTTTGACTGTTGGGGTAGTGACTTGCATTTGCGAATAATTTACCGCATTTTTGACTGTTGGGGTAGTGACTTGCATTTGCGAATAATTTACCGCATTTTTGACTGTTGGTGTAGTGACTTGCATTTGCGAATAATTTACCGCATTTTGGACGGCTTATTCATCATATAATCCAGTTTTGCTTTTCCCTTTTCCATTTTTTGGGTCCATTTGAACCCTATTTGACGTACGGTGTGCAATGTAGTTTTCATCGATGGCCAAATGTGTTTTTCCGTTATTTTCTGTGTTGGCTTGCAACAATTTTTAACCAAAAAAAAAACCCTCTAAATTTTTGACGTCTCATTGTTGCCTTTTTTACAGTTTATACGTATCATGACAATACCCCGGCATGTAAGCAGCTATGGATGGTATCAGAAAGCTAAGTTGTTTTTTCTTACTTTTGGGGTGGGTCAAAAGCCTTACATTGTAAACTTTGAATTTCAGGTAGATCTGGGGCGAATTGTTCTGGCCCTGCTCCCGGAAGACGACCAACCTCAAACTCGTCCCAGGCGTAGGCATCGTAGGCATGCAAGGCCCCAGATATTTCGAACACGTGTCACCCTTTTTGGAATGCCCGATGATGAGGTTTTAAGACGCTACCGTCTACCTCCCAAAATCATCATAGACACTCTCTCATTAATAGAAAGTGATCTTGAGCGGCAAATTGACAGTCCAACAGCAATACCACCACTGACGCAATTTATGGCGGTGTTACATTTCTGTGCCTCAGGATCGTTTCAAACAACGGTCGGAATAGTGGCGGGCATCTCCCAATCCTCCTTTTCCCGGATCCTGAGGGCAGTGATGGAGGCACTTTTCAAGCACCTCCATCATTTTATTAAAATGCCTTTGGATATGGGTGCCCTTAGTGTGGCCAAGGCCAATTTTTACCAAATAGCTGGCTTCCCACACATCATAGGGGTTGTGGATGGTACTCACATACCACTTCAGCCTCCAGCACGGCTGGAGGCCATATTTAGAAACAGGAAACACTATCACTCCCTGAATGTAATGGTGGTATGTGATGCCTCCCTCCAGATCCTGTCCCTGAATGCTAAATTACCCGGAAGTGCTCATGACTCCTTCGTCATCCGGCAATCAGGGATATGGCAGAAATTAACCAACCTACAAGCTGGTGATGCGTGGCTTCTGGGTAAGTGGAGACCTTTAGTACATAACAATGTTAAGCTTGATACACAGTGTTCCTGATGTGGTCTATTTTTGTTCACAGGAGACAGTGGATACCCTTGCATGTCCTGGCTGCTCACTCCTTATTTGGCTCCCACACCAGGGCCACAAAGTGCGTATAATTCCGCACTTACAGCCACCAGGCAAGTGGTGGAGCGCTGTATCGGCCTTTTAAAAGGCCGATTCAGATGCCTCCACCGCTCTGGTGGCGAGCTCATGTATGTGCCGGATATGGTGTCTAAAATTGTGGTCCTGTGTGGGATATTTCACAACATTGCCATAAGGAGTGGTGTCCCAATGCAGCCAGAGGATGCCTTACCTGAGGATGGCCCCCCCGAGGTTGGTCGAAGGTCAGTATGTGGGGGGGCCATACGCGATGATGTGGTGGCCAGATTTTTTAGGTAAGTTTGTTCAAAACTCCAGTGTTTATACCTAATGTGTTTGTTTTTTTTGGCAAACATCTAATTTATTTTTAATTTTCTCACCATCTTCTGTTTGTTCACATAATCTTTGGCACTCCAACGCTCACTACTTCCTGCTACCCTTACCAAACCTGGATCTGGTCCTTTTGGGCATATATTCTGGAACCCATATCGCAACGCCATGTTTGTGGAATCATGTTGGCATGGTCCTTCGTCAACCAGTTCTTGATTTTGTGTTTTTATTTATTTTTTTCTTGGTATGTGTTGTATTTGAATTTATCACTGTGTATTTTTTTGGGGAGTGACCACTTTGTTTTCTCTGTTATGTGGTGAATAAATGTTTGAAGAGTGAAATGGTCTTCCTTTTTTGGGACGTTAACAGCAAGTGTAACCAGGTTAACACAAGTTACATTTGACTAAGGGGTAAACCAGTACTGACGCCAGATGAGCAAAACTGAAATATGTTTTCAGCTTTCCAATCCACACCAAAAGGAAGCCTGGCCCAACCTTGGGATTTGTAAGATTGGCCTAAGCAGCTTGCGCACCAAGTAGGAACCTGGAAAATGTAGAAATCTGAAATTGACACTACACCCAAAAAGGGAAATTACATTGTTACTGTTATGTGTTTCTGGTGTCTGTTTGACATACAAAGACAAAACACAATCTAACTTTTAAAAAAGGGAAATCCTTGCAGGAACTTATGTCAGGCTAAACTATCTTGGTTTTGGTTTTTAAAAATGAGCCACAACGTATATTTGTCTTTAAAATTTTATTGGGAAAATACAACAAAAAAAAAAAACTAATGCCGAAGGAGGCCAGACAGCCGGTCGAGGGCCACCAGAAGGCCGATTACATGGTGGCGCATCTGCCCCACAACATCCGCCACCTCTTGCCGACGCCTCTGTTCCTCTGTGGGTGAGAAAAGTGTGTGGGTTAATACAACAATAGGGACTCCACAGAAAAACATTAATTAAAAAACAAATCACTCCTAAACCCAAAAACATAAATAAAAAGGGTGGGCTGGCAAAAATACAAGGCCTAGGTACAAATTCCCACAGGTATGATATGTGTATGCTTAAATCACCAGGAAGAGGTAAAGGCAAACCTTCACAATCAACAAAAGTCAAGCCACAAAAACACGAAGAAAGGCACGACACATGATTACATACAAACAGTTTGTGCTTTAAAAAAAAATAATAAAAAACATACCGGGAAACAAATCGGGAGCTCCGGCAAAACCTCCATGATCCTCCTCGGAGGATCCGTCATTCCCCAAAGAATGGGGCGGAGTTATGCTGGACTCCGGGGAGGGGGTAATTGGAAGAGGGGTGGGTGGAGGAGAGGGGGAAGTGGGACGGAGGGGAAGGAGTCCCGACATTTCCGGGAGAGGGTCTGGGAAGGATGGGGAGGAGTGGGGAATAGGCGAAAGATTTGGGGTGGAGTGTTGGCTGGGGGTTGGGGAGAGTGGGCGGGAACGCCGACGTTGACGGCGGAGTCTTGGCTGTCCCCCTAAAATATGTCAAATAAATTGCGTTTAGTTTATGGACAAATCCGGCCAAACAAACAAACAAACAAAAAAAAAAACAAAAAAAAAAATAGCAGTAGAATTAAAAATTCATAAAAGGAGGGAAAACATGCAGACGCAGATATGAGTACAAATAATAAATAGAACAGACATGAAAACATGCAGACGCAGATATGAGTACAAATAATAAATAGAACAGACAGGAAAACATGCACACGCAGATATGAGTACAAATAATAAATAGAACAGACAGGAAAACATGCACACGCAGATATGAGTACAAATAATAAATAGAACAGACAGGAAAACATGCACACGCAGATATGAGTACAAATAATAAATAGAACAGACAGGAAAACATGCACACGCAGATATGAGTACAAATAATAAATAGAACAGACAGGAAAACATGCACACACAGATATGAGTACAAATAATAAATAGAACAGACAGGAAAACATGCACACGCAGTTTGCCCCACAAACACAAACATTAAAACCACAATACATAACACTTACTTGCCAGGATCTGCATGCGAAAGCATGCCAGCAAGCGGGGCGTTCGCCGTTGCAGGTCGGACCACCTGCGCTCCAGCTGCCCGATGTTGCGGCGTGATCCAAAGGACCGCAGGCGGGACCGTACCTCCGCATACGCGGAGCGCTTCTGCCGGTTGGTCATGGGTTCTGGCTGGCTGGTGATCCGGCGATCCATGACCTCCGTAAGCACCAGCAGCTCACGCCTGGTGAATGCGGAGGCTCTCATGATGGCAATGGTGTTTTTCTTAAAAATCATTTTTGATAAAGTGTGTAAAAATTTTCTGATTGGCTAATGTATTTTGGAAATTAACAGGAGCAATTTTATTGGTTAGTGTATGAGTCATGTGTTCGACAGGGCCAGAAATCTATGGAGAGTTAGGATAGGCTTGATGCAGTGACATGCGTAAGCAAATTTAAATAAAGAAATGAACCCAGGGAAATATGCGGGGATACACAGCAATAGTACAATTGTTTAATTGTGGTTCACATGTTTTTTAAACAATACAAGCGAATGTTTCATCCGTACGTATTCTGCGGGTAAACACAAACACAGACAAGAGTAAAGTTTCTTGCATTGTGTTGAAAAAAAACAAACAATTAAGCTAATTGATACATTGATTGGCATGATACGATTGATGGAGGTAGGCAGAATAAAGGAGCAGGTAATCGACATCTGACAAGGCCACTTCCTGTTTATACTTGTGCGTGCGTTCCTTTCAAGCCATTTCGGGGATGTACGCTCGCTATTTCGTACGCTCGTTAGTTAGAGGAGGGGTCGTCAGAGTTTAGGGAGGAATTTTAGATGCGAACGAAAATACGAGCGAGCCATTGAATTTAAATATTTTTGTACGTACGCCTAACGTACGTGCGCCCGCTTGCGTGCGGCTCTGAATGAGGGCCCTTGCCTGCAGAGTCTTCACTTGTGCATCGAGTGCCGCTGATCTGTTTGTTTCTGTTCGAGTCTGCCTGAGTTGTGTCTGGCTGCACTGGATGGCACTTGCAGTGCTGCTTATACATCAACATTTGGAGGAGTGCTGCCCATGCAATAATATATATATATATATATATGTTCAAGATAAACGGCACTCCTTAATAGACTGCAACTACTCCGGTGCCTTTCCAAAAAATTCAACATGCAGATATATGAGGACGGCACTCAAAAAAGAGGGGCTCTCACCAGGCTTAAAAAGAGAAATGAATCCACCTTCATTCAAGTGACAACTTATGAAGGTACTTCGACATTTTGGTCACAGCGGATGACCTTCCTCAAGAGTCACAACATAACACAAGTAGAATAACTGCAACCCACCAGCATGTAGGATACAGGCATTGTAATTATATATATATATATATATATATATATATATATATATATATATATATATATAGTAACATGGGGTATAGAAATGAGAACTCTAGACAGGCAGGCACTCGGTAAAGCAGTGTCTTTTAATTGCAGCAGATGCTGCACTTTAGGATATATGGGCTTAGGACTGGACGCACACAGACATATCACAACTAAACATAAAAGGTCACAAAGTAAATGTTCAAGCACTCCTCTTGCTTAGCAGTCAGCATTGGCTTGCAGACACAATTAGCCATGCTCTACCACCATAGCCCTTTCCCTGGCACTCCAACACTTAATCCTACTACCTGGCCACTAGACAGCGTCAGGGCCAAGATCATCAGGTGTGTAAGAGTTTTAAACTCTTCATCTGCTGCTCAGTGATGAGTTGCAGCTGGGCCTGTGCAACGGTGAAAACATGGCGTTCCACACCTCCATTGCTGCAAACTGGACAAGGTTCACTCTATACTCCCTTGGAGGGAGCTGATCCCACAGGAATGTGGGTAATTTAGACGAGAGACAACCCCTCTCACAACACATCTCCTCCTTTCTCTTTTCCAAGCCTGGGGAAGTGTACATCTTCTTTTGGGACTGCCAACAACCTTAAGTCTTCTTGCGGATGCTGGGTTGTACTTTTCCCCGCCAATCCGTGGACAATGTATCTCTTAAAGAGTCATTGTGATATCCAAGCGGTCCAGTGAGACAGGGTCTGGACTTTCTTCTTGCCAGGGTTTGAGCATTATTGACATGGTATATCTGCTCTGAATGCCTTCTTCCTGGCTAAATGACAGTCATTTGCTGGTCCTACAGGTTCCACCATATTGTAGGGTCCGTGCCAATGGGCAAACAACTTACTTTCCTCTGTCGACACCAACACTAGAACTTTTTCCCCCTGGATGAAACTTTCTGATCTGAGCCGTTGTATCATAAGCTCATTTCTGACAAGCTTGGTCCTCTATAAGGTTTTCTTGAACAATGGGCCCTATTTTATACATCCGTTCATATAATTTTCTAATGAACTCCACAACATTTGGTACCTCTATTTTCTGCTGTTCCCAGCCTTCCTTCAATATGTCTAGGACACCTCTTGGTTGCCTTCCAAAGAGGAGCTCAAATGGGCTAAACTCAGTTGAGGATTGGGGTACCTCACATATGGCAAAATGAGGTAGGGGAGTACTTCATCCCACTCCAGTTTATTATCCAGGACAGCCCAGTGTATCATAGACTTTCAGGTCCTGTTAAATCTTCCCACCAATCCATCAGTCTGTGGGTGGTATACTGAGGTATGCAGTCATACTATTCCCAACTTCTTACACAGTTCTGCCATTTCTTGGGACATAAATGGAGTCCCCTGATCTGTAAGGATATCTTTAGGGAACTTGAGTGAGAAAAGAAGAGCATCAACTCCCTGACAATAGTAGTTGTTTTGGTATTTCACAAGGGTATCGCTTCTGGATAGCGGGTGATGAAATCCAAGATCACCAGAACATATTGGTTACCCCACTTTGATTTGTCCAGTGAACCAACAATATCCACTGCAATGCGATCAAATGGTACCTCAACAATTGGCATTGGCACTAGTGGTGCTCTGAAATGAGGCATTGGGCTGGTTTTCTGGCACACGTGACACCGTTGGCAGTATCTTTTTACTTCAGCTGTGATTCGCGGCCAAAAGAATTGGAGACTATGTTCCAGTGTTTTCTCTTCTCCGAGATGACCTCCCCAAAGATGGGTATGTGTGGCTTGCAACACTAATGGCATATGTACCCTGGGCATCAACAACTGCCCAATCTTATTCCCTTGCTCCACTTCAACTCTATATAGCAGATTAACTTTAAGGACAAAATTTGGAGTACCCTCCAGTGGATAGGCAGTTTTTGTGACACCATTAACTTCTATGACACTAGCCTGGACATTACCGAGGGCAGCAATGTTTTATATATCTCGGGCAAAACATTGCAGGTCTATGTCAGCTGGCAGCGTATCCCAATCCGGAATGGGGCTATCCTTACTTAATATTGGTGAGTCAGACATTCTTTCTCCAAAGGACTGGCCATGCTTTTCCACTCTTCAACCTTTTCCGAGGTAGGTGCCTGGAGACTTTACATTGGCGTTGTCTCTGTGGTTCCTTTATGAGCTCAACAAATCCTGAGAAATTGCATCCCAATATGATAGGATAGGGGAGCTTAGGACCTACTTCGGTGACCACCTCATAAGTGTGCCCCTTTATGGTGAGGCTCACTCACACCCGGGAGAAGTTTTATGTGGATCCATGAATGCAGAGTACTTCAATTAACTCTGGCACCGTTTCCACTGCCCTGTGCAGGACAGCCTCTGAGATCAGTGTTATCTCACTCCCTGAGTCTATAATAGCTGGGAGTTCTTGAACATTCAGTAACACGGGGGTCTGGAATCCAGGGGTACCAACGTGCAATGTGTTTTTCTGGGACAGTCCCGCCTTACATGTCCTGGCTCTCTGCACTCATAGCAAATGACCCTGGCATCTCCAGTGGTGTTTCCTTAAGAAGGGGTGATAGTAGGGGTCAAAGGCCATTGGGGTGCCATCAAACGGGTCGCCCATTACCTGGTTTCTTTTCTGGAATTTTTGTAATATTTCCTGTGGTGTCATACTGCTCCAATACTTTAATTAATTCCTCTAAATTCTGAGGATCAATGTGAATGACCCAGCACTGCATATTCCGCCTTAGGGCTCTTATACACTGGTCAAAAACCACCATCTCTACAATTTGAGCAGCAGTGCAGTCTTCTGGCTGAAGCCAACTTTTCCCCTGTCTGGTGAGTTCTACAATCTGCTTTTGAATTGGTACCCCTGGTAGTAGGGTCCATTCATGGAAGTGCTGCACTTTCCCAGAAGGAGCGAGACCTGACCAGAATGGCTTATTTGACATGGGCATATTTCTCCACATCAGCAGATGACAAATCAGCAGAGTCTTCTTGAGCTGTACCAGTGAGATAGGGGGCAAGTCTATCAGCCCAAGTATCTGCTGGCCATTTTAAGTGCTGTGCCACCCTCTCAAATATTAACAAATATGCCTTTGGGTCATCCTAAGTGGATATTTTCTTTAGATGCCCTGTAGTAGCTAATTGATTGGGTCACTAATTGTATCATTTGCTTCTCTGTCTTTTGATGGGAGGCTAGCAAATTTACTATAGTATGAAAAAATTCCTCCGTTTTTACAGTGGGAGGTGTATGTAAGTACACAAGTCAGTTTACACAAATAAGTATATGCCTTTCTTTCAGAAAAGCAACTGTTATCTTTTTCTGTGTTAAACTTGAATAACTGTTTTTTTTCCTCAAGCAATTCAGGGGTTAAACCAGGGGTGTGCAGTAAGCGGCCCTCCAGCTGTTGTTGAACCACAATTCCAAGCATGCCTTGAAAAAGTTTAACAATGGCCAAAAAGCAAAACTGTGGACAGGCATGCAAGTATGTGTAGTTCTACAACAGCTGGGGGTCCGCTTATTATTATTATTATTAGTATGTGTGCCTTGCTAAACAACATGTGAACATAATTAGACAGCATGGACACTAGCTGGTGAACACACTAATCAGCACTTTAATATGTCATAAGCACCTTATTTAAGAAAGCAACTTTTTTTTCCTCAGTACACACACAAAACAGCTTTTCTTGTAGTGCATAGCAAGTTACCAGTTTTTCTGGTTCACCAACCTTAATCACGTATACCAAATGTTTTGCCTTGTCAGGTCCTTTGCTACACCTTAGGCTATTGCTCTTTGACACAGCAGTGTAGATTACCCGTACAGGCCACCACATGTAGCATGGGGTATAGAAATAAGGACTACAGATAGGCAAGTACCCTGTAAAGCAGCATCTTTTAATGGCAGCAAACACTGCACTTTAGCATACATGCGCTAAGGCCTGGACACACACAGGCATTTATCACAAATAATCATCTAAACATAAAAAGGTCACAAAGTAAATGTTCAAGCACTCCTCGTGCTTAGCAGTCAGCAGTGGCTTGCAGCCACAATTGGCCATGCTTTCCCAGCTAGCCCTTTCCCTGGCACTACAAAACTTAATCCTACTACCTGGTTGCTAGAAAGCATCAGGGCCGTGAGTTCATCTGCTGCTCAGAGATGAGTTGCGGCTGGGCCTGTGCAACTGTGAAAACATGGACTTCCACACCTCCCTTGCTGCAAACTGGACAGGGTTCATTCTAGACTCCCCTGCATGGAACTGATCCCACAGGAATGTAGTAAGTTCAGATGAGAGACAACCCCCCTCACCACAAATGTTAAAAAAGCATCAGCTGTATTCTCCAAAAATCTGTGGATTAGAATTTCCAATTATCTTTGGTGTGCCCCTCAATCTTAATTTGAGATATATATTAAACAATAATCTGTGGAGCTCTGTTGGAAAGCCCCTGCTGTTCATGGCTGCATATCTGATTGGATCTTATCTTATCTGAAACTCAGCGCCAGTCGAACATCCCATTTATATTAGGGGTGAGCGGGTTCGGATTTCTGAAATCTGAACCCCCCCGAGCCCCCCCGATCCGAGTCAGGCTCGACTTTTCCCGCCTGATTCGGATCTGAAATTGAGGCAAAACGTCATCATCCCGCCTTCCGGGTCTTGCGGGTTTTGGATTCTATATAAGGTACCCGCGTCGGCGCCATTTTCTCACTCGGCAGTAGACAGTAAAGAGGGAGGTTGGGAGTTAGGGCTGGCTGGGCTGTGTAGTGTAGTGTAGTGTAGTTCATTGTAGTGTTGTGCTGTGCTGGTGCTGTGCTGCTGTTGTCCATAGGGGCTGTGTCCACCCTTTAAAGTCCATAGGGGCTGGCTGTGTTGTGCTGTGCTGCTATTGTCCATAGGGGCTGTGTCCACTCCTCCAAAGTCCATAGGGGCTGGCTGTGTTGTGCTGTGCTGCTGTTGTCCATAGGGGCTGTGTCCACTCCTCCAAAGTCCATAGGGGCTGGACTGTGTTGTGCAGTCAGTTGTCCATAGGGGCTGTGTCCACTCCAAAGTCCTGTGAAGTGTCCCAGTCCTAAAGGGGTTCTGTAGTGTTGTCGAGGGGGTGCTCTGTCCATCAGTGGTGCTCCCCCCAAGTGCAAAAAAATATATATTTTTTCTGTTTGTGAATTGCCGCATGTGCATCAACAAAGTAGTGCCAAGCATGCGCCTGTGCCATAAGTAAAGGGCTGGCTGGCTTGACCATTAAAGAGTGCTGTAACCCCCAATGTGCAATCCAAACCAAATAAAATAATATTTTCTGTGTTTGTGAATTGTGTGCACTGTGGCTGCACGTTCATCAACAAAGGACAAGCACCAAGCATGCACCTGTGTCCCATAAATAAAGGGCCAGCTGGCTTGTCCTATAAAGGGTGGTGTAACCCCCAAAGTGCATTCCAAGCAAAATAAAAAAATATTTTCTACGTTTGTGAATTGTGTGCACTGTGGCTGCATGTGCATCAACAAAGGAGCAGCGCCAAGTGTGCGCCTGTGTCCCATAAGTAAAGGGCCGGCTGGCTTGTCCGTTAAAGGGTGCTGTAACCCCCAAATTGCATTCCAAAAAATATATATTTGTTTGTGTTCGTGAATTGTGTGCGCAGTAGCCGCATGTGCATCAACAAAGTAGTGCCAAGCATGCGCCTGTGTCATAAGTGAAGGGCCGGCTGACATGACCGTTAAAGGGTGGTAACCCCCAAAGTGCACTCCAAACAAAATAAAAAATGATTTTTTTGTGTTTGTGAATTGTGTGCGCAGTAGCCGCACGTTAATCAACAAAGTAGCGCCTAGTGTGCGCCTGTGTCATAAGTAAAGGGCCGGCTGGCTCGTCTGTTAAAGGGTGGTGTAACCCTCAAAGTGCGCTCCACAAGAAAAAAAATTCTTCTTTTTTTTCTGTCTTTGTGAATTGTGTGGGCTGTAGCCGCACCTGCATCCTCAAAGTAGCAGCGACAGGCCTGCGTCTGTCTGTTAAAGGATTACATAGTTGACAGCATCCAAGTAGGCATGTCAGACAGTCCGTACCTGTACTGGCAGGAAAAAGAGGCAATTTGGAGGCCCTTGTACAAACTGGCTCTATTTTACCTGAGTTGCCCCCCTCCAGTGTGTACTCCGAAAGAGTGTTTAGTGCAGCCGGGAACCTTGTCAGCGAAAGGCGTAGGAGGTTGCTTCCACAAAATGTGGAGATGATGTTCATAAAAATTAATTATCAACTCTTCCAGGGAGACCAGCCTCCAGAACGTACAGAGGGACCTGTATTGGTGGATTCCAGTGGGGACGAATTAATACTCTGTGAGGATGAGGATGTACACAACACTGAAGAGGGTGAGGAATCGGTGGATAAGGATGACATCTTGCCTCTGTAGAGCCAGTTTGTGCAGGGACAGATTAATTGCCAGCTTGTTTTGTGGGGGCCCAAACGAACCAATCATGTCAGCCACAGTCGTGTGGCAGACCCTGGTGCTGAAATGATTGGTTTGTTAAAGTGTGCATGTCCTGTTTATACAACATAAGGGTGGGTGGGAGGGCCCAAGGACAATTCCATCTTACACCTCTTTTTTTTCTTTGCATTATGTACTGTTTGGGGCCTAGTTTTTCAAACTGCCATCCTGTCTGCCACTGCAGTGTCACTCCTAGATGGGCCACGAGTTTGTGCCGCCCACTCGTGTCACTTAGCATAGTCATCCAGCTACCTCGGTGCAACCTTTTGGACATAAAAACACTATTGTGAGGTGTGAGGTGTTCAGAATAGACTGGAAATGAGTGGAAATTAAGGTTATTGAGGTTAATAATAGCATAGGAGCAGAAAAACCCACAAATTCTGTGATTTTAGCTGTTTTTATGCTTTTTTAAAAAAAAATACAGATCCAAAACACAAAACCCACAACCCAAAACACGGAAGGGTGGTTTTGGCAAAACCAATCCAGATCCAAAACACAAAGAAAGATCCAGATCCAAAACCAAAAAACACAAAACACGAAAAGTGGCCGGTGCACACCCCTAATTTATATATATTTTAGACAATGAGAAATGCATGTGTCATTGTTTTACTGCAGTACAAACAATGTATCCAGTCAGGGTTAATCCTAATTAATCCTTAAGGGGACTCCAGTGGTATTTTCCTAGTCCTTAATCGGCTAACGCTCTAGTGAAAGTTCCATATAAATGTGGTTTCTAATTATGTAAGGTCGACCTCAATATTGATCTTGCCTCTACACAGTATATGGTGTGGGGAACCGGACTTGGCGATCACCGCCACCACCCACTGTTGGTGGTCACGACCAGGTAGCTGCTGCGTGTGAATGGGTCCGCTCACCTGGTGAACATAGTCGGCGGTGAATGCCGGGTCCTGCTGCTGTTTCTATGACTGTCAGGGTGCTGCGCATTGAAAGGTACGATAACCTATTAGCTCTGGCCGGCGGTGAGGGCTGCTTCACGCAGGGGTATCCACTCACCTATTACGGTCTCACAGTAACACAGTCTGGGGCTCTTGAATAAACATCCAGATGGATTATAACCACGGTGCAGGCAGCAGACTGAGGGGTCTATTTACTAAGCAGTGTTATGAGACAGAGTGAAAAGTGATAAGGTGCCAGCCAATCAGCTCCTAACTGCCATCTCACAGGCTGTGTTTGAAAAATTACAGTTGGGAGCTGATTGGGTGGCACCTTATCACTTTTCACTCTGTCTCCTAACACTGCTTTGTAAATAGACCCCTATGTCCAATAACTGGAATTAATGCCGAAAAGGTATGCTAGTTTCAGTGGTGCTCCACACAATCTCTGAAGAAATACTCACAAAGAAAGAAATGCATTAATGGCGTCCCCGGAGTAAGCCTGCAAACTGGATGTTACAAGAGATCCATAAGAGATTGTGTTGAGCACCACTGAAACTAACATACCTTTCCGGTTGTGGAGCAGTGCAACTATGGCCCTCATTCAGAGCCACTCGCTAGCGGCAGTACGCTCGTTCCGAGCGATGTTCGCACATCTGCGCATGCGTACGGTTTTTAGTACGCATGCGCGAACCAGTCAGTGTGGCCGAAAATCGTTGGTACGCAATATAGCGAGGGCCTGCTATTTTGAGTGACAGAATGAGGCGTATGTGGGTGGTAACAGGGGAAGGTGCTTGAAAACGGGGAGTGGAGATCCGAACGCAGGTGTGCTTAAAGGTCAAAACGGGCGTTTTAAGGGAGTGCATAATTAATACAGCAGCGTCATTGACCACGTCACTTGGTTTTTTTAACTCAGAACTGCTCGCAAAATAGCGGTTGAAAACACCAACCACAGAATAGCGAGCAGTTCATACACTGTACGATGTACTCGATTAATCTAATAAATAGCGGACATGACGTATGGTGCGTGCGGCCAGGGGGCGTTTTTATCAAATAAACGAGCGTATGTTTTGCTCGCTTGTTCAGACTTAGAGGTGGGAACAGACTGCAATTTGCGAACGGATCATTTGAATAGCCACCCCTTGTTTTTGAACGAATGACCACAAATAGCGAACGGCTCTGAATCAGGCCCTATATTAGATTTCACAAAGATTATTGGAGTGAGTTTAAGAGGTAAAGAGTACACATTTGCAAATGCATGCTGTTGCTTTTTGCAGCCATTGTTCCTCCATAACAGGGCTTGGTCTGAATGCTGTGGGAAGTCAGGTCTTGTCCTCTAATAAAATGTGTTACAAATAAACAAACAATAACCAATGGCATGTCCCCCTGTCCTTCCCCAAAATCATCAACACGTTGTAGAGAACCAGGGCTAATACCCACTATTACAAGGAGACCACAAGCATGGAGACATCTGTAATAATATTAATTAGTCTCAGGATTGTCAGTGTAGAGCTGGATTTCTTTATGAAGGGGCACAAAAAACGGTTCCATCATTATAAATATAAAGTGAATATCCAATTCCTCTGTAATGTTGTCATTCACTCTATTAATTAAAACATGAAATCATATTTCAATTTCTTTTCACACATCGACATACAGTATAACTCTGCAGAGGAAGATCCCAAAAATGGGGCATGTATCTCATTGTGCACTGGGCCGATCCTCAAGGTGCACTGGTGCAAAACCAAGGCCTTTTGCAGTGTGCATTAGGTTAGCTTCTCAAATGAGCTCTATAAGCATATTTGTATTTCATACTCTACTTAGAGGTCTATGTACTAAGCCTTGGAGAGAGATAAATTGGATGGAGATAAAGTACCAACTAATCAGCTACTGTCACTTTACAGGTTGAGTTTGAAAAATGACAGTTAGAAGCTGATTGGTTTGTACTTCATCTCCTTCCACTTTATCTCTCTCCTAGGCTTAGTACATAGACCGCTTAAGCTGTAGACATCTTACGGTCACGGATTTATTTATTTGTCTCTGCCAATGTTTTCCCTTGAAATGTCATTGGTCTTGAAAATTGATGATCTGCGCAATATAATTTTCATGTCCTGTGCACAGGATGTCTTTCATAGTAAAGGTTCGTGCTCAGGAAAGTCTGACAAATCTTATTGCTTATCTTTTATAAATAGATATATATATATATATCTCTATCTCTATCTCTATCTATCTATCTCATGTATACAGTATATATTGTATACTCATCCATGTTATCACGAATCCCCATGCAGCATAGCACGCCCGACAGCAGCCGTTTCGCTGTTAACCTAACACCTTCATCATGAGCAAGGTGAAGGTGTTAGGTTAACATAGAAACGTCTGCTGTCAGGCGTGCTATGCTGCATGGGGATTTGTGGTCGCATGGATGAGTATACAATGTGGCCTGAGTATATGTGGCTGATATGCTCTGTCAATATGGATCGCACTGATGAATATCCCTCTATGCCTTGACATATTGCCGAATACCTTTGCTGGTTATTTTATGGAATTCATGTTTTTTGGAACTTTGTGAATATTCTTGGTTAAAGAACATTGTCTTTTGCATATAGGATATGTGCTGGCGTCTTTTTTTATATATATATATATATACACACACACACACACACACACACACACACAGTGTATATATTATATATAATTGCCCACTGACCAAACAACAAGGTATATTTGCCAAAATAAAAGTGGTGTTTTAAGCCGTAGGATTCTAGTTAATATGCCAGTTGAATGAGCTATAGACCATGAATAATGCATGTATAATTTGGAAGCCTCGGGCATTGTTTAAGGCACTTTTAGTTCTCTTTGGTCACGTTCCCTTGTTTGCTTTATTGTAACCACATTTAAAACAAGACTATTGGGACCATGGCTACCCTTCAAGAGTACATAATTATCATATTTATCTGAATGTAACTCTTCTTTTTACCAACTATAAAGCAAAGCATCTTGTATTTGAATACTAATAACCTTATATTTTTATCAGCAATTTTACTTTTGTCATATACTATCACAGTGCTTTATGCAATTCTGTGATAGAGGATCTAAGACTTTTTTTATATTCTCATATTTCTCTTTTTCTGACCCTTATTAATGACATCATCCATTAGAGCAATTATCTTACATCATTTTAACCTTAAAAACATATTTATGATAGTGACATCATACAATTTCCACTTTAATTAGTTTTGTGTTTCTATTCATTTCGTGACTGAATGGATGTTATTTTATGTAAAAGGAAATAACTGCATGTAATCCACAATGGAAATCTTTGGTCACCACGAACATGTGAACATATATTTATAGCATTTACTATTTTCCATAAATGAATACACTACTTCAATAACAAATAATCAAATTCCATAATAAGTTATTATTACAGGTACAGTCTCAGTCATTTTATTCATTTTTGTTTAAAATATTATGCTGCAGTATAACACAGCCAAGTGTACCTACAGTGTCTGCTATTTTAATGTAAAGAATTGAGGCACTGGGCACAATTCCAAGACACAGAAGGATTTCATATTTATTATTTAGGAATTTGACAAATAATATTGTATTCATGAAAACATGAAATTGGCAAGAAAATAAATAAAAATCACTATATATTAAAAATCAGTTTACTTGAACCCTGTTATATGATCTAAATATCCTGTAAATAAATATTGTATTCATTTTAGGGTGAATTAAAGTAAAAAATAATTGCAAATTGAACTTTAAAAAATAAATAATAAAAAAAAAATATATATATATATATATATATATATATATATATTAGAGATGAGTGGGTCACCCGAGAACCAGACCCACCCAAGCATAGGGTATATGAGTAGGATCCGAGTCCGGCTCTGGTTTTCCCACCTAACTCGGTATTCAAAGCGAGGCAAAACATCATGCCGCTATAGGATTCTCGTGTGGTCTGGATTCTATAATGGTCCCGGTGATATTTGCCATTTTCACTCTGGCTTTGGACAGTGTACAGAACAGACATGCTCTGTGCTGCTCTGTCTTCTTTTTACATATTGTCAACTTATAAAGGGTGCAGTGTTGTCGAGCTGGGGCTGCTGTCATTGTTGTCCTGTCAATCAAGGGGCTGGGGCTGCAGTACCATCAAGGAGCTGGGGCTGCAGTTCCATCAAGGGGCTGGGGCTGCAGTACATAAATGGATGCTGCTGTCCTGTCCATCAAGGGACTGGAGCTGCAGTACCATCAAGGGGCTGCAGTACATAAAGGGGTGCTGTGTTAATCAGGGGTGCTCTGTCAATCCAGGGTTTCTCTTCTCCAGTACATAAAAGGGGTACTGCTGTGTTCTCCTGTCCATCAAGGGGCTGGGACTGCAGTACCATCAAGGGTATGAGGCTGCAGTACATACCGGGGTGCTGCCGTGTTGTCCATAAAGGGCTTGGCTTCAGTACATAAAGGGGGGCTGCTGTTTTGTCCATAAAGGGGCTGGGGCTGCAGTACATAAAGGGGTGCTACTGTGTTTTCCTGTCCATCAAGGGGCTAGGGCTTCAGTACATAAAGGGGGGCTGTGTCATCCAGGGGTGCTCTGTCAACCCATGGGTGCTATTCTCCAGTGTAAAAAAAGTTAAATAAAATTATCATTCCACAAAAAATAAAAGATCTTTTTTCAGGTTTTTTTGTGTGCTAGCTACGCTAATATTGTTTAGTGGCACTGCCAGCCAGACCGCAGTTTATTATGCACATATTGTGAAACTATAAGTCGTAGCGCAGTGTGTTATTTTTATTCATAAAAAATATTGTGACACTGTAAGTGGTAGAGCAGTGTTTTACTCATAAAAAATCTTGTAACACTGTAAGTTGTAGCAAAATGTGTTATTTTTTCTTATTCATAAAAAAACTTGTGACACTGTAAGAGGTAGCGTAGTGTATTACTCATAAAAAAATCTTTGGACACTAAGTGGTAGTGCAGTGTGTTATTCTTTTCTTATTCATACAAAATCTTGTGACACTAAGTGGTAGCGTAGTGTTTTATTATTTTCTTATACATAAAATATATTGTGACACTGTAAGTGGTAGCACAGTGTTATTATTTTCTTATTTATAAAAAATACTATGGCACTGTAAGTGGTAGTGCAGTGCTTTACTCATAAAAAAATCTTGTGACACTGTAAGTGGTAGCACAGTGTGTTATTCTATTCTTATTCATAAAACATCTTGTGACACTAAGTGCTAGCACAATGTGTTATTCTTTTCTTATTCATAAAAAAGATGGTGAAACTGTAGGTCATTGATACCACAGTTTAATATTGAAATTGAGTACAAATTGACATGTGTGCTGTACCCCACTTCATTACTTTTTGTTGATATGGAGAACAATCAATTGAGAGGAGAGCAGGAACCACAAATTAGTGCATGAGCTGCTGCCAGTGCCACCAGTCATGACCATACTAGTCTGTCTATATTATCTACTAAAGTTGATGCCCAAGGGCATACAGGGCTTAACTTAGGTCATCTAAAATCAAATAACCAATCTTTTACAGTGGTAAAGAAAAAAACATAAAAGGGAAAGTTAGCTGCAGAAAGCCATAAAATTGTCAATATGCCTTTCACCACACACACAGTGGCAAGGTAAGGCGAAGGCCTTTATTTATGACTGGTGGTTCTGCTTCTTATGATGATGTAAGCCCTTCTCCCTGTAGACATTTTTAAAAAATGTAAATCATTAAGGCACAGGAAGCAACTGTGTGCTCAGAAATGTCACAGATCCCTGAGGAGAGACTAAGGGCCTTATTCAGACCCGGTCACAAGTGCTGAGCGCTCACAACCGAGTCGATGTTTGCCCACTGTGCATGCCCACTGGGCATATGGGTCTCGCACCAAAGGGGGTGAGCTGTTGATGGTGATTGACAGCTCGCCCCATTTTGGAGGCGGGCAGGGGGGGTGGCTGGCCAAATGGAGGTGTTCCCAACAGAATGCTAGCTGTTTGGGGGCAGCCCCACTGACATCAGCAATGATGTCAGTGGGGAGCTTCCAGCTCGATCAGAGACCCAACCTTAGGGTCGAGACCCAACCTTAGGGTCTCGTCGCAAGCCCCGATGGTCGTGATGGTCTTGACCATTGCGACCATCACCATGGTCGGTCACTAAGATGTGGGTGGTAACCCACAGCTTAGCTAGCGACCAGGAGCCCACACTAAAATATAGAAGAGGCCGTCCTCATTCAGAGAGAGTGATCGCTTCTTGTGACCGCCTCTGAATGAGGGCCTAAGTGTGTTGGCAGGTGCTATGCGTGAGCCTGACCTTTCCAATACTGTACTCAAAGAGGAGCCTCCTTCCACCACTTGTGCATCCTCTGCAAATGTGGGGATGAGCAGCACAAGTCAACATGCTGACATAGAAATTGAGGATGTGTCTGTGGAAGTGCACCAGGATGAGGAGGATATTTGGGTAGCTGACACTAATAAGGTTGTTGATGATGATGAGAATGTTGATGATGAGGATGTTGTTTGTGTAAATCAGGCCCAAGTGGAAACAGTTGTTGCCCATGATGAGGAAAAGTCCATTGTCATGCCTGGGCATAAAACAAAAAAATCCACTTCTTATTTGTGGAATCATTTCTACCCAAATCCAGACAACAATTATCATGCCATCTGTACCCATTATCATGCTAGAGTAAGTAAAGGTAGGGACCCTAACCATCTAGGAACCTACTCCCTGTTACGTCATTAACAGGGCATCCATCAAAAGTGTTTTCAAAATTCAGAAACTTTGGCTAAAAAGTGACAACAAGCAGTCCAGCATCAGTTAGCTCCCTTCTCTCTGTAAGATCCAAGCACCTGGCATCTTCAACACCAACACCTTTATCAAAGTATCCTCACTCATGATCAGAAGTAGTCCTGTATCTAATTTGATAAGTCTATCTCAGTCCACCCCTATCCTGGATTCCTCAGAACAATGCCTGCTGCTACTGCTGCTGGGAGTGGATTCTTCATCCCAGAAGGGGACCAGGAAGACTACTAGTAGTAGTTCTAATACACAATTGACAGCTAAACAATTCTTTGCAAGGGGTGGCAAGTATGACAGTAGTCACCCAGTTGCACAGTGGATCACTGACACCATAACATCTATGCTGGTATTAGTTGTGTGCCCAATATCCACATAGTGCAGTGGGTTTTAGACAGTTAAGTAAGGTCCTCTGTCCCAACTACCAAATCCCATCTAGATTCCACTTTACTAGAAAAGCAATTCCCAGCCTGTACAGGGACATTAAAAAAACTTAGTTAGGATCCTCCAAAATAACTTTATACCCACTATCCGCTTAACCATGGATATGTGGACAAGTGGAACAGGGCAAAGCAAGATTACATGACTGTAAAAGCCCACTGGGTGGGTGTTATGGTTCCCTAGGCTGCTCCGTATAATCCTCCTAGAACCAGGCTAGCGAGGTCTTCTGCTACTAACAGCCACCCGTTGTTCACTAAGAACTAGAAATGTTCACCTGTACTTAAGTGACCACCTGGACTTAAAACTCGGAGTAGTAGTGGTATACACATATTACCTATGGGAACCAGAGAATAGCATGAGATACTGGATACCAGTAAGATAGTCAGTGGTATGGCAAGAGCCATTAGTTCAACTAGGAGAGCTGGCAGTGCAGCTTGAGAGCCAGTGATGTGGCTTGAGAGCCATTTGTATAAGTTGAAGAACTGATGGTGTGGCTTGAGAGCAAGTGATGTGGCTTTGAGAGCCGATGATACGGCTTAGAGTCAGTAATACAAGTTGGAGAACTGATGGTGCTGCTTGAGAGCCGTTGATGCAACTATGAGAGCCAATGATGCAGCTCAGAGTTAGTAATACAAGTTGGAGAACTGATGGTGCGGCTAAAGACAAGAAATATATTCTGCGCTATGGATGTTACTGTTAGAGCAGCTCCTAATAAAATAATATCAATATGTTATAAATAAAGAGCGCTTGTTCATGAATGTGTATATATAAAACGCAATACCTGTGGGAAAAAAAGGGTTAATAGAAATGTTTAAAGCCCTTTTTGATATTTAGGGAAGTCCATAGAAAACACAAGGGTTAAAATTAAATGCCATGTGGTGCAGTTTAGTTGTGGAGTCAGATGTAAATAGCTAACTGTCTCTCCCTATTGCTGCCTACCTTTGGCGGCTTCCGCTCCGTCCGGCTGGTTCCCTGGAAGAGGTGATCGTCTTCTTTGTCCACGTAAGCGGCGCGATGCTGCAGCGGTGCAGTATGACGTTACAGTGTCTCGGATGTGCGCTAAAACCAATGCATTTCAGGCTCCTGGCCCTTTTTCAAGGATAGCGTCCCTTTCCTGTATGCTCCATTTTATTTAGAAACTCAATTGATTCAATTGAAAACACTAATTCAATAATTCATAATAATTATTATTTTTAAAGGAAATTACACTTAATTATTGAATTAGTGTTTTTAATTGAATCAATTGAGTTTCTAAATAAATTGCTTGTTTGGTCAAAATAGTAACATACTAAAATAAGTAACACCCTCCAATACGTGAATTACAATAAATTGATAACATTAATGAATACTAATTGTATAAATGCAAACACTGTGTCTGAGAATATCTATCATATAAACTTAATTCCTAGAAAAACATAAATTGGACATAAAAACAATAGCTGATAAAAAAAATCTATGTACTCTATGTACAGATCAGTAATCGTATGGAAACTTCATAAGACACTTGGCAAAGGTATAAGTTTTCACAGAAATATTAGTCATAATATGCAGTCACAATGAGAGTACCAACACTCTTACAGACCAATTCAATTAGCAGCCATGAGGGCAATATTTTGTCATTCCAACAATTTCTCTGGCAACATCACACATTTTTGCTTGCATCCCATAGAGGAGTTTAGAGAAATCTGCTGTGTTGGGGTATGATTATTCTCAGTGATATGTGCTATCGCATATCACAACCGCACATCACGAGAATAGAATTGCTCTCTTATACCATTAAACCCTAGCAAGGACTACTCACAACCAGTGTCAAAGTGAGGCATGGAGGGTTGACCGGAGGAATGCAGTGGTAGGGAGTCCATGTTTAAGGGGTGTGACCAACATCCATAGGTGGTGTGGCCAGCCACCTCAGAGGATGGCTAACCTTTAGAGAGGTCATGTTTAGGGCCTCTTTATAAATATATATACACATATATATAGTATAGTAAATAATGATAGTGCATGCATGATAATGTACCAGATTGATAACTACAATGCATTGTGGTTAATACACCATAATCCTGGCCAGTATTTTGTAACATATGCATAGTCTGGAATGAGACAACTAGAGGAGGAGGTGGGCCTCCAGGCATGGGGCCCACCAGGGATTTCCCCTGTTCCCCTGTGGGTCAGTCCAACCATGCTAACAACAACAGACCTGAACTCTCCCTAAGGATCCAAATATTGCCTGACTAGCACCAGATATAGATATCACAGGACCCCTTAATACCAGCTCACATGTCATGCCATGCATATTCAACATGGATAGTAATGTCAATATACAGGTGATAGTTCAGCCAACCTTCCTTAAGTGAATTGTAAGTGAATAGCCATGAGTAGCTCAAGGTCCCAAGATTAGGCAGCAATATTGATGTGCTTCATCCTACATACAATTTCCTCATGGGGATAGTTTTCAGGTGATATTACAAGCAGCTTATATAGCCTGTAATTAGGTAAAACTCTTAACCATGGACACAGTATGAAAAATAACTTAAATGAAATAGCAATAATTAATTTATTTGCTCAATGCATCAATATTGTGAATTGTACAGTACTTCAAGCAGAATTGTGGCAGTTTCTCTCATCTCTATTCTCTAGTTAAAAAATGTTATAGTATGAAGGGTTATTTTAGTTTTATCTAATGTCAGCGCTTGAAATCATAATGAAAAATATGTTATTATTTATTTGATGCGTTTCATTATTTCCTTTGGTATTAGATTCTGCAGTGGCATTGTGAATAGCTCATCTCACTTAAATTATATTTGTCCGTTTGTTTTTTACGCTTTAGTTACAGGGCCAGTATGGTAAAAATACAGTAGTAATTGGAAAATGCATCTACAGTATGCTAACCTGCCTATTGAGATTAGAACTATAACAAGTAAAAGATTCATTGGATAACCAAGATATTGTGACAACCCACTTTTAGAGAAGTGAGTGTAAAGGATCTAGATGATCCACAAGACTTTTAAGAAGGGTAATTGTAACCTCTTTGAGCTGTAGTCTCTTTGTTCCTCTAAACCACTGCTAAAGGCATATGCCTTTGTGTTGTCACGGTTGGGCACTGATTACTACAGCATCATGGGTACCTTATCTATATAATATTGCATAACAATCGTAGAAGGTCTGTCCAATCTCCTACATGTGCAGTTGTAGCTGGAGTGTGCACTACAAGCTTGTTTTCCCCTCCCTCTCAACAGTTCCCACTGCCGCAACAAAGACAGGACAAGTCCACAGCTAGGTGTGAGCAGGGGAGAGATGATAGAGATGGGAACCCAGCAGAAATGTCACAGGGTAAATGAAACAGTGTGTGACCCGCCCCCTGTCAAAATTATTAGTGATATAATGATAATTATCCCAGGATGGTTAGGTGTGGTAGTTCTTTAAATGAGTTCACAATATCTGGTTTTTATTTATTTATTTATTTTTAATTATGGGGTAAATTCAGTCGTGAGTCCACCAGCAGCTCTGGTGGCTTACATACAGTAAGTGTCTTACCGTAGCCTGAATGCTGATTGTACCTCCACAGACTGTGAGAGTAAGTCTTCTATAAAGACATTTCCCACAAAACATTTTGCAGGTAATGGAATCAAATCCTATGTATTTGTTTAAATGTACATATGTATGTATATATTTAACAGCATTGAAACTTTTCAAGACCAGCACGAGAGCAATGGGGATCATTTGTTTAAATCTAATTTTTTTTCTTACCATTTTGTTAAACATGGGATCCTTCGAAACTCTGGATGCATATATCATGTATTTTATATTTTATATATTTTGCTGTGCAAGACTTTTTCTGCAGTAAATATTTCATTGTCCTAAATATGTTATGTTATGCCAAACTAACCACGCTAGAAGTGCACTGAATATAACAGTTTATACTGATAAAGGATTAGTAAGCAACTACAGTTTATTACTGAACACCATTAGTTATTGTAGAACACTGCCAGCATTAAATTACAGTAGCTGCATCCTGCTACTGAATGTTTGTATTCTCCTGTCAGCAGTGAGCAGCTATACATGGCATGTTGACTATTGTATTATAAATAAAAATGTCTGGCCTAAACAACAAAGCTTCCTTGTTTATGTAACAATTCCGGCATCACCTGCATTGGGGTAATGGAGAGAGAGATATTAAAGTTATTTACTGGCTGGGGATAGATCTGCCTGTCCCCAGGCACTGGAGACAACATCCCACAACATGCCCAAGGTCGTAGAGTGAAGGGACATCAGCGCTCACAAAGAGAAGGTATCATGCAGACTTGCCGACATTTAGCTCCCTCCTTCGGGGAGGGAGCTGTAGGGCTTACACAGAAGGGGGCATGGCACAGTCAAAGGGGGCGTGACCCGGCAGTGACTCGTCATTGGGGGCGGAGCATAGGGCGTGACAGCACAATTGCATCATCATGGCTCCGCCCCCTCTTCACAATGCTGATTTTAATGGCATTGTGGAGCAGGGGGTGGAGCCACGATGACACAATTCAGCGCGAATCATGTCACCGCCCCCAGCTGCCGGGCTTTATACTTACAACTGCGTGGGGTGCGGACACACTGCCGGAGGTCGGGAGACTTGCCTGCCTTCCTGGGAGGCCGCGAGCGGCACCCGATTTCTGGGAGGCTCCCAGCCGAATCAGGATGGTGGGCAAGTATGGTATCATGGCATGAATGAAAAGAGCGAAGCACATGAGTGAAGCCAAGGATGGAGGTGTATATATATTAAATAACATCCTGCCAATATGTTTGAAACTCTCAAACCTTTTATATATATTAGAAATATTTGAGCCTCTATATTTACAGGTGACATATAAACACCTAATTTCTCTTAACCATTTTGTTCTCCCTTAAGGTGCTGTGGAATAATTGCTGTGCATTTAAGATAGAACAACAAAATTATAGAAATGTGCGATTTCGTTCTCCAGAAATCCAAATCTACCCGAATTTCGTGAATCCAGACAGATCCTAGTTGCGGTTCTGATCTCCTGAAAAGATCTGCACAGATCCGTGGTGCAGTTCTGATGTCCCCGCAGTTCAGAATTTCGATTTTAAATACAAATTTTGGGTTTTGGATTGCAAAAATTATATGATTTTAGCTGTGTTTTACAATCATTTTATAATTTTTTTTATTGAAAAAACCAAAACCAAAACACTTGAGGATGGTTTTGCAAAACCAAAACACGAAGATGAAGCCAGATCCAAAACTAAAAGAGCACCTCTCTACAAAATGAACAAATGTACACTTTGGGGTAAATTTACTAAGATTCGAGTTTGGTCGAGATTATAATCTCGGGTGAGTTTAGGCATGTTTTTCATCTCGCAAATTTACTAAAGACAAACTCGTGTGAGTTTGGGAGAGAGTTTTCATTTTTCACTGAAAAACTAGGGTGACATTGCAAACTCAAATCAACTAACCACCAGCCAAACTCTGAAGTACTTTTCATGAAAAAGATGCAACTCGGGAATTTACCAACAATCGAGATTACAATCACGAGTGAGAATGTAGCAAACTCGCAGAGAAATTGAAGTTTCAAATAGACCACCTCCTGAGCTGCGAGTTTTGCAGAAACATACTCAGAACAGTATGATTTGTGTATGTTTCTACATGTGTACCTAGCTTAATGTGTTTTTATTTAAAAAAAAATTATGTAGGGATCCCCCAAAAGCATAACCAGCCCTGGACTCCTCAGCCAGTCCTGGTTCCTAAAATTACAAGGAACAAAATGAGTAGGGTACCCCCGTAAAGTAGGAACCAGTGCTGGTTTTGATATAGGGTGGAAAAATTGCGTAATGGTCCCCCTATATTTAAAACCAGCACCGGACCCAAAATGACAGGGGTGTAATGCCACAGACAGGAGCCAAAACATTCTCAACCCAAGCCAGTCAGCCCAAGCCGGGGATCTCAGGGGAGGTAGGGACACCCAAAAAAAGGGGTCTCCCCTCTCCCAAAACCCCACACCATAGAGTAGCCACTGATTAGCTCCAGCTCCTGACATTTCCCATGTGGGCTGGTCAGTGAGTCAGGAGCCAGAGCCAAACAGCAGCTGCTCTACAGTTAGTGGCCGCTGATTGGCTGGCAGCTCCTGACAGTTCACACTGAGCAGTCAGGAGCCATTTAGTGGTGTAAGTGGTCACACACATACACCGCTAATGTAAGTATATATTTCGGGTGCCGGATTGATTTTTTGCCAAGACACCTGGATGCTACAGAGACCAGCGTGAGGATGGAGGTGAATATAAGATTTTTTTTTCAGGCACATCCAAATGGGATTTATGGGGACAAGTGGACATGAACATCTGGCAGTAGGTAAGTATGTGTGAGTGAGGTAGGTATGTAATAAAGCTCTAATGTATATGGTGTGTGTGTTCTGTCTTTTTTTAACTATATATTTTATAGTGGGGGTACAGGTGCCGACCACCTGCTTGCACTTCTAGTTCCACAAATGCCAAAGAGCAGGCATGCTGGTACCTGTAGTTCCACTGTAAAATAGAATAGTTTTCTACTATTTAACACTTTACTACCCCCGTACCTACAGCCCAGAGGTGCGGGGAAGAGCCCTGGGCTTCAGACCAAGCTTGGGGTTTTGGGAGAGGAGGACCCCTTCTTGTGGGGGTCCCCACCTCCCCTGAGATCCCTGGCTTGGGAAGACTGGCTTGGGGTGAGAATGCTTTGGCCATGGAGACATAGTAATAGGGTTGCCTGGCTGTGGCATTACACCCCAGTGTAGTAGCCTGCAGCCCAGTGCTAGTTCCTAAATTACGGGGGAACCCTACTCATTTTGTTCCCCATATGTTTTGGAACCAGGACTGGTTGACCAGTCTGGGGTTGGTTATGCTTTTTTTGGGGAGGGGCAGGGGCTAGGTCACTTTTTAAAAAAAACATTTAACCCATTTTTTACAGGTAGAACACAAAAGAAGCCTTGACATATCTCACTGATAAGTGCAGGCTGCTAGCTCGGGAGAGTTTTGCAGAGAGAAAACACTCATGGGTGAGTAATCTCATCTAAACTTACTAGTAGGGGGAGAAATCTCAATCTGCCTCACCATCGGAAAACTCACTTTCAACTAAGCTCACTTCATAGTAAATTTGCAAGATGAAAATGGGAAATTCACCTAAGATACGGCAATACAAAATCGAGATAAAAAAAACTCGACCAAACTCGAATCTTAGTAAATTTACCCCTATGAATGCTACCTGATACTATTAAACACTTTTTTAAAATAAAAGATTTCTGAATCAAAAAGGAACCCAAAAAAGGACGAGCATCATTCCCGAAATTGATCTGTGGTGTATTAGCACATTTCATAGTAAACAAAAACATAACATGAAAATTAACTTTACTTACAGTTTGTTGCTCCATATGCCAAGTAGAGCGCCATGCATCTCTCGCCACTCACTATGCCATGAGTCGCACCACACAGAGGCCCTGATTCAGAGCCGTACACTCTGACAGCGCTCGCTCTGAATCAGGGCGTCTTTTTTTTTTTTATGGAGCGGCCTCCTGGCCACTCGCATTGCTGTGGGTTGCCACGGGCTTGCGATGAGACCCTTGTGGTAGGATCTCATTGCGGCAATCCCCAGAGAGCTTTCGGCTCAAACAGAGCCGGAAGCTCTCCCACTGACATCACTTGTGATGTCAGTGGGGCCGTCCCCAAATGGTAGGTGTTCTCATAGGAATGCCTCCATCTGTGGAGCCAACCCCCCAGCCTGCCCACCAAAGGGGGCGTGCTGTCACTCAACATCGACAGCACGCCCCCTTTGGTGTGAGACCCGGAGTGACGGATTGCCCATCGCTATCCGGGTCTCGTGCATGCTCACGACGGAGCTGGCTCCATCATGCGCATGCACTCTGGGCCACCATCGACCTGGTTGCAAGCGCTTAGCACTTGTGACCGGGTCTGAATCAGGCCCAGAATGTTACGTAAATGGACCACAGTATAGCACTGGAAAAAAGTCATAATGTGTAATACAACTTATTGTCCACTAGGTGTCACTTTTCCTAAACTACACAGCGCATGCATCTGATTTCCAATGCATTTTCTGTATCACTGCCTGATGATTGGCTGATAGAAACAGTGATTCTGTACAATATTGTACACTGTTTTCCTCATGGAATCAGGACTGTAGAAGAATGTCTAATAAACTTTTAAATCATTAAGTGTGTGAGTCCTGTACTTTTATATTAAAATATTTCAGATGCACGCACAACTCTGTATTACACACTGACTGTGCATTTCAAGCTGCACACTTGCGTCAATGTCGGCGCTGTCCCAGACTACTGATTTCATGACTCTAGGGAGTAGTAGCAGGCTATTTGAAAGAGGGATCTCTGTATTACAAACTGACTGTGCATTTTAACACACACACTTGCGGCACTGTCAGCGCTGTCCCAGACACTATAGTGATTTCATGATTTTAGAAACTAGTAGCGGGATCTGTTTAAAAGTGAGGTCTCTGTATTACAAACTGTGCATTTTAAGGTGCACGCTTGTGGCACTGTCAGCATGTCAGCACTGTGGTGGCTACCAGATCTAGTGGTTGCAATGTGTGACACAATGAGATCTCTTGCACATTCCCAGTGGAGCAGCTCCATACATCAGTCGCACTATGCTGTGGTGTATGGAGGATAATAGTACTACGCATGCCCAGTGGGTCGGGAGTCACACACAGTAAGTACCAGACTTAGACATTATAGTGATTTCATGACTTTAGGGACTAGTAGTGAGCTGTTTGAAAGAGGGATCTCTGTATTACAAACAGACTGTGCATTTTAAAATGCACACTTGCGGCACTGTCCCAGACACTAGAGTGATTTCCTGATTTTAGGGACTAGTAGCGGGCTGTTTGAAAGAGGGATCTCTGTATTACAAACTGACTGTTTTAAAATGCACACTTGCGGCACTGTTGGCACTGTCCCAGACACTATACTGATTTCATGATTTTAGAAACTAGTAGCGGGCTCTGCATTTTAAGGCGCACACTTGTGGCATTGTCGGCATGTCGGCACTGTGGTGGCTGCCAGATCTGGGGGCTGCAACGGGCGACACAATGGGAACTCTGGGACATGCCCAGTGGAGCCGCTTCATATGCCAGTCACTCTATGGTGTGGCATATCGAGGATCATAGTACTATGCATGCCCAGTGGGTGGGAGTCAGACACAATGTGATCTCTGGTGCATGCCTAGTGGAGCCGTTCCAAACGACAGTTGCGCTATGCTGTGGCATATGGAGGATCATAGTACTATGCATGCCCAGTGGCTCAGGAGTCACACAATGGGATCTCTGGCACATGTCCAGTGGAGCGGCTCCATACATCAGTCGCACTATGCTGTGGTTTATGGAGGATCATAGTACTATGCTTGCCCAGTGGGTCAGAAGTCACACACAGTGCATCCCAGACTTAGACATTATAGTGATTTCATGACTTTAGGGACTAGTAGCGGACTGTTTGAAAGAGGGATATCTGTATTACAAACTGACTGTGCATTTTAAAATGCACACTTGCAGCCCTGTCGGCGCTGTTCCAGACACTATAGTGATTTCATGATTTTAGGAACTAGTAAATGGGTCTGTTTTAAATTGAGGTCTCTGTATTACAAACTGATTGTGCATTTTAAGGCACATACTTGCGGCACTATCGGCATGGTAGTGCTGTGGTGGCAGCCAGATCTGGGGGTTGCAATATGCGACACACTGGGATCTCTGGCGTATGCCCAGTGGAGCCGCTCTATACGCCAGTCGCGCTATGCTATGGCATACGGAGGATCATAGTATTATGCATGCCCAGTGGGCCAGGAGTCACACACAATGAGATCTCTGGCACATGCCCAGTGGAGTCGCTCCATATGCCAGTCGAGCTATGCTGTGGCGTATGGAGGATCATAATACCATGCATGCCCAGAGGGTCGGGAATCACACGCAGTGCATCCCAGACTAAGACACTATAGTGATTTCATGAGTTTAGGGACTAGTAGCGGGCTGTTTGAAAGAGGGATCTCTGTATTACAAACTGAGTGTGCATTTTAAAATGCATAGTCACTTTGTAATACAGAGATCCCTCTTTCAAACAGCCCGCTAATAGTCCCTAAAGTCATGAAATCACTATAATGTCTAAGTCTGGGATGCACTGTGTGTGACTCCTGGCCCACTGGGCATGCATTGTATTATGATCCTCCACAGCATAGCTTGACTGGCATATGGAGTGACTCCACTGGGCATGCGCCAGAGCTGTTGAGCTGTTGTGTTGGTCCAAAATGATGGTGGAACCCTACACATTCCCCCCCCCCATCATTTTATTAACCAGGACATTCATAGTGGCACATTAGTTGTCCTAGCAGATGGGAGATGGTGTCCTTGGCAATTATCACCATTCCACACCTTTTCAGGACACAAGGACAGACGTTGACCTGACTGCTTATATGGCTAACAGAGCATCCTTTATTATGGTAATGAAAGGTTCTTGCTTGCTTTGGGGGATGGGACCTGATGCACTGTGTGTGACTCCCGACCTACTGGCCAGGCGTAGTACTATGATCCTCCATATGCCACAGCATAGCACAACTGGCATATGAAGCGGCTCCACTGGGCATGCAGAGACCCCACTTTCAACCAGCCTACTAGTAGTTTCTAAAGTCAATAAATTATCATAGTGTCCAAGTCTGGGACAGCGCCCACAGTGTGCGTATTAAAATGCATTGTCATTTTCTAATACAGAGACCCCACTTTCAAACTGCCCACTACTAGTTTCTAAAGTCAAGAAATCATTATAGTGTTCAAGTCTGGGACAGCGCCGACTGTGTCGACATTGACTTCAACCGCACAGTCAGTTTGTATAACATTGACCTCACTTTTAAACAGAGCCCTCTACTAATTACTAAAGTCGTGAAATCACTATAGTGTCCAAGTCTGGGACAGCACCAAAAGTGCCAACATTGACTTCAACCGCACAGTCAGTTTGTAATATAGAGACCTCACATTTAAATGGAGCCCACTACTGATTTCTAAAGTCATGAAATTACTATTGTGTCCAAGTCTGGGACAGTGCCGACTGAGCCGCAAGTTTGCATCTTAAAATGCACTGTCAGTTTGTAATACAAAGACCCCACTTTCAAACATCCCACTACTAGTTTCTAATGTCAAGAAATCATTATAGTGTCAAAGTCTAGGATAGCGCCGACTGTGCTGACATTGACTTCAACCGCACAGTCAGTTTGTAAAACATTGACCTCACTTTTAAACAGAGCACACTACTAATTTCTAAAGTTACGAAATCACTATAGTCTGGGACAGTGCATTGTGCATCTTATAGTGGGTAAGATGGCTGCCAGAGACCACCGCTTCACCCCAGGCAAGCTTCTTCTCCTGGTAAAGTGGAGAGACAGACCTCTATCCAACAACCAGGAGAAGCAGCTCACCTATTGGAGAGCTACTAGTCCCTAAAATCAGGAAATCACTCTAGTGTCTGGGACAGCGCTTACAGTGCCAACAGTTCCGCAAGTGTGCACTTTAAAATGCACAGTCACTTTGTAATACAGAGATCCCTCTTTCAAACAGCCAGCTAATAGTCCCTAAAGTCATGAAATCACTATAATGTCTAAGTCTGGGATGCACTGTGTGTGACTCCTGGCCCACTGGGCATGTATTGTTGTATTATGATCCTCCACAGCATAGCTTGACTGGCATATGGAGTGACTCCACTGGGCATGTGCCAGAGATACCAGTGTGTCGCACATTGCAACCCCTAGATCTGGCAGCCACCACAGTACTAACATGCCAACAGTGCTGCAAGTATGTGCCTAAAAAAGCACAATCAGTTCGTAATACAGAGACTTCAATGTTAAACAGACCCAGTTACTAGTTTCTAAAATCAGGAAATCACTATAGTGTCTGGGACAGCACCAACAGCACCGACAGTGCCGCAAGTGTGCGTCTTAAAACGCACTGTCAGTTTTTAATACAAATACACCACTTTCATTGTGTGTGACTCCTGACCCACTGGGCAAGTGTAGTACTATGATCCTCTGAGTTGGCAGCCACCACAGCGCCGACATGCCGACAGTGCTGCAAGTGTGCACTTTAAAATGCACAATCAGTTTATAAAACAGAGATCCCTCTTTCAAACAGTCTGCTACTAGTTCCTAAAGTCATTAAATCACTATAGTGTTTAAGTCTGGGATGCACTGTGTGTGACTCCTGACCCACTTGGCATGCATAGTACTATGATTCTCCATATGCCACAGCATAGCGCAACTGGTGTATGGAGTGACTCCACTGGGCATGCGCCAGAGATCCCATGGCAACCCCCGGAGCTGGCAGCCACCACAGCACCGATGTGCTGACAGTGCCGCAAGTGTGCGTTTTAAGATGCACAATCAGTTTGTAATACTCACTTTTAAACAGCCCACTACAAGTTTCACTATAGTGTCTAAGTCTGGGACAGCGCCCAAAAAAATTATTATTTTCCAGGGCTCGAACCCGGGATAAGCACTGTTGCAAAGCGATCACCTAACCTCTAGCCCACATGCCAGCTATATCAAGAACCATACACAGTGGGCTCATCCTTGTGCACTCCACCCACCACTGTTTTTAATACTAAAAAAAAATGTGTCTTCCTTCAAAATATTATACTAGTACATATATACACAGTACCTCACCATTAGAGAATAATTCATCCCGTCTCAATGAAAGCTGTGCGTGCATCTCATTGATCTACAGTATCGGTTATACCATCATAACAACATGGCAACTACACTACTGTACAGTTATGTACAGTATGTGTACTGCTTTGCATCCCGTTCTAAGAGCTTATGTGGTATTAAAAAGATTGGTTGTACGAACATGCAAATACCGTGCATGAATGTGATATCCATCCAATTTAACAGTATGGTATTCAGTACAAATTTCATCAGTGGAGCACTCGCCACTGAGCGGTTAAGCGCTGTATTACATGCTATAGTGTATCTTTCATTGAAGAATACCACGGTACGCCAAAGTCCAGCCATCATGTAACGTTCCATGGCTCGACATAGAGGCCTGAATGGCACACTATGAGCAACAAACTAGCTGGGAACATCTGTCTATTTTCTACTTAACGTCTTCTGTTTCCATAACCCATAGTCGTGCTCAGACATTACAGTACATCTTAGATGCAGTGTAAAAAAGGATTAATATCTTCAGTATCTCCTCTACTCATTTTCCAAGTTAGAAAGGTGCCTTGGCAGACAGTGCATCTCAGTCTTTCCCTCCCCTTCTCGGTTTCTGTGCACTTTCCCTAAGTACTCAGTGGATTGGTTTTGACAAGACAGTACTGCATGACTAGGCATCTTTAAAAGATACTTAGCAGTTCTATTATTCTTGGACAAAAGGATGCAACACTCATCTGACCAATAATTCTCCTGTTCCGTGCAGTAATATTCTGCATCATGAATGCTTATTTGGAAAACGTGTTACTCAATAAGCCATTTCATTTGCTGAAAATTAAATTAGCCCCTATGAAAAAATAAATTTGCCAGCACATGTACAGATTTCAACCTTATCTGTTCACCTCTCTTTACACTTCAATGAGCAAGGGAGAATAAACCAGATTATTCTTTGTGGATGCCTGAGGCATATTTTCCCAAACACAGTGAACCATAGGGTTTGAAAAGCAAGCAGTGATACAGAGAATGAGAATATCGTTATATTGCATTTGTTTACTTTTCTACCCAAAAATAACTTTATATATATATATATATATATATATATATATGTATATATATACACACACACACATTTTGAATTGGATTTTTGTATCTACGTATCATTATTATATTGAGCACAAATAACAAAATCCTACATAATCAATGTTTTATTCTTTCTGACAAACACACAATACTTCTATTTTTCTACATTGTGTAATCCTACAGTTCTGTCTACAGTACACTGATCTAAAGCAACCTAGCATGACAGTTTGTAAGAAATACGTGTTCCTGAAATATTAACAATTAGGTTTTGTTATATCCAGAAGAGGAACTGGAGGATCTGAGAACAAAGTACTAAGGTTGAACCAGGAACATCACTGATTATTATTGATGATGATGATTATGATGATGCTAATAATAATAATATAAGGCATTGGAGTGGAAAAGTTTAATATTCTGAAAGGGTTATGAAAATATCAGCAACATTTCCTAATAATGCATGTTGTCAGGACAGGAACCAAAGTGGACCAAATTACATATGCACTGCAAAATGCCTTGGTTTTCCCCCAAAGCATCTAGATGATCCACCCAGCATACATTACATCAAGCTGTACACTGCAGTACTTTTGGGAAGTGTCTCCATAAACTAGAATATGGAGAGTCAGAAAAGTCTCATCAGTCCATTCTACCCACCACTCTAGAAACAGTGTTTCTCCTAAAATAATTTTCAGTTTAGTCATATTTAAGGAAAAATTAATCATGAGAGTAAGGGAACACAGGGTCCATTTTTATTAGGCAGCAGTTTTTTGTGTGTAACATTTTATATTGTACATACTGTAATTACAGTTTTATTTACATTGTTAGGGGAACATCTAAAGAAGATTCAATTGGTCTCGAGTTGGTCAAAAATGAACTTGGTTTACAAACCTGCGGCTGCAAGTTTTTGCAATTCACTTACAAATTCACATTAAGTTAACATAGATTTCAATAGGAGTTAACGTAGGTTTTAGATTGCAGCTCCAGACTAGGTGAAATGTAAGGAAAAACCTTATTTTAAATTAAAAAAGACAGCACACAGGACAGTACACTATGACACCCCTCCCAATGAATAATACATTTTAAAATACTTTGCTCATGAGCAGCGCCGGCTCCTACCTTCTTTGATGAGGGGGGCTGCCGCCACTGAAAACAGCAGGCCAGGTCACTTACCACAGGCTCCTGCCTCCTCACTGGGTCCTAGCGCCTGCATAATCGATCTGTCAGGTGCCAGGACCAGCGTATGCGCACAGTGGCGTGGAGCTGCGCATGCCACCGACATCCAAAGGGCTGCATCCTCTGCTGGTTAGGGCTGGCAGAAAGGTAGATTAGCGGCTTCCTCCTGGAAACCGCTCTCTGCTAATAGCAGCCCAGACTGGCAGTCCCAGGATGAGGAGACACCTCCCCCTGGGGCTACCTGTTGTATATGTCACTGGCAGGTGGCGCTTCTAATAGGAAGCCACTGCCAATCACAGTGTAGAGAGTGCAGACACAGACTGCACTGACTACACTGAGGTGGTGGATTTTGCTGGTGGGGCTGCAGCCTCGCAGCCCTTAGGTAAAATCTGTCACTGCTTATGACCATTAATAGCCTCTACATGGTCCTGTTATTTCATTTGCCAGTTTTATGGGAGTACAGGATGATTTTCCAGCTCTTTCACGTAGGTTGCACTCTGCAGAATAAAACATGCAATATTTGTGACTTGTTGTTTCTAATTGTGAGGCTATCAGGAGCATGTTTTATAAAAATATCCCACAAAATGTTCGGAATGTTAAACCGTGAGCACAGGGCATAGAACCCACAGCTAATCGAATCGCCCTCCTAGACTACTGCAATGTTGCAACTATGAGTACAGCAGCATCAGTTACCTGTCTCCACAAAATAATATTTGTTTTTGAGTAATGTTTGATGTTTGAATTAAAATAAAAAAATTATAAATACTATTAAGTGTAGCCATTTAACCTCAAACAAGCAGAAAAGACAACATTGTAAAGTTAATTTTAATGAATTTTCATTGATAATTGTAAATGGAAAATTTGAATTTAGATTTAAAATGTTTAATTCAAGTTAATAGTTTAGCAGTTGTAAAATATACACTAAATAAAGCTGTTTCAATCTAACTTTTAATTTTCTCTCCAGTTCCAAGAAGTAATCTGATGTGAAAGTAGAAAAATAAAAGTTATTAAAAGCAAAGTGGTACAAGTTTGCAATAATCAGAACAGAATAATACTGTGTAATTTCTAACCTTTTCTTCTAAGTCTTGCCCATCTATTTATAATAATGAAATATAATTTGTTCTTTCATACCAGAGCTTTGAAAAACATTCTGTAGTGATATGTATAGTGCCCCAGATTACTTCTAATTGATTCACTGCAGCTATTTCAAATAGATATCTCTGTAGGTATTTACTAAGCTGCAGTATTTAGATGTTAATTAGATTGATTGCTCAAGATAACCTGGCCTCATCTGATATATATATGACTTTTTGTTTATCAGCAAATCAGTGAAATGGTCAGATAGTGAATTAATATGACTGTTCCTAATAAAAACACCATGCTGATCTTAGAATTTAACAAATTATACCATTATATATTGAAGTGTGTATGTTTTATCATAATCTCACAGATAATTTGTTTGGTTCCCAAACTTTATTGAGTCTTTAGCACTTTTTTTCATGGCACCCCTAGGCAAAAAGCTTTTGTTTATTTAAAAAAATAGCAGCAATTATTAAATTAAGTAAATTGTGTTTACCTGTCTTCAGTTATGTGCTGGTGGATAGGGTTGCACTTCTTTTTGACCACAGATTTAATGATTGGCTGCTGCCAGCACTGGTATTGCTTATCATATTACCTATAAATAATTTGATTTGGCCCTGACCCACCTCTGCCAATCCCCAGGGTGACATAGTACCCAATTTGGGGACCACTGCTTTAAGAAAGGGTGTAGTAACAGTAGGTGCAGGGAGTGCAACCGTTATGGGACCTGGGCCATCCAGTAATTTTGAATTGGCTGTCATGGGGACAGCTGGCTTTATCTCTGGTGGAAATGTGGCTGTATGTAACTACAATTTTACCCATTCTGGCTAGTTTATTAGCGAATCACAGATTTCTTATATACCACATTACAGTATATAATACATAGTTAGGATTAAGGAGACTATATCATTTTATATATTTAAATTTTGAATACTTGCTATATGCCTTCTGCCCATTGGTCCAGCTTAGTCTATTGATAGACTGATAAGTGCTTTGACATTATTACCAGTATCAGCACATATTGTTAATGTTTAATACTGTATATGTATTTTTATTGTGTTGTTTAATTTATTGGTATGAGATCTACTGATGCATAATAAAACTTTCATTATATATACATGTGGTCCACAATTTTTATTAATAATATTTCTACCCATTATGCTATATTTAAATATCCACAGAGAATATTGTCTTAGTAGTTAAAGATCTAGCAATGGTTTATTCTGTTGTATGTTCTGTTCATTTTTCAATGGTTGATATACCTTGATTCCCAGCAGCTGTTTTTACTATTCCTTTATAAAAAAAAAATCTCTAGAGCGCTTAAGTGGAATTCCTTTTTTGGTGCATTCTAAATAGTTTGTAATATTATTTTAGACATAAATATAGCTTAGGAGATAAATATATGTGTAACCAGTAGGGTTAATGGTAGTTGTTTTGTGACCCTTTCCCACTTTTATTTACTAATGTAAGTTTTGCAAATCGTTTTGGTATTAGAACAAGGCTATCTTGTTTTGATATGTTGTTCAAACCTGAGCAGGGCATTTTGTGGTATGCACAGATAATTTAGGTTGTTATTGGGGGCAAAAATGTCAATAAGGTGGTTCACAGGACACCATGGCGTTGGCATATTTCACAAAGGTAAACACCCCATATTTTATAGTATTCCGGCAATACTGCCCCTTATTGCTAATAAAGGTAGGATATTAACGTATGTGTTCTGGGGAGGCACCTCCCCTAATTTCAAGGGGTTAAAAAGAATATTCATGTGACATGTTGGCCCCTTGTAACTGGAGACAATATGGATGAATGGTGTCAAGTATCCACTTTCTTTAATCTGGGTGATTTATTAAGACAAACAAGGTTCCCCATGGATCATTGAAGTCAATGCATTGAATGAAAACCTTAGCTAAGTATCTCTTTTTTATATCTGATGAGTATATAAACCTTATCTGCTTATATATATATATATTATATATATATATATATATATATATATACACACATTGTTATTTATCTATTGTTTAACAATAAACTGTTGTTCATTTATATAATCTTATAAACCTGATTCTGTTTGTCTTTACTCAATAACGACCCTTTTTCAATGATAGAAAGTAGTAGTCCAGTGTTGACAAAGTTTCAACTTATTACATATAAACTGTTTTCCTGGATCTTTACACTATGAGCTTATTATATTACATGGTGAGCAATTTATCTTTATCTTCCGAGATTTTTATTTTAAAACTATTTTACACTTTTATATTTAACCTATTTTTCCGTGGTTGTGATTAAATAATAAAAAATAGAATGGCATCCAGGATTAATTTATGTTGCCCCTCTGAGAACCCTATATGATGATTAAGAAAAGATTCAACAGTTCTTTCACCTTAAATATTCTGTGGAATATATTTAGAGAAAGAGATTAGACATCTACTGAATCTGATTATTGGAGAATATGACCTGTGTCTCTTATACGGGATCTCTTTTTGGCAACATAATCTTGAAGATGATGGTCAACAAAAAAGATATATCCTATTTGACTGCATATGTAGGGGATGTAGGGTACATAGGCCCTCATTCAGAGGTGGTCATAAGAAGTGATCGCTCTCTCTGAATGAGGGCGGATGCTTCTTTTTTGATGTGCAGCCTCCTGGTCGTTAGTTAAGCTGTGGGTTACCCCCCACAGTATAATGACGGACCAGGTTGATGGTCGCGATGGTGATCACCATCACAACCATCGGGGCTTACAACCAGACCCTAGGGTTGGGTCTGGGCACTCGTAAGCCCCAGGGAGCTTTCTGCTCTGATGGAGCAGGAAGCTCCCTACTGACATCACTGATGATGTCAGTGCGGCCACCCACAAAATGGTAGGCGTTCGTTAAGGAACGCCTCCATTTTGGAAACCACCCCCCCGACCCGCCTACCAAATGGGGCGAGCTGTTGATCAACATTGACAGCTGCCCCTTTGGTAATGAGCTCCAGGGCTTGCGCAAGCGCAGTGCGGCCGATGTGTGTGCGCAGGACTAACCATCGAGACGGTTACGAGTGCATCGGCGCTTGTGACCGACTCTGAATAAGGTCCATAGTGCTTTTACAATATGGTCAAATATAAGGTGGACTTAGTATGCATAAATTACTATCACACATTATTATCCAGGAATTCAACCAAGCAATTGTTATTATTTACTTATAATACTGTAGTGAATAACACTACACTTCCTGGCGCTGATATTATATGATTGATAATATTAAATATCACCAGCTGCAAGTAAAGGGTCTAGTTAGGACCCTAGGAATAACAAAAAATGAAGAGATTTTTTATTTACTGCCCATAGTGGTATACTAATTGCATCTAATAATTGAAGTAAATACACAGATCTGGTGTTTGCTTTCTATTGGTACACAGGAGGCTTATATATAATTGAACATCAATGGTTTTAATCAAATCTAAACAATAGACAACCTAAAAGTATAAATACAGTTGATAATTTCATAATTAATGTAACAGCATATAAAGAAGTGTTGATTCTAGTATAATAAAATTGCCTTTTTGAATTGGACTTATATAGAAAACCTTGTATGCATACAGAGTTTTTAAATTCTCACTCCTGCAGTGAGATAATCAGTGTACCCAGCTCATTAGGTCCTGATAGTTACAAATGTATCTTTTGTATTTATGATTTAAAACAAATATGTTGCAATAAAAAAGTAATTATGTTGCAATTGTGCTCACAAACCAGCCTGAAAAAATAGCAATCCGCAGCAATAAATGATATACTGGCATCCCAGTAAAATTCACAATGTGTTGTGGTTTAAAAGTAAGTGGTTGGTTACCTCAATCAAATTTGGGTGCGTAGGTTTCCACCTGTAGATCTCCAACTCAATGTAATGAACATGGCCCCACAGGGTATCCAAATCTGGGTACCTTCCTCCGTGTAAGTACTGGGTCACAATGGACCATATTGAAGATTGTATGCGGTGGTAATTGCCGCTGCTGCTAGTACTCCTGAGGACCAGGTAGTGGTGTCTGTAACGAGAACGGGTGGCCGGCAACAGTAGGATGTACAGTAGATGCGGCAATGGTGAACAGCCGCTGGTGCTAGTGTTCCTATGGACTAGATGGTAATGTCCATACAGGAATAGGTGGCCAGCAGCCGTGGTCAGGAGCAGTAGTGGTGAAGGAGCAGCTACTGCTGCTGGTGTTCCTGCAATTTGTCCATGCAGGATAAGGTGGCCGGCAACAATGAGGAAGCGATGGACTTGGCAATGCTGGTAAAATCCTGTGAGCCAGCCAGGAGCTGGATCGGGTGGCTGGCAATAGGCTGGTCTGGAGTGTGAGCGTTATGGGAAGGTAATGGTCAATGTGTTGCGTCCCATCAAATACCGGGACTTTCTCAAGACTAAAGACTCAAGTCCATAGTGTCTCCTTATATTCCTCCAAAATCACATAGATTAACGTTTTAATATGTTGCACCTGATTCCAATTCTTTATGCATTATCACTCTATTTTAAATATTTCAGTCTCATGCGTGTGTCTTAAATTTATACTGAATAAACATATTAAAACATATTATTCTTATAATAAACTAATATTTGTTATTAATATACAATGAAAATAAATAAATGAATAAAAACGAATAAATAATTTATATATTAAAATATAAATATATAAATATAAAAGAAAATAAATGAAGATATATAATTCAATGTATAGAAATACACTGAAAATGCCATTAAAATAAAAACTACAATAAGCCTCCTGATAATATACAAAGATAGAAATATTGGTGTCTATATTATATAATTGTCATCCCATATTAATCGTTTATAAATAAGTCATTTATTTAATTTAAGTGAAAATTCTAGTAACACTATAGTAACCCAGAAATAAAAATATATCCAAAAATGTATATATATATATATATATATATATATATATATATATATATATATATGTATATATATATATATAAAGAATGCATAAATGACAAACAAGCTCTTATATGATCTCCACATCTACCGTATATGTTTATAGGTTCCATCTATTCCTTCAACACCTAGCTGTATTATGTAGTGGTTCATAACCATTGAACGCAGAACTGATTCATATATAATATAGGTGTAGAGGTTACTATATTCATCTAAAGTATCTCATTTAGTTTAACTGGATCTTCATATATTGGTCCAGATGCCTACTGCAATTTCCGATATGTATCTAATGATGACTAAAATCTATTGAAACTCCCCCTATTTATGTAGCCTTCTATTGAGTAGATGGGTGCTAGCAGATAAGGCATGGTGACAGACGTCCCTCGTGCTGCACAACAAGATCTCACTACTCCCAGGAGTAATGATCAGAGCCCAGAACTAGCAAATGACACTTTAACATGGTTGTATACTATGGTGTATGCCTTATTCTATTGACATGTAGTCTAATGCCTCATTTAACCCATTGGGGTTTAGGCTATCTAATTTAAATATCCATGCTGATTCTCCAATGTAAAATTGGCTAAATCTGTTTCCTCCCCTCTAGGTATTCCCAAAGTGTTCCACCCCCACAACAGATAGACCTGAAGGGTCACTGTTATGATGGTGGAAAAAATGTTGTGACACACTATGTGTGAGTACCTTATTGATGATGTTCCGTCTATGTTCTCTAAATCTACATTTGATTGTGCGTGTTGTTCTTCCTACATATTGTAGGGAACATGGACACTGTAAAACATACACCCAACATGTAGACTCACAATTAATAAATTGTTTAATACGAAAAGACTCTTTATTCATAGTGGAGATGACACTATGGGCTCTATTCTGCATATACTTGCACGTAAGACAGATTGTTTTATTGCACTGGTAGTTTCCTTCGGGTCTAGGTTGTAACCACATATTATCAACAGATTTAATTTCTGTTTTTAATTCACTTGGTGCCAGTATGTTTTTTAAGTTTGTATTCTTTTTAAAGGTAATCCTAGGTTTGTCTATAATACACTTACTTAATATAGGGTCTTGTTTTAAGATAGAAAAATTGTTGTGTATAATCTTTTTGATGGATCCTGATCTGATGTTAAATCTGGATATAAAGGTCACTGTTTCTGGGGTATCTTTGTCACAATCTACATCCCTTTTGCTGTACATATTGTTTCCTTTTTTCTTTTCCTTTGTAAGGAGGTTAGGTCTATTGATCGATTGAGCATATTCTTTTGCATTTTCCATTAATTGTTCTTGATAACCTCTCCTTCTGAAATGAGTGATCATCTCCTCCATTTGGAGGAGAAAATCATCATCTCTAGTGCAATTGTGCCTAAGTCTCAGAATTTGATTTTTTGGGATATTCTTCATCCATGGTCTGTAATGACCACTTTGATAATGCAAATAATTGTTTGCACCTACAGGTTTTACATAATTTGATGGAAAGATGATATTATCATCTTGTACTGAGAATACGATATATAAAAAGTTGACTGATTCATAACTAAACGTGTGGGTAAAAGAAAGATTGTCCGTGTTGGTGTTTAGATAATTAACAAACTCCAGTGCTCATGAATAACCCCCATCCCATAAAATAAACAGGTCATCAATAAAACGGCCATAAAGGACCAGGTTCTCTCTATATGGGCCGGTCCACATGAGTTGTTCTTCAAGGCGGCCCATATAGAGATTCACAAAGCTCGGTGAGAACCTGGTCCCCATGGCCATCCCAAGTGTTGCAAATAATAATTGTTGTCAAAGAGAAAGTAGTTGTGTGTAAGAATGAACATAATAGCCTCCAGTAAAAATTCCCATCATTCTACTGCTAAGTTCATATCAGTTTCTAAATAGTATTTTACTGATTCAATACCTGCTTAATGTGGAATATTTGTATAGAGCTCCTGGACATCATGGGTAAAGAAACCCCACCCTTTTGTCCAGTGCATTTCAGAAGTTTTTGTAATATATGTTGAGTGTCTTTAATGTGAGATTGCAAATTTGTGACGTGATTTTCTTAGTGAGCATCTACAAAATGTGACAAATTAGAAGTAAGTGAACCAATACCAGAAATTATAGGAAGCCCCGGGGGAGAAACAAGTGTTTTGTGAATTTTAGGTAAGTGATAAAATATTGGAGTGATAGGATGTGCACAAAACAGAAATTTAAATTCATCCTCAGATATTGCATTCTCAGTCTTTGCTTGAAACAACATGTTTACAAAATCCAACCGGTATGATACAGTGGGGTCACCTGATAATAAAGTGTAGTATTTCTTATCATCTAGTTGTGTTTTCTATATAAGTCCAATTCAAAAAGGCAATTTTATAATACTAGAATCAACACTTTTTTATATGCTGTTACATTAATTGTGAAATTATCAACTGTATTTTTACTCTTAGGTTGTTTACTGTTTAGATTTGATTAAAACCATTGATGTTCAATTATACATAAGCCTCCTGTGTACCAGTAGAAAGCAAACACCAGAACTGTATACAGTGTTTACTTCAATTATTAGATGCAATTAGTATACCACTATTCGCAGTAAATAAAAATCTCTTAATTTTTTATTATTTATTTGTATCATACCACAATATTACACAATGTTTTAGACAAAATATTGAATGATTAAACTAAAGGGGCACAACCACTAGGCAACAATGAAAAGACTGAACGATAACAATATCATTATCATTCAGTCATTCATTGTACTGTGCAGTGCCTACACTGAACGATATATCGTTCAGTGTAGACAGCCTCAATCATCCCTGAACATGGCCAATCTGTCCTTATCGGCAGATTGATGGGCATGTGTGATTGATATCGGAAATGACCAGGGGGAACACACATCGCTAGTCGTTTCCGACATTTTAGTGCCCTATTCATGCACGATTAATGGATGACTGATTGATAACAATATCGTCATCATTCAGTCATCCATTAATATGTGCTAGTGGATGTGCGCCTTAAGTCCCTTCCCAAAATCTATATTCCCTATCACATAAATAGACATACTGAATACCCTAGAGTCCACTGTTGATAGAAGCCAATACATCTAAATTCCTAATTAAATACCCCAATTTCTTTAGGAATATGTGTTCGTGACTTGTGTTCCTTTTAGAATAACTGGACTAGACCAATGAATATAAAACACAGGAAAATGTATGTTTATTACATAGAGTAAGAGTTGCTGGAAAGGTGAGGCAAGAAAAAACAAATATAAACTTTAAATACTCTACAATTTAACATCAAAGTGTTACATACCTCTTAACTATACCCCCTAAAGTAATAATCATCAATTAAAATCCTTAGAATATTGAGGGGTCTATTTACTAAGATGGAGATAAAGTTAACAGAGATAAAGTACCAACCAAACACTCATAACTGTCATTTTTCATACACAACCTGTAACATGGTAGTTAGGAGCTGATTGACTGGTACTTTATCTCCATTCACTTTATCTCCATCCAAGGCTGAGTAAATAGATACCTGAGTATTTCCGCAATCTGATATTAGACATGCTTTCCCAGGTAGTTTAACTTCTAAATTCTACCTCACCCCCTTTCTAATCAACTTACACCCCATCTTATTATAATATCCCTATACATAACAATCCACAACCTTTAAGGTCCTACCGTCTGCATGTCCCGTATGATACATCCGGGTGCTATGATCGCATATTGTCATGTGATCATGGGCAGTAAAGTCATGCCCACATCACATTGCAATAGCGATCATTAATAAATGGGGGTCTAAGTATCCATAGAGTTCATTTTGTAGCTTCAATAATCCCAAACTAATACAGCATTTCATTGTCCTCTAAGGGGTGCTTTTCAATATGCCTATGTTTTATCATGGGTGATGACAGTAACTATTATTTAGCAACAATATATGTAAGTGCTTTATTGTATTAAAACTGACTGCTCTTAAGGGGGCTCACTTGTTAGGGTAAGTCCGGAAGAATCAGCTGACCCTTGATGTAGGTGGTAACACCGAAATAGCTGTCGGGGCTGGGAGCTATCATTATGCTTGATATTGCACTACTATTATAAGTACCAAGTTGCAATTGAATACTATTGTATGCAGCTAAATGGCTTTTTATCTATCTTGACATAAATGCATCAACTTTTTTGCTACAAGGCTGGTGTGCTGGTTTACTATTACCAGGGCTGGATTAAGGTCTGTGGGGGCCCCTGGGTGACAAACATGTGGGGGCCCCTATTAAATGTGGACAAACTGGGGGCATGCACAATGGGGACCTTATGCAGAGGCCACAGTAGTGGTGCCCCTTATGCAGTGCCCCAGTAATGTCAGTGCTCACAGTAGTAGTATCCTATATGCAGAGCCCAGAGTAGTAGTGCCCCCAGGAGTGGTGCCCCTTATGCAGTGCCTATTCAATACCCCCATTAGTAGTGCCACCTGTAGTCATGTCCCCAGTAGTTATGCCCCCTATTGTAGTGCCCCAAATAGTAATGCCCCCTTTATAAATGCCCCCAGTAGTAGAGCCCTGAATAGTAGTGTCCCCTTTATAAATTCCCCAGTAGTAGAGCCCCAAATAGTAATGTCCCCTGTGGTAGTGCCACCAATAGTAATGCCCCCTATAGTGGAGCACTCTGTATAAATACCACCAGTAGTAATGGCCCTGTATTAGTGCCCACAATAGTAATGCTCCTTCTGTAATAGTGCCCCCTGTACTAGTGCCCCAGTAGTAATGCACCGCACCTAAGTAGAGCCCCCAATAGTAATGCCCCCCCTGAGTATTTCCCCCAGTAGTAATGTCCCTCTTAGTATTGCCCCCAGTAGTAATGACTCCCAAGCATTTCCCCCAGTAGTAATGCCAACCAAACATTGCCCCCAGTAGTAATGCACCCAAGCATTGCCCCCAGTAGTAATGCCCCCCAAGCATTGTCCCCAGTAGTAATGCCCCCCGAGCATTGCCCCTAGTAGTAATGGCCCCCGTGCATTGCCCCCCATATTAATGTCCCCCGAGTATTGCCCCTGTATTAATGTCCCCTGAGGTTTGTCCCCAGTAATAATGTCCCCAGTAATAAAGCTGCCTGCACACACAAAAAAAACAACTAATACTTACCTTAAACCCCGCTCCCACGTCCGCTGCTGCCGTCCGGTCCACTCGGCTGCTCCTCTGCACTATGGGAAAGATGTCATGATGTCTCTCCCATAGTGCACACTGCGTGAGTCTGAAGTTGGAGCTCTCGAGTGAGCTCCGACTCCGGCTGTTGCTGAGGGGAGAGAGCTGGTTACACACTAGTTACCAGCGGGCGCCCGGTAAATTGACCCTCTCTGTGGCCCCGAGCTGAGGTGGCCCGGAGGAGGTGGAACTGTTTCCGTCTCCTCCGGCGCACATTAACCTTGATGGGTGTGGGGGCCCTTTATGTGTGGGGGCCCAGGGACGACTGCCCATGTCGCCCCCCCATTAATCCGGCCCTGACTATTACTGTTCCTATGGATGCAGTTAAATAGTCTTTTTTGCATGAAGAATTATTGACCTTGCACCTAATTATTGATAACAATGTGTGCGACTTTCTATGGACTGATATATGTATATATATATATATATATATACTGTATATATGTGCTCCTATATTCATACATATATAACTGTTTGCATTCGAGGGGGTGCAATATATATATATATATATATATATATATATCTAATAACCTGTGGATGATCCGGCACCACAAAGATCACTTAACAACAGCTTAGATGCCCTCTGCTATCAATGTGTGGTCATAGATGAACAAAATGCAGCGACACTCAAAGTCTTTAAATCAAGTCAAAATGTGTATTGTAATCTCCAACATTTCAGAGCCTATTGGCTCTTTTCTCAAGGAATGCAGACAAAGGCCCTCATTCAGAGCCGTACGCAAACAGCAGTACGCTCGCTGCGTTCCGATGTTGACTAACCGCGCATGCGTCGGTGTGACACTGCGCATGTGCGTACGGCAGATTGCGATCTTTTTTGGTCTCGTTCGTCAAATAGCGTACAGGAAGTGACATGTCAAATGTGATTGACAGAACAGGGCATTTTTGGGTGTTGATGGGGGTGGAGATGGAAAAACGCAGGAGTGGCGAGGCGTTTTTGGGGCGTACATACATTAGCAGATGCGAGCGTAAAATGTGTACGGACCGACTCATACGTCACTGGATGATCCTCTTTCCCTTCAAAATGCTCGCACAGCTTAGGGACTGGATTACTCGACCACATTGGCGATGGCCTTCTCCTCCATCCCGGCACTCCACGATGTTGTTGCGATTAATCGCGGGTGGTCAGAACAGCAATTAGTGTTGGATTGAAAACCGGCTTGGTATGTGTTTTGAAATCAGTTTTTTGTGTTAGCACAAAAGCGTACGCAGGTGGAAATCATAACTGCTAATGTGATGATTACACAATCAATTTACGTAAATTTGTGGTTGTTTCTTTTGGGCACATTTGTTGGTTAGGGCCTATTGTAACAATAATGTCATCCTGTTTTTTGGGTTTTTACCTTTTTCTTTTGGCCTGTTGAATTTGCATCGTTATGTTAAATTTGAAACGTTCCTTAAAGAGCCCTTTTTTTGGGAGGCATGTAAAATGTGGTTTTTGCCAGTTTGTGGCTTTTGGCCCAGGATTAAATGTAATCCATTTTGTCAATAATGTGAGAATACAATGTCAGGTTTTTTTTTTTTTATTGCTCAAACAAAAAATCCAAAAATAAACCAATTTGTGGCAAAGTTTTTTTGCAGGGTTCATTCCCAAAGTTACTATAATTGGGCCAACATAAAAGATTAATGAAATGTACAACACAAAATTAAAAACAATTCACAAGAAAGGAGAGGGAAGTTTTGACCAGAAAGGAATATGAGCCAAGCACAGGAGTGTGGGAAAAGTAGCCATTGCTGTCACCGTTTTTTCACCCGTTTGGCTGGGGGAGGGAGGGCGCCAGACCGGGTCCGGGATGTCATCGGGCATGCCTGTCCAGAGGCATATGTTGTGGCCTCTGGACTAGGCACAGGGCAAGGCACATTTGGAGGATTGGCTGATGTTGTGCCAGAGGTGGAGGATCATGATGTTCCGGCAGGAAGGGAGGTCGGCTCCACCATGTGCTGGCGAACGAGCTGCTCCAGGGCATTGGCGATGCGGATGTTGGCCCTGGTATTTTCCGCCAGGGCCTGACCAATAGTCACGTTGGCCGCAGCATTTTGCTCCAGGGCCTCAGCCACCCGTAGCAGACTGGCGTCCATCCTCTGCAGAATCTCCGTATGGAAATCCGATTTGAAATTGATTTCTGTGAGGAGGGCCACTGCCTGTGAGGGGGATAGCCCTGGACTGGCTTCTGCATGGTCCTCAGCCGGATGTACTGGTTCCTCCCCTGCAGAGCCAGCAGAAATTCGGCGGCCAAGGCTCCCCTCTGGAGCAGACTCATCCGCCTGTGTCTCTGTTAGGAAAAATGAGAAAAGACTCACATTAGAATCTACATATTGGCCCACTAACATTTCAGAGTTGGTGACATCACAAGATTTACCTGGGACAACATGAGGAGCCGCAAAGTCTGGCATGTCTGTATCCATGTTGGACACGCCAAACACCTCCACAGGCTGCACACACCCCTGTGCCAGCTCTTCTAAATCCGTCAATTCCAATGACACAGGGGTGGGACCCCACCTGTCCCCCTTGCATGCCTAGCCCTGTCCGCCAGTTTTTGCTTTAGGCGATATTTGAAGTCGCTCCATCTGTGGGATAAAATGGGAACCATTATCCTTTTGTTTAAAATGGGGTTTGTTTATAGGGGGCAAGTGTTTACTTACCGCCGTTTGACATCCCGGGCTAGACGAACATAATCACCCACCCTATTGACAGCAACGGCTACCTCTTCCCACATTCTCCACTTCTGGCTTGTACTCATATTCCTGTCTGCCTGTTGCAGGATGTCCACACACTTCTGAATCAAAACCTCCATCTCCTTTCTTGTGAAATGTGGCTGCCTTTTCTTTTTGGCAGCTTTGGCCGGAAAACTGGGCCCAGCAGCCTCTTCCATGTCATCCTCCTCACCTATTTGTGTAAATATGTAGATTTCTCTAATTCACAACTTGCCCAATCTTATTTTTCAAATTAATCATTGAGACAAAATGCATGAAAGACTTACCGCCTGACTCTTGTCCATTGTTTCCCTGGTCTGTAGCCATGTCTGAGGTCCAAACAAGAAATACACCAGAATTTAAATGTGTTTTCGTGACGTATTTATACATGCGTCCTTATTTTGCGGCCGCATCATTGATTGTGCGTTCCTATGATCCCTCCTTAATTTGTGCGGGAAACGAAACACTATTTATGGCTTGGTGTGTCTCGAGTCGAGGTGGCGTTTTTGGATTGTTGGAGGTTACCTTGGTTGGAGTTTCTTGTTTGCGGATTAAGGAGTTGGCGTTTGGAGTTTATTTGGTTTGCTAGATTTGCGTTTTTATTTTCCGTTCGCTTTTTTTTGGTATTTTTTTTTGGCCTCGTTTCTTGATTTGGTAAGTTTTGTGAAGTCTTACTTTGGTTCAATTGGTGTATCATTTTTTTTCTTCTTGTTCTTAATTTTGTGATCCATAATTTCATCTCTTTTAGGTTTTTGTTTATTTCGGACCCAAAGACCTTTTGATTGGGAATCTTATATATTTGCTCTTGGTAAGTCCATTTTTTAACTTGTATTTGCGAACTAATTAGCGCATTATTCTGTGTTTGTATAGTGACTTGTATTTGCGAACCAATTAGCGCATTATTCTATGTTTGTATAGACTTGTATTTGCGAAATAATTAGCACATTTTTCTTTGTTTGTTTTTTAACTTGTATTGGCGAACTAATTAGCGCATTTTTAAATGCTTATTCATCCTGTAAAATTGTTTGTGGTTGCCCTTTAGCATTTTTGCCTTACATTTCACCCCATTTTGATGTACTGTGTGCAATGTCATTTTGCTCTTTGCCCAAATGTGTGTTTTGCCTATTTTATGTTTTGTCTCGCACCAAATTTAGAAACATAAATGCACAGACTAAACTTTTTCAACATAATATTGGGATTATTTTCAGTTTGGACGTATCATGACAATACCCCGGCATGTAAGCAGCAATGGATGGTATCATCAAGCTAAGTTGTTTTATTTTTCTTTTGGGGTGGGTCCAAAGCCTTACATTCAAATCTTGCCATTTCAGGTTGATCTTGGGCGGATTGTTCTGGCCATGCTCCCGGAAGCCGACCAACCTCAATCTCGTCCCAGGCGTAGGCATCGTAGGCGTGCAAGGCCCCAGATATTTCGAACACGTGTCACCCTTTTTGGAATGCCCGATGATGAGGTTTTAAGACGCTACCGTCTTCCTCCCAAAATCATCATAGACACTCTCTCATTAATAGAGAGTGATCTTGAGCGGCAAATTGACAGTCCAACAGCAATACCACCACTTACGCAATTTATGGCGGTGTTACATTTCTGTGCCTCAGGATCGTTTCAAACAACGGTGGGAATAGTGGCGGGCATCTCACAATCCTCCTTTTCCAGGATCCTGAGGGCAGTGATGGAGGCACTTTTCAAGCACCTCTATCATTTTATTCAAATGCCTTTGGATATGGGTGCCCTTAGTGTGGCCAAGGCCAATTTTTACCAAATAGCTGGCTTCCCACACATCATAGGGGTTGTGGATGGTACTCACATACCACTTCAGCCTCCAGCACGGCTGGAGGCAATATTTCGCAACCGTAAACACTATCACTCCCTGAATGTAATGGTGGTATGTGATGCCTCCCTCCAGATCCTGTCCCTGAATGCAAAATTACCAGGAAGTGCACATGACTCCTTCGTCATCCGGCAATCAGGGATATGGCACAAATTAAACAACCTACAAGCTGGTGATGCGTGGCTTCTGGGTAAGTGGAGACCTTTAGTACATAACAATGTTAAGCTTGATACACAGTGATCCTGATGTTGTCTATTCTTTTTCACAGGAGACAGTGGATACCCTTGCATGCCCTGGCTGCTCACTCCTTATTTGGCTCCCACACCAGGCCCACAAAGTGAGTTTAATACCACACTTACAGCCACCAGGCAAGTGGTGGAGCACTGTATCGGCCTTTTAAAAGGCCGATTCAGATGCCTCCACCACTCTGGTGGCGAGCTCATGTATTTGCCGGATATGGTTTCGAAAATTGTGGTCCTGTGTGGGATCTTTCACAACATCGCCATAAGGAGTGGTGTTCCAATGCAGCCAGAGGATGCCTTACCTGAGGATGGCCCCCCCGAGGTTGGTCGGAGGTCAGTATGTGGGGGGCCATACGCGATGATGTGGTGGCCCGATATTTTAGGTAATTATTGACCAAGCAACAGTGTGTATACCCAATGTGTTACGGTTTTTTGGCGTTCATCTTTTTTGATATTAATTCTTGCACCATCTTCTGTTTGTTTGCATAATCTTTGCCACTCCCACGATGACTACTTCCTGCTACCCTTCAAAAACCTTTATGTGGAAACTTCTGGAATATATTATGACACCCATATTGCATCGCCATCTTTTTGAAATCATGTGGGCATGGACCTTCGTCAACCAGTTCTTGATTTGTTGTGTGTTTGTTTCCTGTTTTTGGTATGTGGTGTATTTTGGATTATCACTGTGTGTTTTGTTTGTGAGTGACCACTTTGTTTTTTGATTTTTGTTGTGAATAAATATTTGGAGAGTGTAATTTGTTTACTTTTTGGGCACGTTAGAAGCAAGTGTAAACAAACTCCCAAACGTTAATTTTACCTAAGGGGTAACCCAGTAATGAAGCAAGTGGAGCTAAAATGTAATATGTTTTTGGGGTACTAACCAACACAACAAGGAATCCTGTACAATCAGTTGCCTTCGTAAGATTGTCCTAAGCAGATTGGCCACCAAATAGGAACCTGTAAAATGTTGTAAACTATCATGTTGTCCACCCCAAAAAAGGAAAATGACATTGGTACTGGGAGGTGTTTCTTGTGCCTGTTTGCCTTCAAAATACAATACACAATCTGTAGTGACATTCTTTGGCAATCCTTGCTTGAAGAGTCTACTTATGTCAGTGTAAAGAATCTTGGATTTACTCAAAACGCATGAGACAGAGCGTGAATTAAAACTGATTTATTTGTCAACAATTAGAATAAAAAAAAAAAAAAAACTAATTCCTAAGGAGGTCCGCCAGATGGTCAAGGCCCTGCAGAAGCCCGGTGACTTGCTCCCGCATACGTGCCACACACTGACAGATTTCTGCCCGACGCCTCTGTTCCTCTGTGGGTGACAAAAGTTTGGGGATTATTAAATCTATAATGAAGCAACATTCAAAAAAAACACAAAACAAGCAAACCAAAACTTAAAAGCTTGTGGCATAAAAAAACATTACACGGATAAAACCCAGCACCTCAAAATGTCCGAGTCCAAAAATACAAGGGCCCTCAAAAAATGCACACAGGTGTGATATGTGTATGGTGAAATCAGCAGGAACAGGTAAAGACAACCCCCAAAAATACCCTAAGGCAACAGAAAGCCAACACAAATGGGGCCGACACATGATTACATACAAACAGTTTGTGGTGGCCAAAACAAAACAAAAAACATACCGTTTGGCAACACGCCAGAGCGAGACACCACTCCCTCGACCACCTCGGAGGTGGCTAAATTCCCCACACCTAGGGGCAGGGTGTTTGAAGAATCCAGGGAGGGGGTATTTGGAGGAGGGGCGGATGGAGGAGAGGGGGAATTGGGCTGGAGGGGAAGTAGACCAGAAATCTCGGCCACAGGGTCTGGGGAGGAGGGGGTAATTGAGGAATTGGGGTTTGGAGAGAGGGGCCGGGACCGGCGTCTTGTCTGGCGATGATGCCGTAGTCTTTGCTGTGCCCCTAAAAGATGATAAAAATATTGTGGTTAGTTTCAACAGGAAACCCCCAAAAAAAAAAAAAAAAAAAGTACAATGACTAAATCGGACAGACATGAAAACATGCACATGCAGATATGACTACAATGACTAAATAGGACAGACATGAAAACATGCACATGCAGATATGACTACAATGACTAAATAGGACAGACATGAAAACATGCACACGCAGTTAGGGCCCACAAGATAAACTTGAAAACAACAGTCCATAAAACTTACTTTCCTCGATCTGCATGCGAAAGCATGCCAGCAAGCGGGGCGTACGCCAGTGCAGGTCCGACCACCTGCGCTCCAGCTGGCCAATATGTCAGCGTGAGCCGAAGGAGTGCAGGCGGCGACGTACCTCCACATATGCGGAACGCTTTCGGCTATTTGAGATGGGTGGAGGCAGACTGGTGATCCGCCTGTCCATCACCTCCGTGAGCACCAGCAGTTCACGCCTGGTGAATGCGGCGGATCTCATGATGGCAATGGTGTATTTTTAGAAAATTATTTTTAATAAAGCACCCAAAAAATATTTGATTGGCTAATGTATTTGGGAAATTAACAGGACAAATTCTATTGGTTAGTGTATGAGTCATGTGTCCGACAGGGCCAGAAATCTATTGAGAGTTATGATAGGCTTGATGCAGTGACATGCGTAAGCAAATTTAAATAAAGAAATGAGCCACAGAAAATTTGTGGGGATACAAACAAATAGAACAATTGTTTAATTGTGGCTAACATGTCTTTTGTACAATAAAAGCGAAGGTTTCAGCCGTACGTATTCTGCGAGTAAACACAAACACGGACAAGATTAAAGTTTATTGCATTGTGTTGAAAAAAAAAAAACAATTAAGCTAATTGATACATTGATTGGCATGATACGATTGAGGGAGGTAGGCAGAATAAACGAGCAGGTAATCGGAATCTGACAGGCCCACTTCCGGTTTGTACTTGTGCGTGCGTTCCCTTCAAGCCATTTCGGGGATGTACGCTCGCTATTTGGCATGCTCGTTAGTTAGAGGAGGGGTCGCCTGAGTTTGGGGCGGATTTTTAGCTGCGTATGAAAATACGAGCGAGTGCTTGAATTTAAATATTTTTTTACGTACGCCGAACGTAGGTATGCCCACTTGCGAGTGGGTCTGAATCAGGGCCAAAATGTCATACATACACTGAGTCTTACCTTAAATTCTTTGGAATCACTAGAGCTGAGTGAGGCTGGGGGCAGGAGCACGTCCAATGGCTCACGCAGAGTGCCACTGAATTTTGTTCATCTCTCTCTCTATCTCTCTCTATATATATATATACACATATTATATACAACAAACAATGCCCCGGTACTCCAATGCATCTCCAATATATACTGCTCTATATCTGATATATATATATATATATATATATATATATATATGATGCAGATGCCACCCACTTTCTGCCACTCATAGATGTGTTTAAGGTTAGCACTGTGTTGTATTTGTTATATGCTGTAACTCATCCTGATAACAGATTAAACATCCAAAACTTTGAGGTAAAAAGTGATTCTTACAGTATTAGGGAATATCTACAACTTTTTGATAAAGTGCACTTCGGCTGCTATAGTGTTTGCCTGCATGGGAGTGCCACTCCCTTGGATGACATGTATATTCAGTATATATATATATATATATATATATATTGTGATATGAACTGGATAGGGGGTCCCTCTCCTGGGGCAGATGGGCACTTCCCCACACACATAGCAGCTGGGAAATAGTACACCAGTCTGGGATCTCGTGCAAGCTGTTCGGAACCAGTTTTTATTTGTGCCAAATGGATAAACATAAACCAAAACATAAACATAAAACCTAGCCCATCTGGGCACTAACTAGACAGGTTATTCCCTCTCTACAAGTGGCAGGGCCTACTGCCTTACCACAAACATAGCACATTCAAATATCACAGTGTCTCTGAACAAACCTCAATGTCTGTTCTTCCCCAGGGTATGTGAGACAATGAACCAAACCTTGATTCAGCTTATATGAGCCACTTTCAGGTGCAACTACTAATCAGCCTGCTCTCTGACTGAAAGGCCCAACACCTGGAATGGCCTGTGGATGGAGCCCTCCCTCTCTTCTCATATCCACACCCCTAGAACCCATTACCCGGCTTTTACCAAAAGCCGACACTTCTGGTCTGTTTGGCATAACAGACTTTTCCTGGGGTTTTTTAAAACACATATGATAGGAATCTGGGACACACATAAATGCCATCCGAGACTTTTCCAGTGCTTCTATCACAATACATGTGTATATATATATATATACATATATATATATATATATATATGCATTATTGTAAACACCTTGCTATGTGTTTACAATAAAATTTCGTTGGATGTAATCCCGTCAGTGCCGATCCTCCTATTGGATGAATATATGATACATTTCGATATGGCACTGGGATGAATTGGTGACATTGCATGATATTGCATTTGAGTGCCGGCAGTCTTGGATTCATAAGTATTGTAGTACCGTTTGGTATTACCTGTTGCAAGGCACCTGAACTGTTTTTGAAGTTATTGATTGAGGCTGTGGTTGTGTTCTGGAATTTTAACTGATTTCTGACTGGATATCTACCCCTGTGGGAATTATCTAGCACCATTGCGATACCTGGATAGCACTGGAGTTGGTGTGATTACATCATGGATCCAGGAGCTGGACCATCTATTATGCCTGAAACAGCAGGCTGTAGAAGCTTTAATGTGCCAGCAGGAGAATTGTTTAGTTATTCAGCTGCTGAGATTGATGGGATTTTATTCAAAGAGATAGTAACATTATCAGATCCTAAGTTAAAACTGGAGGATATATACCACCAACTGTTCAAATTAAGGAGAAGAGAAACTGATTATTTACTACATGGAGTATCACTTTCTGAGTATGTGCGAGAGAGAAAAATACCCCGTGGGTTCAGGGTAAAGAATGTCCCTACCATTGGACATCAGAACCCTGATTTTGTCAGAAAGTGGATTGGCATTCTCAATAAGTGTGCTCTTGATCTGATGGTGTTGGTTGTGGAGGAGGCGGGTCATGAACTGCTCGTTACTAGAACTAAAATTAGTAATTTGGAAAAAGAACACAAACTTATCGTGGATGATGTATCTAATCAACATATGTGGGTAAAGTTGCAACAACAGTGTGACAAATATAAGAACGACCTGATTAGATTTAAGAAAAATAAGAAATATACAGTGGTTCAAGACTATGATGAGAACCATGTGTACAAATGGTTAGCGGGTGGTAATGCGATAAATTTTAATCGCAACCCTGTACGCAAAAGGCGTCCCTGGCAGCCTAGAAATGTGGAAGAGCGTGAACGCAACTATAATGCCACCAGTAACAGTGACAGCTAATTTTTTCTATCAGAGTCTGATGATGCTTCTGCACAAAGCAGTGTCCCTTTAGGTCAAGCCCCAACTATAACCAATACAGGTTTAGAAGAATTACCACCCGTAGGGGGTGACAGAACAAGAGGGGGCAAAAAAATTCCACCCAGGAATCCTCCCAAAAGGAGACGTTAATTTTTAATATCTCCAAAAGAGTTCTAAAGGACACTGAGATACAGGTCCTAAATAAAGGACTGTCGTTTGTGCTGACCAATTTTCATGACAATTTTAACTGGAAAAGAGATCAACATAAATTCTCTCGCAATTTAAGGCTTAAGGAGCATTTTCAGCATAAAACACCTACTCTAGAAACCTCAGCGATTGATGAATTTTTGAAGAAAGCATCCAGATCTGTATTTGATCCAATTTCGACTAACTCTTCATTAAGAACTTTTAATAGGCTTTTAGATGATGCGGTCACTAGATTTATTGCGGCACCTGGGAAGGTTAAGAAAAATGTATCCAAGGCAGAAACTATTGCATTAAAGAATCTTGGATCATACCAAGACATTATCATCAGACCTGCCGATAAAGGAGGGGCAATTGTAGTGCAGGATATTCAAGACTATAGAGAGGAGATCGTGAAACAACTCTCGGAAGTTGAGGTCTATAAAAAAACTCTGGTTCTATCCAACTAAGCAGTATCAACAAGAACTCAAGACGCTATTGGACCCGGCAGTCTCTGAGAACAAACTACCTCCTAAACTGATGAAAACAATATTCAATGAACATCATAAGGTCCCAGTATTGTATACGTTACCTAAGCTGCATGAGGATAATAAAAAAAACCCAGGTAGACCGATCATTTCGGCCAGAGATTCATTGTTACAGCCTGTGGCGCAATTTTTGGACTTTTTGCTCCAGCCTTTATTATTGTTACAAGCTTCATTTCTTAAGGACACTACCAGTTTTTTTAAACTGCTTGAGGAGATCAAAGAGGTTCCAGATGGCTCTTTACTTTGCTGTTTGGACATTTGTAGTCTATACACCTCCATTCCTCATGGGGAGGGCTTGGTTGCCATGAAAAGTTTTGTGACACAATATCTTGACCCTAATGTGATGGACATTGACTTATTTATGTCTTTACTGGAATTTACTTTGTTTAAAAATTATTTCTTTTATGATGGTGATTACTATTTGCAGTTGCACGGATGTGCGATGGGGTCCTCTGTGGCCCCGTCATATGCAAATATTTTTATGTTTGATCAGGAGAACAAGATGTTCTTGCATAAACCAGAGGTGAAGCGCTATTTGTCTGTTTACACTAGGTATATAGATGACATATTTGTGTTGTGGATGGGTGGCGCTGAACGATTTGTGTCATTGCTTAATGATTTCAATGGTTCGGATTCTTCGATAAAGCCTTTAGTACTGATACAGCATCCTTTCTAAATGTACAACTTACGGTTAGCAATGGTATGATCACTACAGATGTTTTTTGCAAAGATGTGGACCACAATACTTTTTTGATGGCGAGTAGTCATCATCTACCTGCTCTTAGAAAGGCCTGCCATTCTCACAAATGATGAAAGTGTCTAGAATAATGAGTGATAGATCCAATGTTTCATGTAAACTGGATGAGTTGATTGCCAAATATTCAAGTAGAGGTTATGATTATGATACATTGCAAGAACAAAAAAAGAAGGTGTTATGTATGCCTAGAGAGGAATTATTATTGTCTAGAGACAGGGATGGTGATAGGATTATTCCACGGTCAAGTGATTTCACAGTGGCTAGTCCGGTCATCAGACATGCCACTAAGGCACTTTGACCCATAGTCTCTTCTGACCCTGAACTACCAGTATTTAAGAATATGAGACCAGTGGCTGCTTTTCATAGGGGCCGCAATCTTAAAGAACAGCTTATGATCACAGATATTACTGGTAGAGGAATACCTGTTCCCCCTAATATTTATGTGAAACCTCCGAAGTGTTATTCCTGTCACAACTGTACTACGTGTAGATATTTGGTCTCATCCCGTTGTTTCAAGCACCCTCATCTTGATAAAATGTTCGATATCCGTTATGTCCTGACGTGTTTATCATCTTTTGTGTTGTACATTATTTGGTGCCCATGTGGCCTGTATTTTGTGGGCCAAACATCACGGAAGTTTCGTGATTGGATGGCGTTACACAGGTCAGCGATTAATTTAGCAAGTATGGGTAGAGATATTGAACAACCCGTGGCGAAACACTTCAAGAATTGTCATCATCCTCTATCTGCCCTTAAATATCTGATCATTGATAATATCCCTGAATCATACAGAGGGGGAGATAGGATAAAAAAAACTCCTTATACTAGAAGCACGTTGGATATTCCGGCTTGATACTGTGTGGCCAAGAGGCCTTAATGAAAAAATGAATTGGAATAGCCTTATATAATGAATTTAGGTGTGGTAGAGATATTTCTGATTATGTATCTTCTCTTTATTTTTTGTATATGTCTGTGATGTATGTTTTTATGATTATATTGTAGTAATTAAATGATGTGCATTTTGATTTTATGCAGGTTGTAGTGACCGGGTCCCCTGACCCATCCGTGTTAGCTGATCCATGTGAGACGCAAGCTAGCTGGTTGCTAGGCAACAGAAGCATGCGGATCCCGGAAGCGGTGCGGCCAGAGCTGCCGGTTCATTGGTGGCCGGATGTGGATGGTGGTAGCGGTCACACTAGCAGTGGGTATTTAGGATGGGTAAGTGTTGTTTGTGTTTGTGTGTCTTTTGGTGTGCATAGGTCCTGAAGAAGGGGCTGAGGCCCTGAAACGTGACGTAGACCGACCTTGCTATGTGTTTACAATAAAATTTCATTGGATGTAATCCCGTGAGTGCCGATCCTCCTTTTGGACGAATATATATATATATATATATATTAGGGGTGAGCGGGTTTGGATTTCTGAAATCCGAACCCCCCCAAGCCCCCCCGATCCGAGTCCGATCCGAGTCAGGCTCGACTTTTCCCGCCTGACTCGGATCTGAAATCGAGGCAAAACGTCATCATCCCACCTTCCGAGTCTCGCGGGTTTTGGATCCTATATAAGGTACCCGCGTCGGTGCCATTTTCTCACTCGGCTGTGGACAGTGAAGAGGGAGGGTGGCAGTTAGGGCTGTGTAGTGTAGTGTAGTGTAGTGCTGCTGTTGTCCACTACTTCAAAGTCCATAGGGGCTGGCTGTGTTGTGCTGTGCTGCTGTTGTTAATAGGGGCTGTGTCCACTACTTCAAAGTCCATAGGGGCTGGCTGGACTGTGTTGTGCAGTCAGTTCTCCATAGGGGCTGTGTCCACTCCAAAGTCCTGTGCAGTGTCCCAGTCCTAAAGGGGTGCTGTAGTGTTGTCCAGGGGGTGCTCTGTCCATCAGGGGTGCTCCCCCCAAGTGCTAAAAAAATAATATATTTTCTGTGTTTGTGAATTGTGTGTGCAGTAGCCGCACGTGCATCAACAAAGTAGTGCCAAGCGTGCGCCTGTGTCATAAGTAAAGGGCTGGCTGGCTTGACAGTTAAAGGGTGCTGTAACCCCCAAAGTACACTCCAGTGCAAACCAAAAAAAGAATTATTTTCTGTGTTTGTGAATTGTGTGCGCAGTAGCCGCACGTGCATCAACAAAGTAGTGCCAAGCGTGCGCCTGTGTCATAAGTAAAGGGCTGGCTGGCTTGACAGTTAAAGGGTGCTGTAACCCCCAAAGTACACTCCAGTCCAAACCAAAAAAAAAATTTATTTTCTGTGTTTGTGAATTGTGTGCGCAGTTGCCGCACGTGCATCAACAAAGTAGTGCCAAGCGTGCGCCTGTGTCATAAGTAATGGGCCGGCTGGCTTGACCGTTAAAGGGTGCTGTAACCCCCGAAAGTACACTCCAGTCCAAACCAAAAAAAAAAATTATTTTCTGTGTTTGTGAATTGTGTGCGCAGTTGCCGCACGTGCATCAACAAAGTAGTGCCAAGCGTGCGCCTGTGTCATAAGTAAAGGGCCAGCTGGCTTGACCGTTAAGGGTGCTGTAACCCCCGAAAGTACACTCCAGTCCAAACCAAAAAAAAAATTATTTTCTGTGTTTGTGAATTGTGTGCGCAGTAGCCGCACGTGCATCAACAAAGTAGTGCCAAGCGTGCGCCTGTGTCATAAGTAAAGGGCCGGCTGGCTTGACCGTTAAAGGGTGCTGTAACCCCCGAAAGTACACTCCAGTCCAAACCCCAAAAAAAATTATTTTCTGTGTTTGTGAATTGTGTGCGCAGTAGCCGCACGTGCATCAACAAAGTAGTGCCAAGCGTGTGCCTGTGTCATAAGTAAAGGGCCGGCTGGCTTGACCGTTAAGGGTGCTGTAACCCCCGAAAGTACACTCCAGTCCAAACCAAAAAAAAAATAATTTTCTGTGTTTGTGAATTGTGTGCGCAGTAGCCGCACGTGCATCAACAAAGTAGTGCCAAGCGTGCGCCTGTGTCATAAGTAAAGGGCCGGCTGGCTTGACCATTAAGGGTGCTGTAACCCCTGAAAGTACACTCCAGTCCAAACCAAAAAAAAAATAATTTTCTGTGTTTGTGAATTGTGTGCGCAGTAGCCGCACGTGCATCAACAAAGTAGTGCCAAGCGTGCGCCTGTGTCATAAGTAAAGGGCCGGCTGTCTTGACCGTTAAAGGGTGCTGTAACCCCCAAAAGTACCCTCCAGTCCAAACCAAAAAAAAAATTATTTTCTGTGTTTGTGAATTGTGTGCGCAGTAGCCGCACGTGCATCAACAAAGTAGTGCCAAGCGTGCGCCTGTGTCATAAGTAAAGGGCCGGCTGGCTTGACCGCTAAGGGTGCTGTAACCCCCGAAAGTACACTCCAGTCCAAACCAAAAAAAAAATTATTTTCTGTGTTTGTGAATTGTGTGCGCAGTAGCCGCACGTGCATCAACAAAGTAGTGCCAAGCGTGCGCCTGTGTCATAAGTAAAGGGCCGGCTGGCTTGACCGTTAAAGGGTGCTGTAACCCCCAAAGTACACTCCACTCCAAACCAAAAAAAAAATTATTTTCTGTGTTTGTGAATTGTGTGCGCAGTAGCCGCACGTGCATCAACAAAGTAGTGCCAAGCGTGCGCCTGTGTCATAAGTAAAGGGCCGGCTGGCTTGACCGTTAAAGGGTGCTGTAACCCCCAAAGTACACTCCAGTCCAAACCAAAAAAAAAATTATTTTCTGTGTTTGTGAATTGTGTGCGCAGTAGCCGCACGTGCATCAACAAAGTAGTGCCAAGCGTGCGCCTGTGTCATAAGTAAAGGGTCGGCTGGCTTGACCATTAAAGGGTGCTGTAACCCCCAAAGTACACTCCAGTGCAAACCAAAAAAAGAATTATTTTCTGTGTTTGTGAATTGTGTGCGCAGTAGCCGCACGTGCATCAACAAAGTAGTGCCAAGCGTGCGCCTGTGTCATAAGTAAAGGGCTGGCTGGCTTGACCGCTAAGGGTGCTGTAACCCCCGAAAGTTCACTCCAGTCCAAACCAAAAAAAAAATTATTTTCTGTGTTTGTGAATTGTGTGCGCAGTAGCCGCACGTGCATCAACAAAGTAGTGCCAAGCGTGCGCCTGTGTCATAAGTAAAGGGCCGGCTGGCTTGACCGTTAAAGGGTGCTGTAACCCCCAAAGTACACTCCAGTCCAAACCAAAAAAAAAATTATTTTCTGTGTTTGTGAATTGTGTGCGCAGTTGCCGCACGTGCATCAACAAAGTAGTGCCAAGCGTGCGCCTGTGTCATAAGTAAAGGGCCGGCTGGCTTGACTGTTAAAGGGTGCTGTAACCCCCAAAGTACACTCCAGTGCAAACCAAAAAAATAATTATTTTCTGTGTTTGTGAATTGTGTGCGCAGTAGCCGCACGTGCATCAACAAAGTAGTGCCAAGCGTGCGCCTGTGTCATAAGTAAAAGGCCGGCTGGCTTGACCGTTAAAGGGTGCTGTAACCCCCGAAAGTTCACTCCAGTCCAAACCAAAAAAAAAATTATTTTCTGTGTTTGTGAATTGTGTGCGCAGTAGCCGCACGTGCATCAACAAAGTAGTGCCAAGCGTGCGCCTGTGTCATAAGTAAAGGGCCGGCTGGCTTGACCGTTAAAGGGTGCTGTAACCCCCAAAGTACACTCCAGTCCAAACCAAAAAAAAAATTATTTTCTGTGTTTGTGAATTGTGTGCGCAGTTGCCGCACGTGCATCAACAAAGTAGTGCCAAGCGTGCGCCTGTGTCATAAGTAAAGGGCTGGCTGGCTTGACCGTTAAAGGGTGCTGTAACCCCCGAAAGTACACTCCAGTCCAAACCCCCCAAAAAATTATTTTTTGTGTTTGTGAATTGTGTGCGCAGTAGCCGCACGTGCATCAACAAAGTAGTGCCAAGCGTGCGCCTGTGTCATAAGTAAAGGGCCGGCTGGCTTGACCGTTAAGGGTGCTGTAACCCCCGAAAGTACACTCCAGTCCAAACCAAAAAAAAAATAATTTTCTGTGTTTGTGAATTGTGTGCGCAGTAGCCGCACGTGCATCAACAAAGTAGTGCCAAGCGTGCGCCTGTGTCGTAAGTAAAGGGCCGGCTGGCTTGACCATTAAGGGTGCTGTAACCCCTGAAAGTACACTCCAGTCCAAACCAAAAAAAAAATAATTTTCTGTGTTTGTGAATTGTGTGCGCAGTAGCCGCACGTGCATCAACAAAGTAGTGCCAAGCGTGCGCCTGTGTCATAAGTAAAGGGCCGGCTGGCTTGACCATTAAAGGGTGCTGTAACCCCCAAAGTACACTGCAGTACAAACCAAAAAAATAAATATTTTCTGTGTTTAGCCGTACGTATATATCAAATCGATATAACTGGAGGACCAAACTTTCTCCGATAAAAATAAAATAGAGAAAGATCAAGAACCACTTCCTCCTAGTGCTGAAGCTGCTGCCACTAGTCATGACATAGACGATAACATGCCATCAACGTCGTCTGCCAAGGCCGATGCCCAATGTCATAGTAGAGGGCACATACAATCCCAAATGGCAAAGTTCAGGAAAATGACCTTGAAAAAGACATTTAAATCAGCTGAAGAGAAACGTAAACTTGCCAATATGCCATTTACGACACGGAGTGGCAAGGAACGGCTAAGGTCGATCCCTAGTATGTTCATGACTAGTGGTTCAGCTTCACATGACGATGGAATCCCTCCTCCCACTAAAAAAATCAAAAGAGTTAAGCTGGCAAAAGCACAGCGAAGAACTGTGCTTTCTAAGAATATATCACAAATCCCCAAGGAGAGTCCAAGTGTGGTGGTGGTTGCGATGCCTGACCTTCCCAGCACTGGACGGGAAGAGGTTGCTCTTTCCACCATTTGCACGCCCCCTGCAAGTGCTGAAAGGAGCACCCACAGTCCACTTGCTGATATGCAAATTGAAGATGTCACTGTTGAAGTACAACAGGATGAGGATACTGGTGTAACTGGCGCTGAGGAGGAAGTTGGCGAGGAGGATTCTGATGGTGATGTGGTTTGTTTAAATCAGGCTCCGGGGGAGACAGTTGTTGTCTGTGGGATGAAAAAGCCCATCACGGTCATGCCTGGGCAGAAGACAAAACATTCCACCTCTTTGGTCTGGCAATATTTCTATCCAAATCCGGACAACAACTGTCTTGCCATATGTACCATATGTAAAGGTGAAATAAGTAGGGGTAGGGACGTCAACCACCTAGGAACATCCTCCCTTATACGGCACCTGCAGCGCGTTCATAAAAAGTTACTGTCAAGTTCAGAAACTTTGGCTAAGACCGTGAGCAGTCCAGGGACACCTAAATCCCGCTGTCCTGTTGTATCCAAGCGCCTGCAAACCACACCGTCAACTCCCTCCTCGTCAATTTCCTCCTTAGTCAGGATCGGAAGTAGTCCTGCAGGCCATGTCACTGGCATGACTGACTCTCCTATCCGGGATTCCTCCGGAGGATCCTGCATTGCTACGCCTACTGCTGCCGCTGCTGCTGTTGCTGCTGCTGGGAGTCGTTCATCATCCCAGAGAGGAAGTAGGAACACCACTACTTTTACTAAACAATTGACCCTCCAACAGTCCTTAGCGAGGAGGATGAAGTACAACAGCAGTCATCCTGAAGCAAAACGTATAACTGAGGCCTTGACTGCTATGTTGGTGTTAGACGTGCATCCGGTATCCGCCATTAGTGCAGTGGGATTTAGACAATTGATGGAGGTAGTGTGTCCCCGGTTCCAAATCCCGTCTAGATTCCACTTCACTAGGCAGGCGATACCGAGACTGTACAGAAACGTCAGAAAAAATGTCCTCAGTGTCCTGAAAAATGCAGTTGTACACAATGTCCACTTAACCACGGACATGTGGACAAGTGGAACAGGGCAGACTAAGGACTATATGACTGTGACAGCCCACTGGGTAGATGTATCACCTTACGCAGCAACAGCAGCAGCGTCACCAGTAGCAGCATCTCAGAAACGCCAGCTCGTTACAAGGCAGGCTACGCTGTGTATCACCGGTTTCAGTAAGAGGCACACCGCCGACAACCTCTTAGAGAAACTGAGGGAAATCATCGCCCAGTGGCTTACCCCACTTAGACTCTCCTGGGGATTTGTGATATCTGACAACGCCACCAATATTGTGCGGGCATTACATCTGGGCAAATTCCAGCACATCCCTTGTTTTGCTCACACAATAAACTTGGTGGTGCAGAATTTTCTGAAAAGTGACAGGGGCATGCAGGAGACGCTTTGGGTGGCCCGAAAAATTTCTGGCCACTTTCGCCATTCAGCGACTGCGTGCCGAAGACTGGAGCACCAGCAAACACTCTTGAACCTGCCCCGCCATCACCTGAAGCAAGAGGTTGTGACGCGGTGGAACTTAACCCTCTATATGCTTCAGAGGATGGAGGAGCAGCAAAAGGCCATACAAGCCTATACATCCACCTATGACATAGGCAAAGGAGGGGGTATGCACCTGACTCAAGCGCAGTGGAGAATGATTTCCGTGTTGTGCAAGATTCTCCAGCCCTTCGAACTTGCCACACGTGAAGTCAGTTCAGACACTGCCAGCTTGAGTCAGGTCATTCCCCTCATCAGGCTTTTGCAGAAGCAGCTGGAGAAAGTGAAGGAGGAGCTAAGATGGAGCGATTCCGCTCGGCATGTGGGACTTGTGGATGAAGCCCTTCATTCGCTTTGCCAGGATTCCAGGGTGGTCAATCTGTTGAAATCAGACCACTACATTTTGGCCACCGTGCTTGATCCTAGGTTTAAAGCCTATGTGGTGTCTCTCTTTCCGGCCGACACAAGTCTGCAGAGGTGCAAAGACCTGCTGGTGAACACACTGTCAGCTGAAGCGGAACGTGACACGTCAACGGCTCCTTCTTCATTTTCTCCCGCAACTGGGGCTGCCAGGAAAAAACTTAGCTGTCCTAAGCAACCCGCTGGCGGTGATGCAGGGCAGGCAGGACCAAGTTTGGACATCTGGTCCGGACTGAAGGACCTGGCAACAATTTCTGACATGTCTACTGTCACTGCATATGATACTGTCACCATTGACAGAATGGTGGAGGATTACATCGGTGACAGCATCCAAGTAGGCATGTCAGACAGTCCATACCTGTACTGGCAGGAAAAAGAGGCAATTTGGAGGCCCCTGTACAAACTGGCTCTATTTTACCTGAGTTGCCCCCCCTCCAGTGTGTACTCCGAAAGAGTGTTTAGTACAGCCGGGAACCTTGTCAGCGAAAGGCGTAGGAGGTTGCTTCCACAGAATGTGGAGAAGATGATGTTCATCAAAATGAATTATCAGCTCTTCCAGGGAGACCAGCCTCCAGAAGGTACAGAGGGACCTGTGGTGGTGGATTCAAGTGGGGACGAGTTAATACTTTGTGAGGATGAGGATGTACACACTGAAGAGGGTGAGGAATCGGTGGATGAGGAGGATGAGGATGACATCTTGCCTCCGTAGAGCCAGTTTGTGCAGGGACACATTAATTGCCAGCTTGTTTTGTGGGGGCCTAAACGAACCAATCATTTCAGCCACAGTTGTGTGGCAGACCCTGGCGCTGAAATGATTGATTTGTTAAAGTGTGCATGTCCTGTTTATACAACATAAGGGTGGGTGGGAGGGCCCAAGGACAATTCCATCTTGCACTTCTTTTTTTTCTTTGCATTATGTACAGTTTGGGGCCTAGTTTTTCTAACTGCCATCCAGTCTGCCACTGCAGTGTCACTCCTAGATGGGTCACGTGTTTGTGCCGCCCACTCGTGTCGCTTAGCATAGTCATCCAGCTACCTCGGTGCAACCTTTTGGACATAAAAACACTATTGTGAGGTGTGAGGTGTTCAGAATAGACTGGAAATGAGTGGAAATTAAGGTTATTGAGGTTAATAATAGCATAGGAGCAGAAAAACCTACAAATTCTGTGATTTTAGCTGTTTTTATGCTTTTTTAAAAAAAAATACAGATCCAAAACACAAAACCCAGAACCCAAAACACGGAAGGGTGGTTTTGGCAAAACCAATCCAGATCCAAAACACGAAGAAAGATCCAGATCCAAAACCAAAACACGAAAAGTGGCCGGTGCACACCCCTAATATATATATATATATACAGGATGCAGTTACTATACCTATAGCCAGAATGCCGGCTGTTGAAATCCTGGCACTGGAATCCTGACATGGGACAGAATACCGCCGCAGGAATCCCAACACCAGTTCATATGCTGATGCCGGAATCCTGACAGCTGGCATCCCAAACGTAAGTATAGCTGGGGGGAGTTAAGTGTTAGCTGCATGTGGGGTAGGTTTAAGGTTATGCTACGGGGGAGGGTTAGGGTTAGGCTATGATCTGGGAGAGTTAAGTTTGGGCATCACTGGAGGGGGTTACGGTTAGGCGCTAAGGGGAGAGGTTTAGGTTCAGGCACCATGGGGGAGGGGACGTTTAGAAAGTAATGGGGGGATTAAGGTTAGGATGAGGTGAGGGTTAGGGTTAGGATGCAGGAACAGAGGGTTAGTCTTAGGGTTTAGCATACTCATGGAGCCCCATTTGGGATACTGAGCATCAGGATGTCGGGTGATGGTCTTTTGACAGCTGGCATCCCGACTGCCAACATTTCATAATACCCCTATATATATATAGTCATTTTGGAATTCAGGAGGCAGTGCAAGTTCCATTAAAAAAAACATTTATCTCCATAGTTCATAAACTGTTCCTAAAAGTATATTTGTCCTCAAATAATTATATTTATATAAACTGTATCTAGTCATTTTTGGCTTGAGGAGCCTGCACATGCATGTACCGAGGGCCTGATTCAGACCCGGTCGCTAAGCTGCGCTCTGAGCGATGGTCGCACAACTGCGCATGTGTATAAGTCGCAGTGCGTGTGCGCAAATAAGCATCTGCGATGTGAAATCATCCACTTGTAGTACACAGCCTGGCCGCTACTTTGAGTGACAGATACTGCCATTTGTGGGTGGTAACAGGGGAAGGTGCTAGTGAACGGGGGAGTGGATGTGCGATCACAGGCGTGCCCGACTGTCAGAACGGAGTTTAATGGGTGTGCATAATTAGCAAAGTAGCGTCATTGAACATGTGACTTGGATGATTTTTCCATGAACTGCTCGCACTGCTTGCGGGAGCCTAGGTCTACCTAAAGTGCTGCGAGCAGCTCCGATGGCTCCTGATGGCCCCGATTAATCCTACATTTCCCGAAGATGACGTTTGTTGTGAGTGGCAAGGGGGCATCTTTAAACACTTGCGAGCACAATAAGCTAAGACATAGAGGCGTTCTTACACAACGCAAAGAGCAAGCGCATGTTTTGCATAGACGGCCCATTTTTGAGAGCGAGCGGACGTAAATAGCATCCGGGTCTGACTCAGGCCCCGAGTGTGTAGTGTCTGGTTTTTCTGTTATTCTTTTATTCTTTTTATTCTTTTATTGCTCCTCTCCCTGATGTCACATCGAGATAATACATACCTCAGTTTCTTTTATATGTGGGGCAGCACAGGCTGTGTAATGGTTAGCATTACTACCTCACAGCACTGAGTGTTCTATTCCCACTATATCGGTCTTCTCCCGGTGCCTCCAGTTGGATAGCATCACTACCACTATTGCTGGTATTCAATTGGAAGCGAAAAGCCGAGATCCATGAAAAAGTATCGCCGATTGCAACTTTTCGCCTGTCAAAAAAGTATTCAATTCCATCCGCTTTTCGCGTATGCGGAAAGTCAATGCAATGTAATAGACGAAAAAGATTTGCCTCTGAATACCAGGAGAAAAGAAGTGCAAAATTTTTGTCTGTGGGTGCAAAGGTGTGGAAACCACTCAGAACCCTGGGGACAGCCCCCCCAAAGGACAACTGCATTAAAAAATTCCTAAAAAAAACTTAAGAACACCCCAAAAAGTACTTTGAATTTGGGGGCAAAAAAGTACAAAGTGGGGGAACAAGTTTGCAAACTAACGAAATAAGGTTCTGGGGGTGCACTAACAAGGGGTCAAGTGTTTTTGGGGTTGCAGGTGCATTTTTGGCGGTGGAATTTCTCTTTATTTAAAAGTTCATTTTAGAGACAATAAAAGATGCTAGCACCCATTTTCAGGTACCTCAAATTTGACAGGACTACTTATTTTCACCAAAAAAAACTGCTTTATGCCATTCTTCACCACTTGTGCAACGACGCTAATTTGTGAAAATTGTGCAAACTTAAATAACCAAAACAGTTATATTAGGGCTAATCGGACATTACTACATTGAGCCCCAATGTTTCTGCAGCTTATTTGGGGGTTCAGGGTGATATCCCCGATTCTGACACCACTTTTCGCCTGTTCTGACATTGCGTGTCTCAATTTTTGCATCTTTTGGAATTGAATACGGCGAATAGCAGGGGCACGCACGATAAGTTTCCGTTGGTTAAAATACGTGATGTAGGTGGAAAGTCCGGCATGCAAAACTTTATCGCAGGTGCAAAACTAATTGAATACCGCCCTGTGTGGGGTTTTTCCTGGTACTCCGGTTTTCTCCCACTTTCCAAAAATATACTGGTAGGTTAATTGGCTCCCAACAAATATTATCCCTAGTGTGTATGTGTGTGAACATGTGGTCAGTAATATAGATTGCAAGCTCCACTGGGGCAGGGACTAATGTGAATGGCCAAATTTTGTCTGTAAAGCACTACAGAATATGTGTGCACTATATACATATAAATAACATGTCATAATATCATATATTTAAATGCTTTCAGTAATTACATTTATTACGTTCAACCTTGTTTTTTTTAATGGTTGCAACAAAATTAAGGAGGCATAACAGTACTGGCCAGATACTGTACCAAATCTTAGTAGCACAGCATTTTTGCAAAGAGCCTATCATGCATTGGTGAGCAGCAGTATTAACAGAAAATATAACTCTCGGATCAGGAGGCTCATTGATGACCAGAAGCTAAAAGAAGCACACGATAAACTGAAACAATATTACTTTTCCTGGAAAGGTCAAAGCAATGTCCACAGAAATATCTCACAGGACAGAAGAACAGCAAAAACAATTAAGGGAAGAAAACAATAAGGTACAATAATTTAACAGTTAATTGTTAGCAGATTGAAGATTTAAGCATAATAATGTCCAAATTTATATACAATACAGAAATCATATTTATCCTGCACACAAGACAATGCATTAGCAAGCACATTGGAAAAGTTTATATTTGCAACATTCTTATATTAATATAACTTTGTTTTTTTTGTATGTTAGCAATGAAAAACCTTTCTTCAATGTGGAGCAGCATAGACATCAGGAATCAAGGACACTGATTGTGAGAGAGAACTCTGTGATTATGATATGAATGGGTGGGACTGTGCATGCTCTGTGTATTGTCCTATTCTACAGTACAGAGTATGTTTCCCCAGTGAAAGGCATTCTATCTGTATTGGCTGTTGACTAGAATCATGAAGCAAAATCATCTCAAGGACACTCTTTTTTTTCCATGCTGGTATGATTTTTTTTTTTTCATTTTATCATTTCATTATAAATGATATTATGTAACCTTGTACAGATAATGTGTAATCATTCACATCACTGAACTATTTAAGCTTGCAGTGTAAGTTCCCATACAGACAGACACACAGACACACAGACAGGGCCAGATTAACAATGGGGCGGATGGAGCTACAGCTCCAGGCCTCCACATAAAAATAGGCCCATCAACATGATTACCAGGTGCCTAACTGGCCATAAATTTTAAGTATTCAAGTTGTTTTTCTAGTTCCCCCCGCCCCCCCAAAAAATAATGCAATTTTTCGATTTCTATGTAGTTAGGGAGACATTGTGTTCATAGAGTAGGGGGTGTACACACCAAGGTGACTCTGACCACACCCACACAGCACCGGTCACAGCTCTTCCCCTTCTCAATATAGGCCCTTGAACATTTTCAGCTCCAGGCCCATGTGGGCCTTAATTCGGCCCTGCACACAGACACACACACACACATGTTGAACAAACAACTAGAGCCAATATATAGTTAACAGGTGCATCTTATCAGGTGTGGACAATCATATACACCATGTCCAGGAATGCAAAAGCTCAACACAAAAGAAAAAACAATCACATGGGGTAAGGGGACACGGCCAAGCGGCTCAAAGGAAGCACTTAACTAGTCAACAAACAGCTGCATGTGTGCTGCGTGACATTGAGTGCACACACATAATGACATCAGTGCGCCAGATCACATGATGCGTTCCACCATGAATCACACCAGGCGAAGCAGGTGCATTATATCCCCAGTAAGATGGATTAGCAGACAACAATAGCTATATTAAAACAGAACAAAGGGCACAAAAAGAAAACTCTATTAAAAAATGTTACCAAGTTACCTCTGCCACACCAACAATATAACAATATTTTAAAAAAATGCTAGCCATAGTGTAATCAAAGCATAATATACAGCAAAGGAAATAATTAGTGCATAATATCAAAACAACCATAAAAAAAATATTAACAATTAAAGAAACACATCTATGAAGTGCCACAAAAATTACAAATAATAAGATTATTGTAAAAAATAATGCTGCATAGTACAGTATTTGTTCATTGAGTCCCCTTAGCAAGATTGTGTCCAGTTCAAAAATCCATCTAGCCTCATGGCACTTATGAGCCAGCTCCCTATCACCTCCACAAAGAAGAGGAGGTTGCCAATCAATGACCATGCACCGTAGTGCCGCTTGTGAGTGCCCTTTAGCCTTAAATGTTTTTGCTACTGGTTTGTTAGGTGAACCAGAGGTCAAGGTGTTGTGAACTGATGCACATTGATAGCCATTCTATCCCTGAATGGCCTGGTTGTTAGACCAGTACTGATGTGCCCAGCTATAACGTGGCATCACAGTGCTATCTCTCACGCCACGCATGGCGCGCCACACACCACGCCATGAGTCACGCCACAAAGAAAGTTTATTAGTGAAAAAAGTAATTACGTGTAATACAACATTTTGCCCACCAGATGTCACTTTTCCTAAACTACATAGCGCATGCGTCTGATTTCATTAAGTGTAATACAACATATTGCCCACCAGGTGTCACTTTTCCTAAACTACATAGCGCATGCGTGTGATTTCATTACGTGTAATACAACATTTTGCCCACCAGGCGTCACTTTCCAATGTACCGCACGGTATGTTCTGTATCACCGGCCGATGATTGTTTGACAGAAGCTTAGACATTAGACTTTACAAACTACAGAACTCTATTAATGGGTGAAGCGTGTGGCCTAGCGGTCTAATGCCTAGTCTCACTGCTTCTCCTCTCTTCTTGTTCCGTGGGTTCGAGACCTTGAAAATACAGTATTTTTTTAAAATTTATTTTTAAAATCTTTACTTAAAATATTCAGTATTCAATACAGTACATGTGGAGCGCATGTCTGCCAAGTGCTTCGGGAGTCAAACAGCGAAACTAGGATTTTTATTATTGTACATACAGTACTGTACCTTAGAACGCAAACTTGCGTCAATGCCGGCGCTGACATGAACGCGGACATTATAGTAATTTATTATGACCATCAAGTGGCAATGGGCCCTGTTAAAGAGACTGGTTTCTGTATATCAAACTGACTGCGCGTTTAAACCGCAAAATTGCGTCAATGTCTGCGCGTGCCCAGTGGTCGGATTTTAATCACAATGGAATGTGTGCCCCATGTCCAGTGGAGCCAAGCCATACATTAAGTAGCGCTATTTTATGGCGCATGCCCAGTTGTCTGTATTGCTAACAGTACTGTTGAATTTTCACACTAGTGCCATTCTGCACTGTCCGAGACTTACAGTACCGCACAGTATACACAATAGTAAATTCATTACTACATAAGATGCTACAGTAGTGGACTAACAGCAGTTTGTAGGGCAGATGCAGAGCGCAAACTTGCGTCAATGAAAATGCTGTCTTAGACTTGCTAACATTAGTAATTTAATATGTTTAGTAACTGATAGTTGACTGTGTATAAGAGAGGGGTCTCTATAGTACAAACTGACTCGGCGTTTAAACCGCAAAATTGCGTCAATGTCAGCACAGTTTGCGTTGTGGTAACTTATAGCCAGTTCTGATGGGTTACGGTACAAATAGGATCTCTGGCTTGTGCCCAGTGGCGGGGTTGCAATGCATTGCCAGTGGTGCTGCGCCATAGCCATACCCTTGTAGCGCTATGGCTATGTACTGTACGCCATGGCATACAGTATGGAATATCATACTGTACAGTACCAGGTCATGATTCACACACAGTGAAAGTGTGTTATTATTACACTGACTGTGTAATAATAATATTAAAAATAAAAAGTGTAACCTTGACTGTCTAATAATAATGAAAAGCTTCATTATTAAGCTTCCTGGTTTCAAACCCGGGTTGTACAGACGTCTGCAATTTAGAAGTTCGATTTCTTACCTCTACGCTACAGACGCCTGAGTACTGTACTTCATCGTATGGTACTGTAGATGTCACATAAAGTACTGTAGAGGACTAGGAGAGACTTGTGAGCAAGGGCTTAGGTGATCCGTCTTGCTTACACTTCTCTCCTTATGTTCGAGACCTTTATAATTTAATTAATTTTTTTAATGTTCACTATAGTACTGTAGTTCAGTCTTGTTATCCAACCCTTACAAAAATCAATCTATTGTACTGTAGATGTGCCCAGCTACAGTACTGTAGTTTGTTGCTCCATACGGTACGCCATACAGTATACCGCATTGTTGCGCGCTACACTGTGGCGTATTGAGTCTCATAGCACTGCACATGCCCAGTTGTCTGTATTATACGGTACTTATAACTGTAGTTATAAGTACAATATGGTAGACATTGTAGTGATTCCCTGACTCTAGGAACTACAGTACAGTAGATGCAGTAGTCTAGGGGGCTAATGCCTAGCCCTACTGCATCTACCATTTTCTTGTCCCGCTGGTTCGAGACCTTTAAAGTACATACTGTATACGGTAATTTTATTTTGTTTTAAATCTTCACTAATACAGTACATTATCCAGAAATTCTGGTATTTCTATGCCACAGTTGGGAGCTGATTGGAGACCCCTGAATCTGTCCATGACGTACAGTAATAATGTCAGACTTAAAGGGGGCAGGGCCAGCACAGAAAAATAGTGTGTACAGTACTGTAGGTTAACATAGATTTGGTCAACAGAGATTAGAATGGTGGATCAATCAACTTGCCTTTTGTTACTGTAGGTTTATTAATCAAACAAGCCATGTCGACCAATAGTGTGTAACCCTTTAGTCCATGTACAGTACTGTAGATTTAATCAGCCTGTCAATCAAATGTCTGCCAGTCATGTCAGTATGTGTTAACAACTGTCAGTCATCGTCAGATACTGTACTATCCAACACCCTACAGTGCAGTGTACAGTAATGTAGAGTCGTGCATTGTACTGTATGCGTTATTGTACAGTATACTGTAATTCATGTGATTATACAGCAATACTGTACTTACTTCGCCTTATACACCTCCGGAAGCGCTGTAGGCGAGGCCTATCCCTCCTCAGCAGGTCCGACCACCTGCGCTGCAGTGAGCGAACGTTGCGGCGCAGGCCGTATAGCCTGTGTATTTCACGGCTTGCACTTCTGTAGGCGAGCTCTTTGTCTTGGTTAGTGGCGAACGCTTGGTCCCGCCACTTAACCAACACAAAGAGCTCGCCGGACGAGAAGCATCTTGCCCTCATAGAAGCCATTTTGACTAGCCAGTGACGCACGTCGTACTTCGCACGACGCACGGCGTCCTCCTACTGGGCATGCGCCCGCCAGAGATGGAAATGCAACAGCATTACAGTAGAGTACAAATACTGTACCGACTGCAGTAATACAGCCAACTGTGCAAGCTCAGTGATAGCATAGCGCTACATGGCGTATGGCTTGGCGCCACAGATCCCATTGTACCCACCTCCATTTCTAATCCATCGCAGCTGGCTGACAGCCACCATAGCGCCAACCGTGTAATACAGAGAGCTCTCTCTCATACAGATCCCACTACTACCATACTTAGTGTGCAAGGTTGGAGCAGCATCACCAATGTCATCAGTTTGCGATGCAACGCTATTTTGTGCAGCAAACGCACAGTCAGCTTTGAACACAGAGCGCTCTCTCACAGACGGAAACCACTCTCAGACACAGTCCAAGGGACGTAGCCATAGTGCACAAGGCTGAGACCGCATATGCATTGTCGCATGTTTGCGTTTTGCGGTTTTTGGGCGCACAGTATGTGATGCAGAGCCCTGTCTCACATTCTAGACAGTAGATTCACTAACAGTTTCTGCAGTTATGAAATCACTATTCTGTGGTGCTAAATTGTACGGCACCGTCAGTTTTGAATATTCAGTACAGGCACATTCATAGCGGCACACTAGTTGTCCTAGAAGACGGGGGATGGTGTCCTTGGCAATGGTGACAATTCGTAGCATTTTTCAGGACACTAGGGCAGAGCTGACTGCTTACAGTAAATGGATTAACAAAGCTTCCTTTATTATGGTAATGTGAGGCTCTTGGCTTGCTTTGGGGGAAGGGACCTGATGCACTGTGTATGACTCTCGGCCCACTGGGCATGTGCCAGAAATCCCATCGCAACCCTCCTACTGGCCATGCGCCCGCCAGAGATGGAAATGCAACAGCATTACAGTAGAGTACAAATACTGTACTGACTGCAGTAATATAGCCAACTGCGCATGCTCAGTGATAGCATAGCGCTACATGGCGTATGGCTTGGTGCCACAGATCCCATTGTATCCCCCTCCATTTCTAATCCATCGCAAATGGCTGACAGCCACCATAGCGCCAACCGTGTAATACAGAGAGCTCTCTCTCATACAGATCCCACTACTACCGTACTTAGGCCCTCATTCAGAGCCGTACGCTCTGAGCAGAGCGCACGCTCTGAATGAGGGCCGCCCTCCATAATTATGGAGCATCCTCCTGGATGCTCGTATAGCTGTGGGTCACCACCCACAGCCTATACGAGTGTGCATTTTGATGGCCGCGATGGTCTTGACCATCGCGACCATCGCCACTGCGAGCCGGAGCCTGCGGTTGAGGTTTTCAACCGCAAGGCCCGGAGTGATTTTGGCTCTATCAGAGCCAAAATCACTCCCACTGACATCACTAGTGATGTCAGTGGGCCGGCTTCTGACGGTAGGCGTTCCCTTGGGAACGCCTCCGTCAGGCAGGTATGCCCCCGGCACGCCCACCAAAGGGGGCGTGCTGTCAATCAACATCGACAGCATGCCCCCTTTGATCAGACACAACGAGCGAAGGAAAGTCCTTCGCTCGTCGCATCTAGCGCATGCGCACGACGGAGCTCCCGCCGTCGTGCGCATGCGCAGTGCACAACATCGACCCACTTGCGAGCAGACAGCCGCTTGCGAGTGGGTCTGAATCAGGGTGTTAGTGTGCAAGGTTGGAGCAGCATCACCAATGCCATCAGTTTGCGATGCAACGCTATTTTGCGCAGCAAACGCACAGTCAGCTTTGAACACAGAGCGCTCTCTCACAGACGGAAACCACTCTCAGACACAGTCCAAGGGACGTAGCCATAGTGCACAAGGCTGAGACCGCATATGCGTTGTCGCATGTTTGCGTTTTGCGGTTTTTGGGCGCACAGTATGTGATGCAGAGCCCTGTCTCACATTCTAGACAGTAGATTCACTAACAGTTTCTGCAGTTATGAAATCACTCTTCTGTGGTGCTAAATTGTACGGCACCGTCAGTTTTGAATATTCAGTACTGGCACATTCCTTGCGGCACACTAGTTGTCCTAGCAGACGGGGGATGGTGTCCTTGGCAATGGTGACAATTCATAGCATTTTTCAGGACACTAGGGCAGAGCTGACTGCTTACAGTAAATGGATTAACAAAGCTTCCTTTATTATGGTAATGTGAGGCTCTTGGCTTGCTTTGGGGGAAGGGACCTGATGCACTGTGTATGACTCTCGGTCCAATGGTCTGAATCAGGACGTTAGTGTGCAAGGTTGGAGCAGCATCACCAATGTCATCAGTTTGCGATGCAACACTGTGTTGCGCAGCAAACGCACAGTCAGCTTTGAACACAGAGCGCTCTCTCACAGACGGAAACCACTCTCAGACACAGTCCAAGGGACGTCTCTCTCACAGACGGAAACCACTCTCAGACACAGTCCAAGGGACGTAGCCATAGTGCACAAGGCTGAGACCGCATATGCGTTGTCGCATGTTTGCGTTTTGCGGTTTTTGGGCGCACAGTATGTGATGCAGAGCCCTGTCTCACATTCTAGACAGTAGATTCACTAACAGTTTCTGCAGTTATGAAATCACTATTCTGTGGTGCTAAATTGTACGGCACCGTCAGTTTTGAATATTCAGTACAGGCACATTCATAGCGGCACACTAGTTGTCCTAGAAGACGGGGGATGGTGTCCTTGGCAATGGTGACAATTCGTAGCATTTTTCAGGACACTAGGGCAGAGCTGACTGCTTACAGTAAATGGATTAACAAAGCTTCCTTTATTATGGTAATGTGAGGCTCTTGGCTTGCTTTGGGGGAAGGGACCTGATGCACTGTGTATGACTCTCGGCCCACTGGGCATGTGCCAGAAATCCCATCGCAACCCTCCTACTGGCCATGTGCCCGCCAGAGATGGAAATGCAACAGCATTACTGTAGAGTACAAATACTGTACTGACTGCAGTAATATAGCCAACTGCGCATGCTCAGTGATAGCATAGCGCTACATGGCGTATGGCTTGGTGCCACAGATCCCATTGTATCCCCCTCCATTTCTAATCCATCGCAGATGGCTGACAGCCACCATAGCGCCAACCGTGTAATACAGAGAGCTCTCTCTCATACAGATCCCACTACTACCGTACTTAGGCCCTCATTCAGAGCCGTATGCTCTGAGCAGAGTGCACGCTCTGAATGAGGGCCGCCCTCCATAATTATGGAGCATCCTCCTGGACGCTCGTATAGCTGTGGGTCACCACCCACAGCTATACGAGTGTGCATTTTGATGGCCGCGATGGTCTTGACCATCGCGACCATCGCCACTGCGAGCCGGAGCCTGCGGTTGAGGTTTTCAACCGCAAGGCCCGGAGTGATTTTGGCTCTATCAGAGCAAAAATCACTCCCACTGACATCACTAGTGATGTCAGTGGGCCGGCTTCTGACGGTAGGCGTTCCCTTGGGAACGCCTCCGTCAGGCAGGCATGCCCCCGGCACGCCCACCAAAGGGGGCGTGCTGTCAATCAACATCGACAGCATGCCCCCTTTGATCAGACACAACGAGCGAAGGAAAGTCCTTCGCTCGTCGCATCTAGCGCATGCGCACGACGGAGCTCCCGCCGTCGTGCGCATGCGCAGTGCACAACATCGACCCACTTGCGAGCGGACAGCCGCTTGCGAGTGGGTCTGAATCAGGGTGTTAGTGTGCAAGGTTGGAGCAGCATCACCAATGCCATCAGTTTGCGATGCAACGCTATTTTGCGCAGCAAACGCACAGTCAGCTTTGAACACAGAGCGCTCTCTCACAGACGGAAACCACTCTCAGACACAGTCCAAGGGACGTAGCCATAGTGCACAAGGCTGAGACCGCATATGCGTTGTCGCATGTTTGCGTTTTGCGGTTTTTGGGCGCACAGTATGTGATGCAGAGCCCTGTCTCACATTCTAGACAGTAGATTCACTAACAGTTTCTGCAGTTATGAAATCACTCTTCTGTGGTGCTAAATTGTACGGCACCGTCAGTTTTGAATATTCAGTACTGGCACATTCCTTGCGGCACACTAGTTGTCCTAGCAGACGGGGGATGGTGTCCTTGGCAATGGTGACAATTCATAGCATTTTTCAGGACACTAGGGCAGAGCTGACTGCTTACAGTAAATGGATTAACAAAGCTTCCTTTATTATGGTAATGTGAGGCTCTTGGCTTGCTTTGGGGGAAGGGACCTGATGCACTGTGTATGACTCTCGGTCCAATGGTCTGAATCAGGACGTTAGTGTGCAAGGTTGGAGCAGCATCACCAATGTCATCAGTTTGCGATGCAACACTGTGTTGCGCAGCAAATGCACAGTCAGCTTTGAACACAGAGCGCTCTCTCACAGACGGAAACCACTCTCAGACACAGTCCAAGGGACGTCTCTCTCACAGACGGAAACCACTCTCAGACACAGTCCAAGGGACGTAGCCATAGTGCACAAGGCTGAGACCGCATATGCGTTGTCGCATGTTTGCGTTTTGCGGTTTTTGGGCGCACAGTATGTGATGCAGAGCCCTGTCTCACATTCTAGACAGTAGATTCACTAACAGTTTCTGCAGTTATGAAATCACTATTCTGTGGTGCTAAATTGTACGGCACCGTCAGTTTTGAATATTCAGTACAGGCACATTCATAGCGGCACACTAGTTGTCCTAGAAGACGGGGGATGGTGTCCTTGGCAATGGTGACAATTCGTAGCATTTTTCAGGACACTAGGGCAGAGCTGACTGCTTACAGTAAATGGATTAACAAAGCTTCCTTTATTATGGTAATGTGAGGCTCTTGGCTTGCTTTGGGGGAAGGGACCTGATGCACTGTGTATGACTCTCGGCCCACTGGGCATGTGCCAGAAATCCCATCGCAACCCTCCTACTGGCCATGCGCCCACCAGAGATGGAAATGCAACAGCATTACAGTAGAGTACAAATACTGTACTGACTGCAGTAATATAGCCAACTGCGCATGCTCAGTGATAGCATAGCGCTACATGGCGTATGGCTTGGTGCCACAGATCCCATTGTATCCCCCTCCATTTCTAATCCATCGCAGATGGCTGACAGCCACCATAGCGCCAACCGTGTAATACAGAGAGCTCTCTCTCATACAGATCCCACTACTACCGTACTTAGGCCCTCATTCAGAGCCGTACGCTCTGAGCAGAGCGCACGCTCTGAATGAGGGCCGCCCTCCATAATTATGGAGCATCCTCCTGGACGCTCGTATAGCTGTGGGTCACCACCCACAGCCTATACGAGTGTGCATTTTGATGGCCGCGATGGTCTTGACCATCGCGACCATCGCCACTGCGAGCCGGAGCCTGCGGTTGAGGTTTTCAACCGCAAGGCCCGGAGTGATTTTGGCTCTATCAGAGCCAAAATCACTCCCACTGACATCACTAGTGATGTCAGTGGGCCGGCTTCTGACGGTAGGCGTTCCCTTGGGAACGCCTCCGTCAGGCAGGTATGCCCCCGGCACGCCCACCAAAGGGGGCGTGCTGTCAATCAACATCGACAGCATGCCCCCTTTGATCAGACACAACGAGCGAAGGAAAGTCCTTCGCTCGTCGCATCTAGCGCATGCGCACGACGGAGCTCCCGCCGTCGTGCGCATGCGCAGTGCACAACATCGACCCACTTGCGAGCGGACAGCCGCTTGCGAGTGGGTCTGAATCAGGGTGTTAGTGTGCAAGGTTGGAGCAGCATCACCAATGCCATCAGTTTGCGATGCAACGCTATTTTGCGCAGCAAACGCACAGTCAGCTTTGAACACAGAGTGCTCTCTCACAGACGGAAACCACTCTCAGACACAGTCCAAGGGACGTAGCCATAGTGCACAAGGCTGAGACCGCATATGCGTTGTCGCATGTTTGCGTTTTGCAGTTTTTGGGCGCACAGTATGTGATGCAGAGCCCTGTCTCACATTCTAGACAGTAGATTCACTAACAGTTTCTGCAGTTATGAAATCACTCTTCTGTGGTGCTAAATTGTACGGCACCGTCAGTTTTGAATATTCAGTACTGGCACATTCCTTGCGGCACACTAGTTGTCCTAGCAGACGGGGGATGGTGTCCTTGGCAATGGTGACAATTCATAGCATTTTTCAGGACACTAGGGCAGAGCTGACTGCTTACAGTAAATGGATTAACAAAGCTTCCTTTATTATGGTAATGTGAGGCTCTTGGCTTGCTTTGGGGGAAGGGACCTGATGCACTGTGTATGACTCTCGGTCCAATGGTCTGAATCAGGATGTTAGTGTGCAAGGTTGGAGCAGCATCACCAATCTCATCAGTTTGCGATGCAACACTGTGTTGCGCAGCAAACGCACAGTCAGCTTTGAACACAGAGCGCTCTCTCACAGACGGAAACCACTCTCAGACACAGTCCAAGGGACGTCTCTCTCACAGACGGAAACCACTCTCAGACACAGTCCAAGGGACGTAGCCATAGTGCACAAGGCTGAGACCGCATATGCGTTGTCGCATGTTTGCGTTTTGCGGTTTTTGGGCGCACAGTATGTGATGCAGAGCCCTGTCTCACATTCTAGACAGTAGATTCACTAACAGTTTCTGCAGTTATGAAATCACTATTCTGTGGTGCTAAATTGTACGGCACAATCAGTTTTGAATATTCAGTACAGGCACATTCATAGCGGCACACTAGTTGTCCTAGAAGACGGGGGATGGTGTCCTTGGCAATGGTGACAATTCGTAGCATTTTTCAGGACACTAGGGCAGAGCTGACTGCTTACAGTAAATGGATTAACAAAGCTTCCTTTATTATGGTAATGTGAGGCTCTTGGCTTGCTTTGGGGGAAGGGACCTAATGCACTGTGTATGACTCTCGGCCCACTGGGCATGTGCCAGAAATCCCATCGCAACCCTCCTACTGGCCATGCGCCCGCCAGAGATGGAAATGCAACAGCATTACAGTAGAGTACAAATACTGTACTGACTGCAGTAATATAGCCAACTGCGCATGCTCAGTGATAGCATAGCGCTACATGGCGTATGGCTTGGTGCCACAGATCCCATTGTATCCCCCTCCATTTCTAATCCATCGCAGATGGCTGACAGCCACCATAGCGCCAACCATGTAATACAGAGAGCTCTCTCTCATACAGATCCCACTACTACCGTACTTAGGCCCTCATTCAGAGCCGTACGCTCTGAGCAGAGCGCACGCTCTGAATGAGGGCCGCCCTCCATAATTATGGAGCATCCTCCTGGACGCTCGTATAGCTGTGGGTCACCACCCACAGCCTATACGAGTGTGCATTTTGATGGCCGCGATGGTCTTGACCATCGCGACCATCGCCACTGCAAGCCGGAGCCTGCGGTTGAGGTTTTCAACCGCAAGGCCCGGAGTGATTTTGGCTCTATCAGAGCCAAAATCACTCCCACTGACATCACTAGTGATGTCAGTGGGCCGGCTTCTGACGGTAGGCGTTCCCTTGGGAACGCCTCCGTCAGGCAGGCATGCCCCCGGCACGCCCACCAAAGGGGGAGTGCTGTCAATCAACATCGACAGCATGCCCCCTTTGATCAGACACAACGAGCGAAGGAAAGTCCTTCGCTCGTCGCATCTAGCGCATGCGCACGACGGAGCTCCCGCCGTCGTGCGCATGCGCAGTGCACAACATCGACCCACTTGCGAGCGGACAGCCGCTTGCGAGTGGGTCTGAATCAGGGTATTAGTGTGCAAGGTTGGAGCAGCATCACCAATGCCATCAGTTTGCGATGCAACGCTATTTTGCGCAGCAAACGCACAGTCAGCTTTGAACACAGAGCGCTCTCTCACAGACGGAAACCACTCTCAGACACAGTCCAAGGGACGTAGCCATAGTGCACAAGGCTGAGACCGCATATGCGTTGTCGCATGTTTGCGTTTTGCGGTTTTTGGGCGCACAGTATGTGATGCAGAGCCCTGTCTCACATTCTAGACAGTAGATTCACTAACAGTTTCTGCAGTTATGAAATCACTCTTCTGTGGTGCTAAATTGTACGGCACCGTCAGTTTTGAATATTCAGTACTGGCACATTCCTTGCGGCACACTAGTTGTCCTAGCAGACGGGGGATGGTGTCCTTGGCAATGGTGAAAATTCATAGCATTTTTCAGGACACTAGGGCAGAGCTGACTGCTTACAGTAAATGGATTAACAAAGCTTCCTTTATTATGGTAATGTGAGGCTCTTGGCTTGCTTTGGGGGAAGGGACCTGATGCACTGTGTATGACTCTCGGTCCAATGGTCTGAATCAGGACGTTAGTGTGCAAGGTTGGAGCAGCATCACCAATGTCATCAGTTTGCGATGCAACACTGTGTTGCGCAGCAAACGCACAGTCAGCTTTGAACACAGAGCGCTCTCTCACAGACGGAAACCACTCTCAGACACAGTCCAAGGGACGTCTCTCTCACAGACGGAAACCACTCTCAGACACAGTCCAAGGGACGTAGCCATAGTGCACAAGGCTGAGACCGCATATGCGTTGTCGCATGTTTGCGTTTTGCGGTTTTTGGCGCACAGTATGTGATGCAGAGCCCTGTCTCACATTCTAGACAGTAGATTCACTAACAGTTTCTGCAGTTATGAAATCACTATTCTGTGGTGCTAAATTGTACGGCACCGTCAGTTTTGAATATTCAGTACAGGCACATTCATAGCGGCACACTAGTTGTCCTAGAAGACGGGGGATGGTGTCCTTGGCAATGGTGACAATTCGTAGCATTTTTCAGGACACTAGGGCAGAGCTGACTGCTTACAGTAAATGGATTAACAAAGCTTCCTTTATTATGGTAATGTGAGGCTCTTGGCTTGCTTTGGGGGAAGGGACCTGATGCACTGTGTATGACTCTCGGCCCACTGGGCATGTGCCAGAAATCCCATCGCAACCCTCCTACTGGCCATGCGCCCGCCAGAGATGGAAATGCAACAGCATTACTGTAGAGTACAAATACTGTACTGACTGCAGTAATATAGCCAACTGCGCATGCTCAGTGATAGCATAGCGCTACATGGCGTATGGCTTGGTGCCACAGATCCCATTGTATCCCCCTCCATTTCTAATCCATCGCAGATGGCTGACAGCCACCATAGCGCCAACCGTGTAATACAGAGAGCTCTCTCTCATACAGATCCCACTACTACCGTACTTAGGCCCTCATTCAGAGCCGTATGCTCTGAGCAGAGCGCACGCTCTGAATGAGGGCCGCCCTCCATAATTATGGAGCATCCTCCTGGACGCTCGTATAGCTGTGGGTCACCACCCACAGCCTATACGAGTGTGCATTTTGATGGCCGCGATGGTCTTGACCATCGCGACCATCGCCACTGCGAGCCGGAGCCTGCGGTTGAGGTTTTCAACCGCAAGGCCCGGAGTGATTTTGGCTCTATCAGAGCAAAAATCACTCCCACTGACATCACTAGTGATGTCAGTGGGCCGGCTTCTGACGGTAGGCGTTCCCTTGGGAACGCCTCCGTCAGGCAGGCATGCCCCCGGCACGCCCACCAAAGGGGGCGTGCTGTCAATCAACATCGACAGCATGCCCCCTTTGATCAGACACAACGAGCGAAGGAAAGTCCTTCGCTCGTCGCATCTAGCGCATGCGCACGACGGAGCTCCCGCCGTCGTGCGCATGCGCAGTGCACAACATCGACCCACTTGCGAGCGGACAGCCGCTTGCGAGTGGGTCTGAATCAGGGTGTTAGTGTGCAAGGTTGGAGCAGCATCACCAATGCCATCAGTTTGCGATGCAACGCTATTTTGCGCAGCAAACGCACAGTCAGCTTTGAACACAGAGCGCTCTCTCACAGACGGAAACCACTCTCAGACACAGTCCAAGGGACGTAGCCATAGTGCACAAGGCTGAGACCGCATATGCGTTGTCGCATGTTTGCGTTTTGCGGTTTTTGGGCGCACAGTATGTGATGCAGAGCCCTGTCTCACATTCTAGACAGTAGATTCACTAACAGTTTCTGCAGTTATGAAATCACTCTTCTGTGGTGCTAAATTGTACGGCACCGTCAGTTTTGAATATTCAGTACTGGCACATTCCTTGCGGCACACTAGTTGTCCTAGCAGACGGGGGATGGTGTCCTTGGCAATGGTGACAATTCATAGCATTTTTCAGGACACTAGGGCAGAGCTGACTGCTTACAGTAAATGGATTAACAAAGCTTCCTTTATTATGGTAATGTGAGGCTCTTGGCTTGCTTTGGGGGAAGGGACCTGATGCACTGTGTATGACTCTCGGTCCAATGGTCTGAATCAGGACGTTAGTGTGCAAGGTTGGAGCAGCATCACCAATGTCATCAGTTTGCGATGCAACACTGTGTTGCGCAGCAAACGCACAGTCAGCTTTGAACACAGAGCGCTCTCTCACAGACGGAAACCACTCTCAGACACAGTCCAAGGGACGTCTCTCTCACAGACGGAAACCACTCTCAGACACAGTCCAAGGGACGTAGCCATAGTGCACAAGGCTGAGACCGCATATGCGTTGTCGCATGTTTGCGTTTTGCGGTTTTTGGGCGCACAGTATGTGATGCAGAGCCCTGTCTCACATTCTAGACAGTAGATTCACTAACAGTTTCTGCAGTTATGAAATCACTATTCTGTGGTGCTAAATTGTACGGCACCGTCAGTTTTGAATATTCAGTACAGGCACATTCATAGCGGCACACTAGTTGTCCTAGAAGACGGGGGATGGTGTCCTTGGCAATGGTGACAATTCGTAGCATTTTTCAGGACACTAGGGCAGAGCTGACTGCTTACAGTAAATGGATTAACAAAGCTTCCTTTATTATGGTAATGTGAGGCTCTTGGCTTGCTTTGGGGGAAGGGACCTGATGCACTGTGTATGACTCTCGGCCCACTGGGCATGTGCCAGAAATCCCATCGCAACCCTCCTACTGGCCATGCGCCCGCCAGAGATGGAAATGCAACAGCATTACAGTAGAGTACAAATACTGTACTGACTGCAGTAATATAGCCAACTGCGCATGCTCAGTGATAGCATAGCGCTACATGGCGTATGGCTTGGTGCCACAGATCCCATTGTATCCCCCTCCATTTCTAATCCATCGCAGATGGCTGACAGCCACCATAGCGCCAACCGTGTAATACAGAGAGCTCTCTCTCATACAGATCCCACTACTACCGTACTTAGGCCCTCATTCAGAGCCGTACGCTCTGAGCAGAGCGCACGCTCTGAATGAGGGCCGCCCTCCATAATTATGGAGCATCCTCCTGGACGCTCGTATAGCTGTGGGTCACCACCCACAGCCTATACGAGTGTGCATTTTGATGGCCGCGATGGTCTTGACCATCGCGACCATCGCCACTGCGAGCCGGAGCCTGCGGTTGAGGTTTTCAACCGCAAGGCCCGGAGTGATTTTGGCTCTATCAGAGCCAAAATCACTCCCACTGACATCACTAGTGATGTCAGTGGGCCGGCTTCTGACGGTAGGCGTTCCCTTGGGAACGCCTCCGTCAGGCAGGCATGCCCCCGGCACGCCCACCAAAGGGGGCGTGCTGTCAATCAACATCGACAGCACGCCCCCTTTGATCAGACACAACGAGCGAAGGAAAGTCCTTCGCTCGTCGCATCTGGCGCATGCGCACGACGGAGCTCCCGCCGTCATGCGCATGCGCAGTGCACAACATCGACCCACTTGCGAGCGGACAGCCGCTTGCGAGTGGGTCTGAATCAGGGTGTTAGTGTGCAAGGTTGGAGCAGCATCACCAATGCCATCAGTTTGCGATGCAACGCTATTTTGCGCAGCAAACGCACAGTCAGCTTTGAACACAGAGCGCTCTCTCACAGATGGAAACCACTCTCAGACACAGTCCAAGGGACGTAGCCATAGTGCACAAGGCTGAGACCGCATATGCGTTGTCGCATGTTTGCGTTTTGCGGTTTTTGGGCGCACAGTATGTGATGCAGAGCCCTGTCTCACATTCTAGACAGTAGATTCACTAACAGTTTCTGCAGTTATGAAATCACTCTTCTCTGGTGCTAAATTGTACGGCACCGTCAGTTTTGAATATTCAGTACTGGCACATTCCTTGCGGCACACTAGTTGTCCTAGCAGACGGGGGATGGTGTCCTTGGCAATGGTGACAATTCATAGCATTTTTCAGGACACTAGGGCAGAGCTGACTGCTTACAGTAAATGGATTAACAAAGCTTCCTTTATTATGGTAATGTGAGGCTCTTGGCTTGCTTTGGGGGAAGGGACCTGATGCACTGTGTATGACTCTCGGTCCAATGGTCTGAATCAGGACGTTAGTGTGCAAGGTTGGAGCAGCATCACCAATGTCATCAGTTTGCGATGCAACACTGTGTTGCGCAGCAAACGCACAGTCAGCTTTGAACACAGAGCGCTCTCTCACAGACGGAAACCACTCTCAGACACAGTCCAAGGGACGTCTCTCTCACAGACGGAAACCACTCTCAGACACAGTCCAAGGGACGTAGCCATAGTGCACAAGGCTGAGACTGCATATGCGTTGTCGCATGTTTGCGTTTTGCGGTTTTTGGGCGCACAGTATGTGATGCAGAGCCCTGTCTCACATTCTAGACAGTAGATTCACTAACAGTGTCTGCAGTTATGAAATCACTATTCTGTGGTGCTAAATTGTACGGCACCATTAGTTTTGAATATTCAGTACAGGCACATTCATAGCGGCACACTAGTTGTCCTAGCAGATGGGGGATGGTGTCCTTGGCAATGGTGACAATTCGTAGCATTTTTCAGGACACTAGGGCAGAGCTGACTGCTTACAGTAAATGGATTAACAAAGCTTCCTTTATTATGGTAATGTGAGGCTCTTGGCTTGCTTTGGGGGAAGGGACCTGATGCACTGTGTATGACTCTCGGCCCACTGGGCATGCGCCAGAAATCCCATCACAACCCTCCTACTGGACATGCGCCCACCAGAGATGGAAATGCAACAGCATTACAGTAGAGTACAAATACTGTACCGACTGCAGTAATACAGCCAACTGCACATGCTCAGTGATAGCATAGCGCTACATGGTGTATGGCTTGGCGCCACAGATTCCATTGTACCCCCCTCCATTTCTAATCCATCGCAGCTGGCTGACAGCCACCATAGCACCAACCGTGTAATACAGAGAGCTCTCTCTCATACAGATCCCACTACTACCGTTCTTAGTGTGCAAGGTTGGAGCAGCATCACCAATGTCATCAGTTTGCGATGCAACGCTATTTTGCGCAGCAAACACACAGTCAGCTTTGAACACAGAGCGCTCTCTCACAGACGGAAACCACTCTCAGACACAGTCCAAGGGACGTAGCCATAGTGCACAAGGCTTAGACCGCATATGCGTTGTCGCATGTTTGCATTTTGCGGTTTTTGGGCGCACAGTATGTGATGCAGGGCCCTGTCTCACATTCTAGACAGTAGATTCACTAACAGTTTCTGCAGTTATGAAATCACTATTCTGTGGTGCTAAATTGTACGGCACCGTCAGTTTGCAGATGCAGAGCCCTGTCAGCCACCATAGCCACAGTATGAAATCACTATTCAGTGAAATACAGTACAGTACAGAGCCCTCTCTGGGCACTACAGATCCCATTGTAAACCCTCCACTGGGCATGCGCATGAAATCCGATCGACGAAAGCGCAGACATTGACGAAAGTTTTGCACTATTGAAACACACAATCTGTTTGTAATGTCTTACTTTTAAGCAGCCTTTTAAACAACAACACTATAGCCTTTTAAACAAGATTCACTATAGTGTCCAGAGCAGACAGTGACAAAAAAAAAATATACAGTACGGTATATTCTTTTCCAGGGATCGAACCCCAGACCATAATTCTACCAAAGTGATCACCTAACCACTAGCCCACACGACAGCTACAGTGAACCACAGAGAGTGGCCTCATCCTTGTGCACTCCTCCCGCTGCTGTTTTTTAATAAAAAAAAAAAAATTGTCATACTGTAATGCATCCCATATCAGTGAAAGCTGTGCGTGCATCTCATTATTCTACAGTATCGGTGATACCGTGACAACAACTCTGGCAACTTCTCTACTATTCAGTTACTGCACCATACCGTATGCACAATACAGTATGTGCAGTGATTTGCATCCTGTTATAAGATGTTACGTACAGTACGGTACAGTACTATATACTGTATATGTATATTATGCGACATTAAAAATACAGTATGGGTTGTGCGTTCATGCAAATGCTGTGAATATGATAGACATTCAGTACAGTGGAGCACTCGCCACCCAGCAGTTAAGCACTATATTACATGCAATTACATAAGTGGAGCACTCGCCACCCAGCGGTTAAGCACTGTTTTACATGCCGTAGCATATCCTTCGTTGAAGAATACCATGGTATTCCACAAGTCCATGGCGCGACTCAGAGGGCTGCATGCCACGCCACAAGTCCATGGCGCAACTCACGCCACGCCATGAGCAACAAAATAGCTGGGCAGATCTGTATTAACCAATGCAGATGAGCATGTAAGCCTATAGATGACAAAGTCACTTGTGCACATCTATGTTGTCTAAACAAGCACCCAGTGTTCATGCTTCAGCATGTGACACAATGTATGTATCTATAGCAGCCTATTCTGGTTTCCTTAGCTGGACATTTCAACAGTGTCGGCCTCATAAGGTGCTATTTCAAATTAGACCCCTTGCGTAGGTCCAAAACGGGTTTTTCATCTAAAATATCAATGTTCTGTCAGTCTTCACAATATACCAATTTTTATTATTAGCCTTGGTGACATGGGTGTCATACATGCTGGAAACAAATTTGTGGTAATGCAGTTTAGAGTCTATATCCTGTATAGTACTCAACTGCTAGAATTTGGTACTGACTTTAGTAAGACGTTTGGTCTGACATTTCTTTTAATTGTATCTCCACCAGTGTAGGACATGTATAAATTGTGAAATAGGGAGACTAGGCTTCAGATGTTAAGGATGGAAGCTTGTTGCAAGCAAAAGTGTATTCCCATCAGTTATTTTTCTGTACAGTGTCATTTCTAACTTTGCACCTGATCTATATACCATGAGGTCTAAAAAGTAAACTCTGCCAGAATTCAAATTATACATAAATATATATGAAGAAATAATGAACACAAGGGCACCACCTAGAACTGCAAATAAAATGGCACCGTATCAATAAAAAAAATTATAAAGTTTATTTGAAATCATTTCTTAGACAATTGTCCATAACAATTCTTCCATAATAAAGATCATGAGAATACTGAAATAAACAGACATATTGCCTGATTCAGAGCTGCTCACAAGTGGCTCAATGGTTGCCCACTGCGCACGTGCCGCATCCGGTGTGCGCAAGCACTGCTGAGCAACTGAAGTTCAGTCTCTATGAGGCTCACAACAAGATGGGGTGGCTGTCGATGTTGATTGACAGCTCGCTCCTTTTTGTGGGAGGGTAGGGAGGGTGGCCGGACAAACGCAGGTGTTCCCTTAGGAACGCCTGCCGTTTGTAGGAGGGGTTACTGACATCACTAGTGATGTCAGTAGTGGACTTCCTGCTCTATTAGAGCAGGAAGTCCATTCGGGCTAGTAGCAGATAGACCTTACCCCAGGGTATCGTTGCAAGCCCAATGGTCGCGATTATTGCGACTGTCTCCTGGCCGCTCGCGCAAGCTGTGGGTGGTCTCCCACAGCTTTGTGAGTGGCCAGAGAAAAAAAAAATGCCCTCAGTCAGAGTGAGCGAGCGCCCGCCAGCAGCGAGCGGCTCTGAATGAGGTCCATAGTGTCATTCTATTTAAGTAAAAGCAATTACCAAAACAAACAATGGAATTACATGTACAATTTGTATATAAAGGTACTGGTTCCAAGCGCCTGGCCCTTCACCCAGCCGGCGCGCGACCCGCTTCATGGACAGTGGTAAGTGGGGAGTTTGACTGGGGCGGTACACCTGTCAAACCTGTAACACAGGTGTCCTAAGGTGAGCTCAGGGAGGACAGAAGCCTCCCGTGGAGCAGAAAGGCATAAGCTTATCTGAATTAGTAAATGGCTTATCTGAATTAGTAAAAAGATAAACTATATGTACAGTATGTCACACTTGCTCTTTGGAAACTTTCATAGGAGGCTAATTATTTTCATATTTTAGGAAATAACTGACTGTGTTTCTCAGTTACAATTCCAATAAAAAACTAACACATTTGTCAGACAGTAAACTAGAGCATGGTAAGGAATGTGTTTTAACTGGCCACTGCGTCTGTCAATATTTAAGTAGAGATGTGCACATACCTCAGTATCTTGGTTGTGGTTCTATATCTTCATAGTGTTTTGGTTTTGTCAAAGCCATACACAAATTTTTTGGTTTTGGATTTCTTAAAAAAATGATAAAAACAGCTAAAATCATGTTCAAGGTGTTTTTATTCCTACACATGTTTAGCATGTTTTTATTCCTACATTATTAATAAAATTAAAAAAATTATTTACAGTCATTCCCAGTTCATATTGACCAACTCACAGCTCACAATATTTTGCACCAATAATGGCCAAATGCTGCAACAAGATGACTGGCTAAACTACTGTAGACAACAGAGCAGCAGTACAAACATGGCGGTTTTAAAGAATATAGCACATCTATGAAACAAAGTGGCATAGTAGATAGCAGTTTAATGTACTATATGACCCTATAGAATGTTTTCATTAGTCAATAACTAATAGCCTAAAGGTAAAACCTAGTAAAAAAAATAGAATATATTACCAATATGGGCCAGTACAGGTGATTGCTGAAGTAGTAATGTCTAGTAGAAAACTAGATCACCATCAGCCTTACTCCAAACAGCAAATCACAGGCCCAAGGCCAGTACGAGTGATTGCAGGTGGTGTACTATTTAATGGAAGGTTAATCATTGATTGATTATTAGTTTAACCATTAAGAAAAGTACATAGAAGAAATGGGAAAAAAATATATTAAAAAACAGCATCCAAATGTGAGTTTACAAACACAGTAAATACAACCAGTAATCACAGGCCTCAGGCCAGTGGAAGTAAATGGAGGTGGAGTATTTATGTAGTGGAAACCAGGTAAAGCATTGATTGATTATCAGTTGTAATTATAAAAACATCAGAGACATGGAAAAAAAATCTAATAAAAAAGCATCCAAATATGAGTTTACAAACACACTGAATCCAACCAGCAAACCAAAGGCCTGCAGACAATAGAAATTGAAAATTTAAGAAATTAGAAAGTACAAATTACTTATTTGTATTGATGATTTTGGTCACTTTGATACTTGCTATTAGATAAGAGTAGAGTTTAGTGCCACACAAGTTTACTAGATATACTGTTTTACATCCTATAATTCTTTGTTATCTGCCTTTATTATCAGTAAATTAGCAGCTAATTTGCAGTAAAATGAAACTAAAATTAGACTTAACTGTTTTAATGGATGATTTTTTGTTTGTGGATACTAAATAGATATTATTAGCACTGTTCCATCTAAAATGAGTGACCTGAAAATGATAGTTGCTAATATAATATTCTATTAAGTAACCTACAAATTGTGAGCACATTGATTATTAGACCTTTAATTACAGTATTTAGACCATCCAGTTCCTAACCCTGAGAGTCCTGTACAATTGGTCATGTTTGACCCTTTGCATCTACCTTTTGGAAGAGTATAGTTTTTCCCTATAGTCCAAATTGTCTTTTCACCATCACAGTATATATTAAAAAGGAAAGAGTACAAATGTTAAGTACACTATTCTGTTTTTTTTTTATTCTCTTTGATCAGGCAAGGAAAACTTAAATTGTTTAGGACTTGAAGGGATTTTTTAAATTGTATCAATTAGCATTACTAATAAACTATTCAGAGACCCTAAAAATAGATGTCCCTCCCACCATTATTTTGTATATTAAAAAGGACTTGTATAGTTTAAAAAACAAGCACTTCAGTGACAGGGATTGCCACTTTTATGGCTGAAGTGCTTGGCTTATTTGGGCTCCCACAAAAGAAAACATCTTGCTGGTTAGGTTAAACCAAGCCACCAATGACCTTAAGGTGGCTAACACTGTTGATAATCATCCTCACAGTTGCAAAATTTCATTATCCTGATAATCACCCTCATCATCCTTGTTAATATTCTTGTTACTATCCTCATCACACAATTTTAGCTCATCCCCACTGGAAACCACAGTTACAGTTTCTGTTTGTTCTATAGTGGCAAAGGACTTCCTCATATAATTTATCATTCATTTTAATGTCCTCATATATCTAGCCTCAATATACCATGCAGCGCAACATGCCTGGCCCTGGCAACTCTGCTAATGTTATTTTTTTGCTGAAAATGCATCTTAGTCACAATGCAATGCATAGAAGATGCATCAGGAGACTGTGCTAATTAATTTGATATGGAACACTTGTATATCTGTGTGTGACTGAAACTGTATACAAAGCACAACAGAACTTGGCATGGAAAAAAACTGCTGCCGCTGCATTTTAGCACTTCGTGTCCTGAATCAGAGACACAGACACACACAGATATACAAGATTGATATTGGAAATTAATTATCACAGTATCTTGGTGCATCCTAGTAACACTGCATTGTGACTAAGAAGCATTTTCACCAACAAAAGTCACAAAACAGAAACCCAGCACTAGCAGAGTGTCATGGGACCTGGCATGCTGAGAGAAGCTGTTTGTTGTGACTGCTATAAAGATGTATGAAGACACCTCTGTTATTTTTGGAAGTAGCCTCATATGCCGATGGCTGACAAGGTTCCCGAATGTACTAAACACTCTTTCCATGTGCATACTTCAGGGTGGGTGGCTTAAGTACATCATAGCTGGTTAATATATGGAGCTCCAAATTGCCTTTTTTTCCTACCAGTATTTAACAGATCTGTGTAAGGTGTTAATTTGTACATTATCATTGAAGTAATCCTCCACCATTCTATTGATGCTTACTGTATCAGAGTCATGGTAGAAGTGTCAATATATGTGAGCAATACTGTTAAGCCTGACCATATGTCATAATGTTTTACTCTGGTGTGCTGAGTTGGCTCATCATCATCACAGGTGGGTCTCTTGGAAAAGGCCAGTTTTTTTATTTACAAGAGAAACTAAAATAGTAGACAAGTTGAGCTGACAAATTACTTATAAGAAGGAAATTTGCATCTCTTAAGATCTGTGTCAGTTGGAAAGAAATACATTACATAGGACTTAAACCTAGGATCAAGCATGGTTGACAAAATATAGTGATCAAATTGCAGTATGTTGCAAACCCTTGAGTTCTTGTGAAGAAATAAAAAGAACATGATCTCCAACTCCAACATCCTAACAGTCCTAGCAGGGTAAGCCATTTTGTAATGCTATCCCTTAATTTTTTTAACAGGTTGATGCTGGTATCCCTCTTAGTGAAGCTGGTGATACAGAGAGTAGCCTGCCTGGGATGAGCTGAAATTTTGTGTTACCTACTGCTGCTCAAGGCAATACATGCACATAGTGGGCTGTCACAGTTATGTAATCTTTTGTTTGCCCAGTACCATTTTTCCACATTTCTGTGGTTAAGTGGACAGTGGGTACAATGGAATAATTTTGTAGGCCAAGATTTTTTTTTTTTACATCCTGGTACAGAAGAGGAATTGCACTTTTCGTAAGATGAAACTGAGATGGAATTTGGTAGCGGAGACACAGGACCTCAAATAATAAACCAGATGCATTAATGGCAAATATTGGATGCAGATCTAATACTAGCATAGCTGTCATGGCTTTAGTGATCCACTGTGAAACCAGGTGACAGCTGTCATACTTGCTTCCTCTTACAAACGATTGTTTAACAGTCATTTATTTTTTTAAATTACTACTAGTATTCTTGGTCCCCTACTTGGATGAAGATCCACCCCTGGCAGCAGCAGCAAGCATGGCACTCAAGAATTCTTCTGAGGAATTCTGGATAAGGGAAGACCCAGCCTTAGCAAATTGTATGTATCATTAGCTCTGATCATTAATGAAGAGATTGATGATGAAAGTGCTGGTGGTGGATATTGCTGGTGCTAGGTTCTAGCTAAGAGATGGGAGCTAATGCTGGACTGCATGTTGCTATTAGGGTGGAGTTTCTGAGATGGTTAAAATCCCTACATCCACTTACTTTGGTTATACAAAGACTACAGATAGCTTAACAACTGCTGTCTAGATTTGGGTAAAAATAATTCTACACATAAGAGGTGAATTTTTTTGGTCTTTTGCCCAGGAATGACAATAGCCTTCTTATCATGGGCAAGAACTATTTCCACTGGTGCTTAACTTACTCAAACATTATCATCATCAACATCCTCATCAGCGCAGCTGTGTAATTATCCCCCTCATCCTGTTGCACTTCCTCAGTAGCATCCTCAACTTCTGTGTTGGCAATCTTTACTTGTGCCACTCATCCTCAAATTTACAGAAGTTACAGAAATGGAGGAAGGAGGCTTCTCTATGTGTCCTGTATCAGAAAGGTCAGGCTCACACATAGCACTCGTGGACACCCTTAGACTCTCCTCAGGGATGTGTGACATTTCTGAACTCACAGTTTGTTCTTCTGCCATAGTGCTTTTTTGTCAGAACTGTTTTTCCTGTTTTAATTTTTTTTACACCTCTTCTAGACTCTGAGTGAGAAGATCTTGCCTCATCATGTTCTTGAGCCCCGACATTGGGAGTGGTCATCTGCAGACACATGAACATTTGCTGCACCATGCAAGGTGCCTGACTAGAGCTATACAGTGGATTAACCATGAGAGGTAAAACTTTATATTCTTGCATCGCTCACAGGGCTCAATTCAGATCCACTTGCTAGATGTGTATGCTCTCTAGATGCATATGCAAATTTGGCTAAGTGACAGCAAGGCAGGTGATTGCACGGCAAGGCTCGCCCACTATGTCCTGGTATGCGATCGCTCTGTGTATGCAGACCCTCACCAGCCTGTCTTAAGATGCCCACTTGCGCACGTCATCTCCATGATGTGTATGCAACCATCGGTACCATCGGAAGTGAACGCAGCACTTGTTGTTGACCATATTCTACCGCAAGCACTGCGAGCACTTCAGTGTAAAATTCAGCCAGGTGACATGTACTGTGACGCTGCCTCTTAATTAAGCATGCCTCTGAAATGGCATTGAGACGCTCAGGCAATCCTGCATTCACACCTCCTCTCCCCCATTTTCATAGACCAACCCGTCACCACCCACAAACGGCTTCTCCTGTCACTCACTCAGCTGGCCACTCTATGTGCAGCGAGTGTACGCTTCCTGATCACTCTGACTGGTTTGCGCATGCACACTGTAATGCCTACACATGCGCACAATGCAAACATCGGCAGTCTGCATGTGAACGTTTCTTAGCGAGCGGGTCTGAATCGGGCCCACAGTGCCTGCAATTTGTGAAAACTTTGTAAATCTCCTATGACACTATCGCAGTTTGCTGCACTTGCCAATAATAAGCAGTAATACTTGTTTCAACAATAAAGTGGTGGACATTTATTATTTAAGTGGATTAGTAAATTTTCTCCTCAGACTCAATCTATCACATTTCAATCTCAGACTGAATCTATCAATCATGTCTCAATCTCAGACTCAGGGCTAAATGTAATAGCCTGCGTTCCAGCACCGCTGCAGGAATACATGCGAGTATGCCTGTATTTTTAAAGCAGCAAGCATGTTAAAGGATAAACTAAGCAGCTTTATCATCTTAACATGCTTGCTGCTTTAAACATACGGGAATACTCGCATGTATTCCCACAGTGGCACTGGCTCGCAGGCTATTACATTTAGCACAAAATCTTTCAATCGCAATGCTATAGTTACTTTCAAAAAATTCTGTAGTATTTGTATAACACATAATTTGGTTTCCTTGTGTATAAATGATCTCCATTGCTCATTGTATTTCTTTCATCTGTCAAGCTGCTGAGGGATTAGATATGAGAGGACAGAGCCATTAATGATCTCTTCCAAAAGGAAAAGAGAATGAAAAGCTGTAGTAGCTTTCAATGATATGCAAATTGTCAGGGTGTGTATTCTATGCCACAAAACTGTGATTGTAACATGTGTTTAGAACATTTGTCATACAGTATGTCTACCACTAGTTCTGTGTGGTTGGAAGAAAGGGGACTGATGTAAAGTGAAGGTTTTTTAACATGTGCTAAACAATGTGGATTGTTAGATTTATCCCTGGAGTAGTGAAGAGGAGCATGTGCACCCTATTACTTTACAACTTTTTGCCTTTTTGCCACTTCTCAGAGGAACTGATCACAGACTAGAGATGTGCAGTTTGGTTTTCCTGAAATGCGAACTCAATCGAACTTAGACGTTCTGAGACAAATCAAGTCCCAGTTAGAATCACTTTGTGGTTCTGAGTGGAATTGATTACCGGCTCAGGTCTGCTATCAGTTCAGATCTCGGATTTAATAACCAAACTAGGGCTTTGGATTGCATGAAAACAGGTCCAAATTACTTGATTTTAGCTGCTTTTATAAAAATTTTTATCGATTTTTATGGAATCCAAACCGAACCAAAACTGAATCCGGACCAAAAACCAAAGCACGTTGATGAATTAGAACCAAAACCAAAATACTGGGGACCATGCACATCTCTATCACAGACTAAAGAAATCATTAATTGTGGTGCTCCAGAATGCAGGGCCATACACTTATTGGTTTTTTTTTTTTTTTTACATTTTAAATACTTTTCATTAGTATTTATAACAGTGCCTTCAATACTTCTATCTATATACAACCCAGACAGTCTTTAATATGAGATGTTGTCAGCATCCCAGCAATTGGAAGGCCAGCAGTCAGAATCCAGGCGCCGGAATGCCGACAGCAGTCAGAAGTCCGGCTTCCGAATCCTGACAGCTGACATCCCAATGGTAAGTATTAGGCTTGGGGTTAGGGTACGGGTTAGGGGTTAGGCTGTGAGGGGAGGGTTAGGCTGCAGGGTGGAGGGTAAAGTTAGGCTGTGGGAGGGTTAGGGGGAGGGTACTTATCTGCAGATATCTGCAGGATTCTGACTGCCGGGATGATGCTGACGGTATTCTGACCGCTGGCATCCCATACCCAACCCCTTTCATATATTCTCCCTTCATTTATACTTTCTCTCTGCTATTTATTTATTTACTTTCATTTGCATTACTTTACCTCTCTGCATTATTTCATGTATTTTCAAATGATACACCTATTCCATTTATAATATATTTTTTAACAATATACCTCTTTTTTTTGCTTTTTCAGTCTTGTGTTTTGTACAATACATAGTAAACATGCATGTGTGTCTGACCACTGTAAGTTGGGTATAATACCACACATGTCACTGTATTAGCTCTGATCTTGGCCATCAGCACATGTGCAAACTAGAGATGTGCGGTTCGGTTCTCCAAAAATCAGAATCCACCCGAATTTCATGAATTCAGGTAAATCAGAGCAGCAGTTCTAATCTCCTGAGGAGATCCAGGTAAATCAGGGTTGCAGTTCTGATCTTTTTGCGGTTCAGAATTCGGATTTCAAATCCGAATTTCGGGTTTTGCATTGCATAAATTATATGATTTTAGCTGTTTTTAAAAATTTTAATCTATTTTTTATTTAAAAAATCCAAAACCAAAACCAAAACACTTGAGGGTGGTTTGCAAAACGAAATCCAGATTCTAAACCTTGAAGGAGATACAGATCCAAACCAAAACCAAAACTTGGGGGTCGGCGCACATCCCTAGTGCAAACAGCACCTATGATAAGTTATATCAATTACATTTCAATGCCGGTTTGAATTCAGATATCGGACCACAATTAGTGCAGGATACATTTAAAATCCTGGCACTGTCCCAGTAAATAAGGGACCGTATGTACATGACTATACTGACAAAATGTAAACGTATAAGCAGGCCGTGCAACCCCTCATTGTGAGATCTCCACGCAGTTGCCCAGTTTGCTGGCATTACCTTTGAGTGACTGTGCTATATCTGTAATTCCAAAGTTTTGTATGAACAGTAAGGTCAACAGACTCGTGGTGACACCCATTTCGTCATGGCAAGCTGTTCTTCTCTTACACTAGTTTCCAAGTCCCTTACAAAGACCTTGGGGTAAATTTACCAAGGGTCGATTTTCAGTTCCATTCTATTTTGTAGTTATTTTGAGGTGATTTGGTGGTGATTTTGACAATCAGGTATTTACTAAAGGCAAAACCGACTTAAAATCCCCAGAAATTCGACTTCACACACTAGTAGAACTTGAAATAGACCATTGGTACTTTCCCATAGCCATCAGTAGAAAAAGCTTGTTTACTAACAGTCAATTTGAAAATACAGTAGATCCAAAATCGACCTAAAATCGACAATTTCAATAGAACTATCAGAAACAGGTCTATTTTATTTTAAATCATGTAGAATTGCCTGAAAACTCAAGTTGATAGTAAAAAAAAACATGGTAGAGAAGCATGTGGGGTACTCTGGCTGTATAAATCAGGCATTTAAAGGCACAGCAATGATTTTAGAAAATCGTGGACATGCAAATTAGCACTGGGATGAAGTGTTTGTGGATATTAAAGTGCATGTGACATGTTTTGGCCAATAGGAATGTTTTTGTATAATCTTGGCTCCATTTTGGTTCTATTTTGGGTTGATTTGGGTAGATTTTGGGTAAATTTTTGGTCAATTTGGTGAATAGAAAACATTTAGAACTTCAAATAGAACATAAAATAGAAACCAATGCACAATCGAAATCAGAATGGACCCCAAAATCGACAGTTAGTAAATGATCTATTTTGAATAGAAACACTGTGGTTAACTTCTAGTAAATTTACCCCCTTCTGCTAAATAAATACTAATTATGCCAAAAGCCTTTGTGCCTACTTATCAACACAATGTTGCAGGAAATCATCAGAAAACAGCAACTTGGCCGCAATAGCTAAATCTCCTGTATCTTTAGATGGCGTAAGCCATTGTAGCCTATAGAGACTCCATTACCGCAAAATTCCTCTCCAGATCCATCTCCAGGAATGTCCGAATGCATATATACAGACTAATGACTGCACATGTGCAGTAGCTCTTCTGGGTCAGAACCTGCAAGTAAAGTGGTCAAATTAGCAATCACTTTACTTTTTAAACATTGCAGGGACTGGCTCTTATAGGAGCCCGCGTCCTCGTAAGTTAATTTTGGTACATTACACTGATACTACATTTCTTATTCCCACAATATGCAGCTATAAGACAGGACCAATTCCCAATTAATGGTAACTAATGCCCCTTTGTGTGCCAAAGTAGTCTGTGCTAGTTACCAAGAGGCAAAGAAAATCTGCATCCTTGCATAGTCCTCCATAGGTAGTGTAAGGATTAGGTAGCTGAACAGAAATATATTATTGTGCATTTCAATGATTTTCCATATATTTCAAAACACAGAAAACATTTTTTTAACCTAAAGCTAAAAGATGATCTCTACATTCCAAAATGCTCACAGCACATTATTTGCAGTGACAAGTAATCTTTCTGGAAAAATAATGGAATTTGTAAAACTCTTTTCTCTTGAGATAATGTAACATACTCTCTTTAGTTTTACAAACTTTTTGATTACAACAATGATTTTTGTACATAATAAGTATAAAACTTAGCACTGTTCATCTGCCCATTGTCACGGCCAGGGTATTTCAGCATGGCGCTAGGCGGGTGTTACCTGTGAGGTCGTTGTGGCGCGGGCTGTCTGGTGGCGGAGCTGGAGTCTGGCGGGGGGCTTTGGCTGCACGCGTTGTTGTGCGGCCCTGTTGTCACTCTGCGCTGGTGAGGCCTGGCGGTGTCTCCGTTCCGTTTGGCATGGGCGCCGCCATCTTGCCTTCTGGCCATGTGATGCGGCTGGCCAATCCTGGTGAGTCACATGTTCCCTCCAGCCAGTAACAGCACGGCATGGGGTATTTAGGAAGGGCCAGTGCCTTCCTTCTTTGCCAGTGCAACGTGTATCTCAGCCTAGCTGAGAGGGAGTTCTCTGTGCTTTCCTGTTCCTGTGAATTCGCTGTCTGCCAGTCTGCCTGTCAGCTCCTAGCTCCCACTGGACTACCCCGCTTCCTCCATCACCCTTGCCCATACCTGAGTGCCTGAGCCTGCTGACATCCTGCGCTTCAGTTCACTACTTGTATACCTGGCTTGTTTATTTTCAGCTCACTACAAACCTGGCTTGATTATTTTCAGTTTCACTACCTGCACACCTGGACAGCTTTAATTGTATCTACTTGGACATTAACCCTTTTACTCCCACCACAGAACTCTTGTGCACATTATATATTCCTGGACTTTTATTTACTGCCATTATCTGTCTACTCAAGCACTTATTAAAAATTCTAGTTTTATTTTTAAATCTGCTTCTGTGATCACTCCTGCTACCACCCCGGGTCCACAAACAACCCAAAACATCACAGTTTGCACTGGCCCCATGGAGCCGGCCACGGATCAGGAGCCAGGAGTGGATTTGTTCAGGTGCATTTCTGGTCGTTTAGAAAATCTGGAAAACATGCAGCATCAGATTGCTCAATTTCTGCAAGAGATGTCCAAGCGACAGGATAGTTTGCAAACTTCCTTTTCTACCCCTGGAGTACCAGCATCTACATCCGCTTTAGCGTCTGGCTATACAGGAGGCAGATCATCTCCCCAGTTACATCTTCCTTTACCAAGTAAATTTGACGGCAACCCTAAACTCTGCCGAGGATTCCTAAATCAGTGTGACATACATTTTACCCTGCAGCCTGACAACTTTCTAACTGCAAGAACTAAAGTGGCTTATATAGTCTCTCTGTTATCCGGCCAGGCCTTGGAATGGGCTTCCCCACTCTGGGAGCGCTCAGATCCGCTGCTGGATAATTACACAGGCTTTGTGTCATCCTTCAGGAGGATTTTCGATGAACCTGGGCGTACTGTATCAGCATCATCAAACATCATGACACTGAGACAAGGGGTCCGTCCTGTCAGTCAATATGCTGTGCAATTTCAAATTTTAGCATCAGAGCTCAAATGGAATGAGGAAGCCCTCACCTCGACCTTCTGGCATGGGTTGTCAGACCGACTAAAGGATGATCTAGTCACTCGAGAGCTTCCTACTAATCTGAACGACATGATTTTGTTGTGTATCAAAGTTGACCTACGCTTCAGGGAATGTCAGGCTGAAAAAAACAGAACTGACCGGCAAAGGTCATTTACCCCCTCCATTTCTACCCGTCCCATTCCTTCCCCTACTGAAGAGGAGCCTATGCAGGTGAATCATACACACCTCTCTAAAGAAGAACGTCAGAGAAGAATGCAAAAGAACCTCTGTCTGTACTGCGGAGAGTCCAGTCACCTGCTGATCTCCTGCCCCCGTAAACCGGGAAATGCCAAATCCTAACTGACCCTGGAGACATCAAGTTAGGAGTTATGAACCCGTCTCCAAAGATTAAAGATTTCACGATTACCCTAGCTTTGGATCTTAAACCCAAACCTGTCTTTGCTACTGCTCTACTCGACTCGGGAGCAGCCGGAAATTTCATGACGTCTAGTTTCATAGATAAATTTCAGATTCCTTGTTTGTCTCTCAACCATGCCATCTCTCTGACCTCTATAGACGGACGCCCTCTAACTAACGGGATAGTCACCAAAGAGACTCAACCAGTATTGGTCCGAATTGGGGCACTTCATTCTGAGTCCCTAAAATTCCTGGTGATATCAGAGGCCTCTCAAGAAATTGTTCTTGGTCTACCCTGGTTACGTCAACATAATCCCAGGATTGATTGGAGTTCTATGCAGATTCTGTCATGGGGTATGGACTGTCAGAAATCCTGTCTTCCAAAAATTCGACCTGTGAGAAAGACAGTTCCATTAGTTTCTTCTGCCATTCCCAAGGAATATCAGATGTTCGCCGACGTTTTCTCTGAACAACAAGCAAATATCTTACCCCCTCATAGGGAATGGGACTGTCCAATTGAATTGATAGCTGATAAGATACCACCTCGCGGTCGTACCTATCCGCTGTCCTTGCCTGAGACTCAAGCCATGACCGAATACATCCGGGACAACCTGGCAAAGGGGTTCATTCGCCCCTCTACTTCACCTGCCGGAGCTGGGTTTTTCTTCGTTGGCAAGAAGGACGGTGGTCTAAGACCATGTATCGATTATCGAGGCCTTAATAACATTAGAATAAAGAATCGATACCCTCTTCCCCTGATTACTGAGTTGTTTGATAGGGTCAAGGGCTCTGTAATTTTTTCGAAATTAGATCTAAGAGGGGCTTACAACCTCATTCGTATCCGAGCTGGCGATGAATGGAAGACCGCTTTTAATACCAGAGATGGACATTTCGAGTATTTAGTAATGCCTTTTGGATTGTGTAATGTACCTGCTGTCTTTCAAAGTTTCGTTAATGAGATTTTCCGGGATCTGTTATATGTTTCTGTTGTTGTCTATCTGGATGACATACTGATTTTTTCACCCTCTGTGGCTAAACATCAAGAACATGTTAAAGAAGTTCTGCCCGTTTGAGAGAAAACCACCTTTACTGCAAACTGGAGAAATGCGTCTTTGGAGTGCCCAGTGTGCCTTTTCTCGGCTATGTAATATCTGGCTCCAGTTTAGAAATGGACCCAAAGAAGGTACAGGCAATTCTGGATTGGACCCGACCTCAGACACTGAAGGCCATCCAGAGATTGTTGGGCTTCGCAAATTATTATAGACGCTTCATTAAGGGATTTTCTACACTGCTGGCTCCCATTACAGCCTTGACCCGCAAAGGTGCTAATCCTGCCCAATGGTCACCTGAGGCAGAGTCTGCCTTTCATCTTCTAAAACAGGCCTTTATCTCAGCACCAGTTCTTCGACAACCCGATCTGGACTGGCCTTTTTTGTTGGAGGTAGACGCATCATCTGAAGCTGTGGGAGCAGTGTTGTCTCAACGTTATGAGGACAACCGAGTCCATCCGTGTGGGTTCTTTTCTAAAAAGTTCTCTCCTGCCGAAAGGAACTACGCCATAGGTGAGCAAGAACTACTAGCTGTAAAGTTGGCGTTGAAGGAATGGAGATATTTGCTAGAAGGCGCCAAGTTTCCATTTACTGTATTTATGGACCATAGAAATCTCCTATTTCTCAAAAACCTCCAATGTGTGAGTCCTCGTTTGGCCCGCTGGGCAATATTCTTTGCCAGGTTTCAGTTCACCCTGACCTTCCGGTCTGGAGCACTTAATCAGAAGGCTGATGCCCTATCGAGATCTCTCCTCTGTGATGATCAATCTGAAAATCAAAGCAATACCCCTGTCTTGGAATCAAGAGTTTTCGCCGCATTACAACTTCAGCCTCCTTCGGGAAAATCATTTGTGGCCCCGGAATTAAGGAAGCAGCTTCTCACTTGGGCACATTCCTCTCGCTTCGCAGGGCACTCAGGCACTCGGAAGACCTTGGAGTTCCTGAGAGGACACTATTGGTGGCCTTCTATGAAGGCAGATGTAATGGAGTTTATCTCTTCCTGCTCCTCCTGTGCCCAGCATAAATCATCACGACAAGCTCCAGCTGGGGAATTGCTTCCATTACCTACCCCATCACGTCCATGGATGCATCTCTCCATGGATTTCGTCACAGACCTGCCAGTCTCTCAAGGTTTCAACACTATCTGGGTTGTAATAGACCGATTTTCTAAGATGGTCCACTATATACCGTTGAAGAAGTTACCTTCTGCCACTGACCTGGCACAGTTTGTCCAACACATATTTCATCTACATGGACTTCCTGCTGAAATTGTCTCTGACCGTGGTGTGCAGTTTACTGCAAAATTCTGGAGGGCTTTGTGTTCTGTTCTTCAAGTGAAGTTAACCTTTTCCACGGCCTACCATCCGCAAAGCAACGGCTCCACCGAGAGAGTTAATCAAGATCTAGAGACTTTCTTAAGAATTTTTATGTCATCTTCCCAGGACAATTGGGCTGCCTTGCTGCCGTGGGCTGAGTTTGCACATAATGCTTCCTACCACTCGTCAACTAACCAAACACCATTTCAGGTTGTATATGGCCTTCATCCTCGTGTTCCCGAATTCCGAAGCCTGCCTGTTTTCGATGTTCCGGCCGTGGAGGACACAGTGCGGAATTTTGCTGCCATATGGACTCAAGTACGGTCTGATTTGTTGAAGGCATCCTCTCGCTATAAGACCCAGGCCGATAAGAAGCGGAGAATAGTCCCACGCATGTAAGTAGGAAACCAGGTCTGGTTGTCTACTCGGAACCTTCGTCTAAGAGTTCCGTCTATGAAATTCGCACCCCGCTTCATCGGTCCCTTCACCATAACAGAAGTCATTAATCCAGTGGCCTACCATTTACAGTTACCCCCACACCTAAAAATTCCCAATTCCTTCCATGTTTCCTTATTAAAGCCCCTAGTCCTGAATAAGTTCCATAATGCTCTACCTGCTTCTCCTCGAGTCCAGATGGAGAGAGGAGTTGAGTTTGAAGTTGCCCAGATCTTGGACTCTCATCTGCGCAGAGGTCATCTTCAGTATTTGTTGGACTGGAAAGGTTACGGTCCAGAGGAACGTTGCTGGACCGATGCTCGTGATGTCCACGCTCCAACGCTCATCAGGAGATTCCATTCTGCCCATCCGGAGAAGCCTGGTAAGTGTCCTGAGGCCACCCCAAAAGGGGGGGTACTGTCACGGCCAGGGTATTTCAGCATGGCGCTAGGCGGGTGTTACCTGTGAGGTCGTTGTGGTGCGGGCTGTCTGGTGGCGGAGCTGGTGTCTGGCGGGGGGGGTTGTTGTGCGGCCCTGTTGTCACTCTGCGCTGGTGAGGCCTGGCGGTGTCTCCGTTCCGTTTGGCATGGGTGCCGCCATCTTGCCTTCTGGCCATGTGATGCGGCTGGCCAATCCTGGTGAGTCACATGTTCCCTCCGGCCAGTAACAGCACGGCATGGGGTATTTAGGAAGGGTCAGTGCCTTCCTTCTTTGCCAGTGCAACGTGTATCTCAGCCTAGCTGAGAGGGAGTTCTCTGTGCTTTCCTGTTCCTGTGAATTCGCTGTCTGCCAGTCTGCCTGTCAGCTCCTAGCTCCCACTGGACTACCCCGCTTCCTCCATCACCCTTGCCCATACCTGAGTACCTGAGCCTGCTGACATCCTGCGCTTCAGTTCACTACTTGTATACCTGGCTTGTTTATTTTCAGCTCACTACAAACCTGGCTTGATTATTTTCAGTTTCACTACCTGCACACCTGGACAGCTTTAATTGTATCTACTTGGACATTAACCCTTTTACTCCCACCACAGAACTCTTGTGCACATTATATATTCCTGGACTTTTATTTACTGCCATTATCTGTCTACTCAAGCACTTATTAAAAATTCTAGTTTTATTTTTAAATCTGCTTCTGTGATCACTCCTGCTACCACCCCGGGTCCACAAACAACCCAGAACATCACACCCATTTCTCAACTGTCCTACTCTGTCCAGCAGTGACACAACTGCAGCTTAGACAGGAGATATCACATTGAGGCTGATTCTGAGACGGGTGCAATGCTGATGTCAAATGCAGTACAGCAAAAAATGTTTCTTCTGTTTATGCATCTAATGCACACTAAACTTGTGTCCAGAGTCCATGCACACAGAGCCGCAGTTGCGTATGAGATGCACGATCTCAGAAATGTCTTGAAATTTTATTGAGCTTTCCTGGGGGGCATGACTGGGAGGTAGTTAAGTAGATGAACGGATATGGGAGTTTCGATTCCTACCAATCTATACACTCTAAAATGTCACTATTTAGTGTTGTAAGTCTCACAAGAAATAATTACTCTTCAGACTTTGATTGTGTTTCCAAAGCACAAAAAAGTTTTATTCACCAAAAAGCAGATAGTGACACGCTGTGATCTAAATACAATTAGCGCAAACAAATTCTACAATCACAAGGTACAGTCGTTACATATGCATGCGCTCTGGATCCAGATCCCAGCATCAAAGATGAAACCTCCGTCAACAGCAAAGAAAGGATGACTGACATCTAGTTTCAGAGAGCTTGCATATATACCCTTACAGAGATAGGCAATACAATAGAACAGGTTGGCATGATTCCATTGGTTCTTCTTCCTGTTTCTGCTGTTACAGTACAGTTCATAGGTCAGTTCGTATGATCACAGTCCAGCCTCCAACAGCTCTTTGTGTCCATTTTCCTGCTGAATAACAAGTCTAAACTGGCTGCATTACAGAGTACATTTTAATGCCTAACTCTCTATGATCCATAATTTGCAGACCATGTTGCGATTTCCTCACCGATGGAACCGGAAACCTGCAAATACACAGTGGTTTAGAATGACACCAAACATGGTCTGCTTATCATGTACTAAACCTTAGATATCAAGTAACATGTATTTCACAACACTATTGATAATTAATAAAACCTTAGATATTAACCTTTAAATGCTATGGAACCTTTTTATGTAAGTGTGCAAAGTGTAAGACTAAGGATTTTAAGAAAAGATGCTAGTTAGCGTTGTGCGAGTACATGTTTGTGGAGTACACCGTGGTACGTGTTTTGCAGGATTGGTCATATTATATGTTTTAGTAAATGTCTGTATTTATATAATGAGGACTTTTAACATTGTTCTATTGCATTGGAATCGCACGATGCTAAATAATAGCATTGCCGTATGTACTTATAATGTGTGAGTTTCGCTAAAATGGCGCTGAGCGGCCATTAAATGGCGTCTTGCAGCCATTCGCAAAATGGCCTCATTCAGATTTTAATTTTAACAGTTTCTGTCTGAGCCAATTATCCAGCTTTGACAGTCCACCCTTTGATAACAAACAACATGCTATCACACTCTGATTTTAAAATTTATTTAGGCTTACACCATGACATATAATTTAATGTTATATTATGGGATGGCACAAGGTGGTTCTTAAACCATCAATAATGTGTCTCTGGGAGGGACCAAAACTACCCTTATAGCACACCGCTGATCTTGGGAGATCATGGGAAAAATGTGGGGATGCCCCTATCCTATAAAGGAAGTCTTGAAGGGGAATAGGGACTTACATTATTTAAGATGTTTTAAAATAACATTTTAATAATACACTTCATGCTTGTCTAAATCTATACATCATCTGATGGTACATTTTAGTTCAGGGTTGTAATGCAGTCCTACATTTACCTCAGTATTCATATTGTTATTTCTAACCACCATCAAAATTTCATTCTTTTGGTTTACCTTATCTTTACATTTTCCATATTTCAATACAGTACTAGGAACACACCTGACACATAAGCCAATTACTATGATGACAGCCAATATGAGGATCAGGAGTTTACCTATACTAGCAACCATTTCCTGGGCCCACTCTCCTAGACCGGACAACCATTTTACTGGGTTCAACCATGAAACCCATTCCTCTACCTTCTCCTCTACTTCAGCCATTAAAGCATTATGGTTCTTCCGAAATTCCCATTTCAGCTGCATAATTTTGTTAATCTTCTGGTCTATCACCTCCTTGGGGTCACTAGTGTTATTTGTAATATATGTGCAACACTTTACACCAAATTGGGTGGCCAAAGTTACACAATACCCTCCAGTGACACCTGTTAAATAATTTAACACTAGTCTATGTTGCACCAGTTCTTTCTTGTAAGCTTGCATCTCCCTACCTGAAGAATACCTAAACGTGTCATCATACATCTCTGTGATATTATCTATTAATTTAGCAAGATCTTGGATATATCTAAAATTTAAAGTACCCCGAGCGATCCTGGTGGGATCCAATGCGACTAAAACTGGAAAGCCAGTTGTTTCACTAATTAACTGTGTGGCTTTATGTACATCACCAGGTATCATATTTATTTTGTCTCTATGTTCATACTGTGTGTGTTTTTATGAATACCAAGCATTTCACCATGTGTAAGGGTCATAACTTCTGGGACTACTCTTCCTAGGTAACACAAACCTTCGGAATTTGGAGAGAGCCACTTATACGCTTTTCTACCACATATAAAATATATATAATTGGGGAGAACATAAGGGATAGTACACATCAGTAACCCACCATTTCCCTAGCAAGTGATCCTACTTCAGGTTCTCCCATTTGACTCATGCAAGTTTCTCGTTGTAATATCTTGGCACAATATCCTTCTGGTACCCTACCAATAATTTCTTTGATGTTACTTAGTGTATATTTATGCTGAAAGTGTCTTCCACCCAACCTAATTGTGCGTAACAGTTCAAAATTTATAGGTTCATTATCAGCTCTTAGTGAGAAGGTCATTGTCTGCTTATTCCCCGTTACCTCCCAACTTTCTGGGTCATTGGAGTTGGTGATGTTCAAACATAAAAGTGATTTATCTACTTGGTACTGGTGGAGTTTGAAATGAGGTGGTTTGGACTTAAGAAATTTTCCATCCAGTGCATGCCCTCTTTGTGACTCTAAAACTTCAGAGACATTCAATGGGAATGGCACTAGCCCTACATTATGTTGTCCCTGAGGCACATGAGAGCACACCCAACAGTCAGTCTCGTTTAAAACTTAGCCCACCATAGTATGAAAATCCTCTAAAGGATACCCACTCCAATACTGGTTATACTTAGGTTGGCACTGCTGTATGCAATTCTCATTAATTTGGACCCACAAAATTCACACATACAATTACTGTACTGGGTTTGGTCAGATACTTCCCCCGTTGGTTTAGCACTCCTTCTCCCAACTCCACTCCATAGATATCACCATCAGCCCCCCTCTCGTTCCTCTGTCCTCTGTCACAGAAACCAGAGATCCCGAAACAACACAAGATAATGAGAGCTCTGGGAGAAAACACAAACATAACCACAGCAGACCAATCCATTGCTGAAAACAATGATTCTACAAATTTCTTTAGCTCAGGTGTCTAACTGTAACCTTTAACCTTCCCGAAAAAGATTCGCAATTGACAGTTCTACGTTATCTGCCTTGATTCCGCCTTGTCTCTCCACTGGTTGGTTGACCTTCTTACAGTGAGTGGAATGGACCCAGGTATCTTTCTCCACCACTTTCAATGAAGTTGTACCCATCAGCAACACCTGATACGGACCTTCCCACCAATCTGTCAAACAACCTGAATGCAAGAAATTTCTGATCATAACAAATTCTCCAGGTTCAACATAATGACAGTTTGTTTCTGGCATATCATGTGACAACAATTTCCGTTTCTGCTGTTGCTGTTTTAATGGTTTACTCATTGTTATAAGATACCTTACAGTTACCTCATTGTTACCTTTCAAATCTTCCTGCGGACTTATATTCAAATGAGGTTGTCTACCAAACAGTATTTCAAAGGGGGACAGATTGAGCGGGGGTCTAGGAGTTGTCCTGATATTATGAAGGACAAGTCTTAGTGCTTCTGGCCACCCCAGTCCAGTTTCCGCAATGATTTTACTTAAATTGTTTTTAATAGTCCCATTCATCCTCTCCACCTTGGTACTGACTTGCGGGCGGTAGGGGTTATGAAGTCTACTATTGATACCCATCAACTTACACATGTTTTGGAAGACATCACCTGTGAAATGAGTACCCCTATCACTTTCAATAATTCTAGGGATAGCGTATCTGCATACAAACTCCTGAACTATTTTCTTAGCAGTAAATGCAGCAGTATTAGTGGCAGCTGGGTATGCCTCAACCCAATTAGAAAACACATCAGTGCACAACAATACATACTTGAGATTCCTGCAGGGTGGTAATTGGATGAAATCAATTTGTATTACCTGAAAAGGTCCGTCAGTCGGAGCAATGTGGGATGGTTCGGTAGGGATCATTTTCCCAATGTTTTTCCTCATGCAGGTCAGACAGGACATTGCTCTCTTTTCCGCTTGAGAAGAAAAACCCGGTGCACACTAGAATGCTCTCACCAATTTGCACATACCTTGCTTTCCCAAGTGAGTCAGACCATGCGCTGCCTTAGCCAGGCTTGGGTAGTACACCTTGTCCATCTCTCCAGAGTCAAGAGGACTCTTGCCCACATCCCTTGGACCTCCAGACTGCCTTTTCCTGAATGGAACACAAATTGTGCATCTTTATTAATTTCTGCATGTCAATCGTTTGAAATTTCATTTGGTTAATTGGCACATTCACTTTTAACCCTGCTGCCCATTTGGCAGCTTCAGCTGCCCGGTTGTTGCCCAGTGACACCGGATCATCCTCACATGTATGGGCTTTACACTTAATTACCGCCACTGCCTTAGGCAATTGGATCGCTGTCAGTAGTCCTTTTATATGTCTGGAATGTGCGACTGGTGTGCCTGCTGCTGTCATAATATTTCTCAGATGCCATAGAGCACCGAAATCATGTATCACCCCGAAGGCGTACCTAGAGTCAGTGTAGATATTAGCAGATTTACCTTCTGCTAATTCACAAGCTCTTTTTAGTGCCAACAGCTCCGCCACTTGGGCCGAGTGAGGTGGACCTAGATGTTCGGCCTCTATGATGTCTTCATCATTTACCACAGCATAACCTGTACATAACTCTCCAGTGTCAGTTTGTCTATAACAACTCCCATCTGTGTAAAATGTCACATCTACATTTTCTAAAGGTGTATCCCGTATGTCAGGTCTTGCAGTAAAGGTCTGATTCAGGTATTTTATGCAATCATGTGCATTAATATACCTGCAGAACTCACCTTTCGCCAGCGACTCACCTCTCTCCACCCTTTGTGCATCTTGTTGAACATATGGTAAATACATTGCAGGATTTAACGTACTGCACCGTTTGATGGTGATGTTTGCAGGTGCTATTAGGGCTAGTTCCCATTTTGTGAACCTAGCTTAGGAGACATGCCTGGTTTGAGCAGAATTCAGCAAAGCAGATACAGCATGGGGAGTATAGACAATCATATCATGGCCTAATACTACATCCTCACTCTTACTGACCAATAGAGCAGTTGCTGCTACACTTCTTAAACACATTGGGAGTGATCTTGCCACAGTGTCCAATTGTGCACTGTAGTATGCTACGGGCCTACTGGCATCACCATGTTTTTGTCTGAGGACACCTGCTGCACAACCATTAGCTTCTGTACAGTACAAATCAAAAGGTTTTTTATAGTCAGGTATTCCCAATGCAGGTGCTCTTGTCAGACTATCCTTAAGATTAAGGAAATCCTGCTCTGTTTCCTCTATGTGTATGACATGATCAGGCTTTGAGGAATAGACTAAGGACCTCATTCAGACCTGCTCACAAGCAGGTCGATGTTTAGGCCCTATGCAAGTGCAGCGGCTGCACTGCGCGTGTGCAAGCCCCGGAGCGAGAGACAAATTCTCTTGCTCCAAAGCTCATTACAAAAGGGGCGGCTGTCAATGTTGATCAACAGCTCGACCCATTTTGTAGGTGTGGCGGGGGGTGGTTTCACAAATAGAGGCATTCCTTAAGGAATGCCTGCCATTTTGTGGGTGGCCGCACTGATAGCAGTGATGTCAGTGGGGAGCTTCCTGCTCGATCAGAGCAAGAAGTTCCCTGGGGCTTGCGGTTGCCGAGACCCAACCTTAGGGTCTCATCGCAAACCCCGATGATCACGACCATCAACCTGGTCAGTCGCTAAAGCTGTGGGTGGTAACCCAAAGCTTAGCTAGTGACCAGGAGGCTGCACTTAAAAAGCCAAGTGGCCGTCCTCATTCAGAGCGACCGCTCACATTTTACGAGCGCCTCTGAATGAGGGCCTAAGTCCTGTAATGGCAGGGCCACAATAGAAAAACCTGGATCCACATTCTGCAGTATCCACACATTCCCAAGAAGGTACAGATTTGCTGTTGGTTCTGCAGCATGTCATGGTCTGTATGGCTTGGATTCTGCCAGTGGTCAGATGTTGTAACCCCTGGGTTAGGCAATGTCCCAAGTATTTAACCCTGGACTGGCATGGCATGGCTGTAGTGTGCCCTGTTTGCAAGAGATGAAGCAATAAAAGTTTAGTATCATTTAAACATGACATAAACAAATCAGAACATAACAATAAATCATCAACATATTGTATAAGAACATATCCATTGGCAGGTTGAAAAGATTGTTAACAGTCATGTAAGGCCTGGGAGAAGATAATGAGGCTGTCTATGAAGCCCTGAGGCAATTGTGTCCATGTGTATTGTACACCCCTATATGTCAAAGCGAATACGTACTGACAGTCAGGATGGAGAGCTACAGAGAAGAAAGCACAACAGAGGTCAATGACAGTGAAATGGGTTGCATTTGGTGGGATCTGCATAAGAATGACAGCTGGATTTGGCACTACGGGAAATTGGCTCTCTACTACCTTATTAACCCCTCTATGGTCTTGTACCAGCCTAATACCCCTCCCACCACTCTTTTCGCAGGAAAGACGGGACTGTTGGCTACACTTGCTGTATGGACTAAAATTCTCTGTTGTAATAACTGCTCAGTTATGGGATAAACCCCTATTTCTACCTCCTGTTTTAACGGGTACTTAGGAATTTTTGGAGCTTGCCTACCGTTTTTTAGGTTTACCATTACGGGATCTACATTTGCCATCAATCTAGTGTCCTGTCCGTCTTTAGGGCCTGATTCAGAGCCCGACGCTATTTGCACTCGCTCGTTCATTAAAAAGGGGCGGCTATTCAAATGAACCGTTCGCACTTTGCGGTCTGTTCACGCGTCTATGTCTGAACGAGCAAACAAATCTTGCGGTCGTAATTTTGAAAAAGACGCCCCCTGGCCGCTCGCACCATACATCATGTCCGCTATTTAATAGATTAATCGAGTACATCGAACAGCGTATGAACTGCTCGCTATTCTTGTGGTTGGTTTTTCCTACCACAATCTTGCGAGCATTTCTGACTATAAATCAACCAAGTGACGTGGTCAATGAAGCTCCTGTATTAATTATGCACACCCATAAAACGCCCGTTTTGACCTTTAAGCACGCCTGTGTTCTGATTTCCACTCCCCGTTTTCAAGCACCTTCCCCTGTTACCACCCACATACGCCTCCTCCTGTCACTCAAAATAGCAGGCATTCGCTATTTAGCGAACAAACAATTTTCGGCTGCACTGACTGGTTCGCGCATGCTTATTAAAATCCGTATGCATGCGCAGTTGTGCGAACATCGGTCGGAACGAACGAGCGGCCGCTTATGAGTGGCTCTGAATCAGGCCCTTAGTCCAAAGTGAATCTGGTATTTTGGATAACATTTTACCTGAACCAGTAGAGTGATACATTAACCTTTGGGGAGTGTCCAATATATCCCTCACCTCGTGTGCCACTCTCTCTGGGATATCTAAGAATATACCATCAGGGGTGCAATATATGACACATCCCATCTTACATAACAAATCCCTTCCCAGTAGGTTAGTAGGGGCCGCTGCTGCCAGGAGAAAAGAATGCCTGGTATGCAATGGCATGATAGTAACCTCTGTGAATTTGGTTAAAGGATAATGTTGCACTTTACCCATTACACCCATTGCTGGTACTGTTTCGCTGGTCACCTGTAAATTAGCTGGAGATTTTATCACTGATCTGGTCGCCCCTGTGTCTACAAGAAAAGGATGTTTAGTACCAGCTACATCAACCATCATCACCGGTTCTTCCCTAGTACTTCCAGTTAACCTCACTATCTGTAGACTAAAGGTATGACCTGACCCCTAGTGTTGATTCTCACTCTCCAATGCAACATTTAAGGCCACAATTGGAGCTGGTGTCTATGGGAAATTTCCTGCATTCTGCGTATATCCCTAATGTGGATATCTAGGTATTCCCTGGTGAGGGGGTCCTACCCTCTTCACCATACAGTTCCTACTTACATGTCCCACTTGGTTGCAGTTTAAGCACCTTCGTGAGTGGGGTGGGTGAAAAGGTTGCTATGTGGGTTGAGCAGTGGAGAAAGATTGTGTATGTGGATAGGGATTTTGAAGGTAATATGGTGGCTGTGGATAGTATGGGTTTTGTGGTTGTGTGTGATAAGTGGGGTAGGACTGTGTTTGTGGTGGTGCAGAATTGGTGAGGGCATGTAGCTGTGCAGGTGCATGTGTGTTTGATGGTATATTCATTCCTTCTAGAGCTTGAATGCTAACAGCCATTAGCTTCTCACTCTGGGTCTCTCTCTTCTTGAGGATTTTTTTATCATGCTCAATAGTAGACTCCTTGAGTGTGTCTACAGTAACTCCCATCCAGCCAGGTAGAGAGGTCTGGACTCGGGTCTTTAGATTGTCTTTAAGACCATCCGTAAGTACCGTGATTTCCCTATGGTGAGTGCTATCTTTAATATCTTCTATCCCAGTGTACTGGGTGATAGTCGGGTACAGTAATCTTCTGCAGATTCACTCTCTTTTTGTTTTATGGTGAAAATTTTACTCCAGTTAAGTACTACAGAAAAAAATACACCCAATTGAGTTATTATGCAGGTAATGTTACCTTGGTTATCCTCGTCTGTTAAGGGAGCATCTCCCTCCAATACGCAATCCGTGATAAGTTTTTTCACATCGGTATTGTGCAGACTACACGACCTTAACACCACTTGCCAATCTTTATTGGTTGGCTCATGAGCATTACCCAAATTTTTCACAAATCTTTGGCATTTTGAAAATTCCTTCTTAGGGTCAGGGAAGTCAGTCATTATGGAATTTAGCTCAGCTCTTGTCCAAGGACAATGCACCACTACATCCCTTATGGGCACCACAGCATTCACATCCGGATTCCCATTGGGAACAGTTATTGTACAGATGGGATGGAGACCAGCAACACTGTTACCTTTGACTTTGTTACCTGGCTGGGGATTTAGTCTGTTACTGCTATGTACAGGGTTAACAACTTCCATTACAGGTACAGCGGATGTTAACACTTCCTGTACTACCACTGATGAGGATGGGGCCACCTCCTGTGCTCGTTGTAATGGAACATCTAACATTTGTACGGCATGGGAAATGGCAGACATAACAACAGGTTCATCATCCGCATCATAAACATTTTCCTTGTGATTACTCAAGAGAGGGTACAGGTTACATGTTACATTTTTATGAGTTTTTACATCGACTGTACCTCCACCCCCATCCACATAGGGCGGTAGTGGTGTGCATGAACTACTGACATTACCTTCCACAACGCTACCTTGCATACGCAACACTGTTTAGCGCTGTTTGCACACTCCCCTGCATCGTGCAAACGACGCTGGTTTGCGTCACGTGCACACCCTTAAGCCACGTATCCCCCTCTTGCTGCCATAACTTTAAACAATCGTTATACTTTATCTTTTTCATTTGAGAGTGCACCATACAGATGCTATCTCGGACATTGTTCAATACCTCCTTATCAAAGCTGCCAATTCTGGGAAACAGCTTCACACTCTTTCTCGTCATTTTAAACCATACATCACAGTACCTAGTTGCATAAGCACCGTACCTAGTATGCATAACTGACCCAAGCAGCGCTTCCAAGAGCAGCACATCATCTAACATCTCTACCATTTGCTTGGCTCCCACCATGGGAAAAAAACACTAAACTTTTCAACAGAGATTTAAATCAGTGAAAGTATGTCAAGGCTACTTTCACTTACCTGTGGCCGATATTAACAGAATGTGCTACACACCTATGGAAGAATAACCAGGCTGCTTCCACGTACCTAAGCCCTTTTTGAGTACTTTGCACTGCTAGCATGTAAGTATTCCAATAACACCTAAACTTTTCAGTGATTTCTTCCACCACTGCTCAGTTCACAATCACAATATGCCACAACTATGCGGTTCAATCACAATGCCCAATAACCCTAACTGATCACTGGATGCTGCAATCACACTGTGAGCCAATACCTACAACAAGACAACAACTACACCTGGAATGCGTTTAGACTGCGGTATCTACTACCGAGCCACTTGGCCGACACCAGGCACCTAGCACCTAAGGGTCCTATGATACCCCTAGCTAGGGAACATGTTACCCCTACCAACACACGTTCACTGTTACACACCATTTTCCTGCACAGAAAAATAAACGTTTTCCCAGATTATGGCAATACCGACTAAGATATTTACAACAATGCTATCACGCTATCAATATCACAATGCAATCTCAACGGCTTTGTTTAAACAGGTGGCAGCAACACAGGAAATACGTATATGCTATTGTGCGACTAGTCTCATACACAATAATGCAACCGCTACACAAAACGTATTACCCTTACGCTATTGTGCGACTTCCCCTTTTAACATGAAATTTTATCAATGGTGGAAAACAAACTTTTTCCTCCCTTGTCCCTGGATTCTAATCAGCGCTCCTTGAACTCACACAATAACGGGTAGTGGTCTCTCAGCAACAAAGTGGTAGCAGGTATTCAAAGGCACAATGCGTTCTTTCCTGTGTATGGTGCCTCCATCCTTTTGCTGAGAGAGCGATGACCGTGTGTTACCGTGTGACCAGTAGCGTGATTCACTGTACGAGCCCCCAACTATCGATTCCTACCAATCTATACACTCTAAAATGTCGCTATTTAGCGTTGTAAGTCGCACAAGAAATAATTACTCTTCAGACTTTGATTGTGTTTCCAAAGCACAAAAAGAAATTATTCACCAAAAAGCAGATAGTTACATGCTGTGATCTAAATACAATTAGAGTAAACAAATTCTACAATCACAAGTTACAGTTGTTACATACGCATGCGCTCTGGATCCAGATCCCAGCATCAAAGATGAAACCTCCGTCAACAGCAAAGAAAGGATGACTGGCATCTAGTTTCAGAGAGCTTGCATATATACCCTTACAGAGATAGGCAATACAATAGAACAGGTTGGCATGATTCCATTGGTTCTTCATCCTGCTTCTGCTGTTACAGTACAGTTCATAGGTCAGTTCGTATGATCCCAGTCCAGCCTCCAACAGCTCTTTGTGTCCATTTTCCCGCTGAATAACAAGTCTAAACTGGCTGCATTACAGAGTACATTTTAATGCCTAACTCTCTATGATCCATAATTTGCAGATGTTGCGATTTCCTCACCGATGGAACCGGAAATCTGCAAATACACAGTGGTTTAGAATGACACCAAACACGGTCTGCTTATCATGTACTAAACCTTAGATATCAAATAACATGTATTTCACAACATTACTGATAATGAATAAAACCTTAGATATTAACCTTTAAATGCTATGGAACCTTTTTATGTAAGTGTGCAAAGTGTAAGTGTAAGGATTTTAAGAAAAGATGCTAGTCAGCGTTGTGCGACTACATGTTTATGGAGTGCACCATGGTAAATGTTTTGCAGAATTGGTCATATTATATGTTTTAGTAAATGTCTGTATTTATATAATGAGGACTTTTAACATTGTTCTATTGCATAGGAATTGCATTACGCTAAATAATAGCATCACTGTATGTACTTATAATGTGTGAGATTTGCTAAAATGGCGCTGAGCGGCCATTCGCAAAACGGCGTCTTGCGGCCATTCACAAAATGGCATTGCGCAGATTTTAATTTTAACAGATTCTGTCTCAGCCAATTATCCGGCTTCGACAGGAGAGCTGCAAATTGTGTTGCTGTAGTGACTGTGAACTTAGATTTATAAAATAATGGTTACCATTTGATGCCATACTCTCATGGAGAATCTGCACCTAGCATGGGACAGGTGCAAAGGTTTGAAGGTGTGAACAAAGGCTGCTTCTAAAGACACACCTGGCAGTAAGTACTGTTAGTGTCCAAAAGAGCTCAAAGTGTGCGTCTCAGTCCTTGCACAATTAGACATATGACTGTCCATCAGGGAAGGGCTTGCAGCAGCTCCTGAATAAAATCGCAGATGTGTGCCTGCCAAGAAATATATTTTCTCCATCCAAATTCACAATAATACCCCTATCACACATACAGCAAAAACTTTTGACGTGAACTCGCATCGACCCGTATTTTGCTGTGAATAGAAATGGCCAAGGTTGAAGTCTTGAGCACACGACCCTGCCCTGTACCAGGGTCAGACTGTGACATGGGAAATTCCAGGTTGATAAACCTGTGTTTTTCCATGGTCTTATGTATGAAAGGGGCATAAAGGATATATTTTCTAAAGGTAGATTTTGGTAAATTTTGGTGTATCTGTAGGCAATTTTAATTTGTTTTTGCAATTTGGAGATTTACTTAAGTCAAAATAAACTTTCGACTATCAAACCGAATCCTGACAAAAAATTAATATCTGTGCATTCACATAGAGTAATAAAGAATCTCCTCATTTACTTACAGTCAAACTGTAAATCGAATAAAAATTGATTACAAAACCGATTTTGAAACCAAACAATAGACCAGCTTGAGACAGTCATGTATGGTAGAAGCATGCACAGATCATTATGGTCTGTGCATGATTTTTAGGGTTAAAAGAGGCTAAATAGTTAAAAATAATGTAAAAGAAAAATGGTGTTGGGTCCCATCCTAACCCCATTTTTTTTGGGGGGGGTTACCACTTTCTAAGGATTGCCAGCCCTTGGCTAATTAGTTTAGGGCTGGTAAGTGCTTTTGCAGGAAGACTCCACACTGTGTGTCCTCCTGCTATGACTGGTTAATGAAAAATGGGAGGAGCCCCATGCCAGTTTTTTCCCCCATTTTCCATGATCAGGCTAGGGTGAAAAGTTCAGGGTTGGTTATGGGTTTAGGAAGGGGACCCCAAACTGTTTTTTTCTAACTATTTAGTCTCTTTTAACCCTAAGAAGCATGAACAGATCATAGTGATCTGTGAATGCTTCTTTTTTTATATGTATTTTTAAGTTCTATTTAAATTTGGTTATTAATAGAATGCATTTACACCTGCCAAAACTGACTAACATTGATTTTGAAATAAAAATTGAATGACAGTAAATGATACATTTTGGTAGTGCATTACACAGTCAATTCTGAGTCAATTTCAGTCGACCCCTGAATGTGATTTCCAGGGCCCTTCAAGTTATCTCAATATAAGGATATACTGTAGTTGTCACGGGCCGCACGAGAGCGCCACGGTGGGTCCAGTACTTACCTGTCTGGGCGGTCTGGCAGGGACCGTCTGGTGGAGGTGCAGGCTGATGGTGGCTTGTGGGGTGTTCAGTCCAGTCCCTGAGAGGCAGCACTGGGTCTCTGACAGGGTGGAGATGAGGAGGCCAGGATTCTCTGCAGATGCTGCCAGGTGCCGGGTGCCGCCATCTTGGAGCAGGTCACATGTCGAGTATGAGCCAATCCAGTTTGCTTGATTCTCAATGGGCTCCTTCAGCCAATCCAGCTTCATCACTGGGTATTTAACGGCTTTCAGGGAGTTCTAGAGTTGCCAGTGCAAAGTCTTACACAGCTAGTGTGTGTTCCAGTTCTCTGTGCTCCATAGCCTTGTTTTTGTTCCAGCATTCCCTTTTGAAGTACTTGATTTGAGAATTACTCTGCTATCTGCTCCACCTCTAAAGTGTCATTGCCAGTTGGTCTGTTCCATCTCAGTCTTGGTGACCTATACTGCTACCCTTGCTACATTACTCCATCAGCAACCTAAGCCAGCACCGGTTCCAGGTTTCCTACCATCTCAGCAGCTCTCAGAGTGGTGTCCTGCAACCCCATTGGGATTCAGCTATCTGTTTCCATCATCGGTACCAACATCCTTCGTTTCTTCTGCAAAGAGACATTCATGAACAGACATCCTCTGTGTCCAGCCTCATTCCAATTCCAGGAAACTGTTCATAAGGACCTCCTTGCACCCCGTCCGGGTCCACTTCCTACTTTGGACATGACATACTGTACTGTATCTGTGTATTGTAACAATGTGTAATCTGCAATACTCTCCCACACTATGTACAGTATTTTTATTATGTGACTTGGCTTATATTACTGCTACTGCTTGGTCTGTCCAGGTTGCAAAAGATTTAAACTTTCTCAAAACTTTTTATTTATAAGTGCTGCACACCCAGGTGTAACCTCACTATCAATGGTACTGTATATTAATATCAGGCTGCTGATTTATTTTTACAATAAAGATACACCATCACCTTGCCTGGCAAAGCCTAGAAGTTAAATGTATTGTGAAAGACAATTGATGTCTTTAATTTGTATTAGGCTATACAACAACATGCAGACAGATAGCAGCAGCAGAGTGCTCATTTTAAAAATGATACACAACAAACTGGTCAAACTCAATGTAAAATAGGGGTTACATTTCCAAGTTATTAAGTTTCATTATATGATGTCACCCAAATCCATCCAGTGGAAGGCAAGTGGAAGGTTCCAGAACAGGCTCCCTGGGTCAAAATTCTGCCTGGCACACTATGCCGTGAGGTCTGACTAGGACCACAACCACTCAATTAGTTACCCCAGACCAATTGCCACCCCTCTGCAAAGTTTTCATTCAAATCCATCCAGTGGAAGCCCCAGACATGCTCCCTGGGTCAGCGTACACCAACGGGAGGTCCAACCGGGACATCAACACCCTAGTATGTCTTCTGGGATCCAATGTTACCACACTGTGAAGTCTTAGTCCAAATCCATCCAGTGGAAGACTCAGAATAGGCTCTTTGGTCAAAGTTCTGCCCAGTGTACACTAACGGGAGGTCCGACTGGGACCCTAAACCCCTAAAACCTGGCCAGAATCCAACTGGACCACTTGGCAATGGTTTCATCCCATTTGGTGCAGGAGTGTCCGAATGCATAACCGGACAAACAATCAAACAGATCAATTAATTGTATATACAAGATTGCTGAAGTTCCCGGTGTTGCCCGGGTTTATATCTTGAAGTTATTAAAGCTGCCCACACACATAGCAATATTTTACCCGATCTGGCCAATTCCGACACATTTGAATGACAGATTGTGTAAAATATGGCCATATCGTGAGTAAATTGTGAGTCCCCACTCATGATCACGATGTGATGCGCGTCCCCGCTGGTCGCACATCGCATCGTCAGATCTGCCTTGCAGTAGGGCAGATCTGACAATCTAGGACATGATGCAGTGTAAAAAGTCTGGATGCAGAAGAGATCGAATGAAGATTGGTCACCAAAATTGTATGCAAATCGTGTGCAGAGCTCCCGGGGAGAGTTTCAAGGGAAATCGTACACATCGGGTGATCGTGAGCACATCGCTATGTCTGTGGGCATCTTTAGTTAATTATGTGATATCATCCAAATACATCCAGCGGAAGGCCCAGAATAGGCTCCCTGGGTCAAATTTCTGCCTGGCACACTATGCTGTGAGGTCCAACCAGGATCCTAACCACTCCATTAGGCATCCCAGACCAGTTCCACCCCTCTTTGAAGTTTTTCATCCAAATCCATCCAGCCCCAAAAAAGGCCTCCCCAGGTCAAAGTTCTGCCCAGTGTCCCTGTGTCAGGTCCAACTGGGACCTCAACCCCTAGTATCGCTTCTGGGTTCCAATGTTACCACTCTGTGAAGTTATCGTCCAAATCCATCCAGTGGAAGGCTCAGAACAGGTTCTCCAGGGCAAAGATTTATCAAGCATACACCAACAGGAGGACCAGCACCTAACCCACCTAAAACCTGGCAAGGATCCAACTGGACTACCTCACATGGTTTCATCCCAATTGGTGCAGGGGTGTCCGAATGCATAACAAAACAAACAAACAGACCAATTATACCCCTTTCAGACATACGACCCGGGAAATTTCCTGCAGGACGCTCTGCGCTGCCAACTCCATGTAGAAGCTGCTTGGTGCTGCCCGGGAGTAGTAAATTCCCGGGTAGCACCATTCAGACAGAGGCAGGGTAATTTCCCAGGACTTAAGTCCCGGGAAAAACCCTGGTCGATTGCAGGGGCGGCTACCCGGGAACGTGTTCCGGGGTAGGTACCTTTCAGACAGACTTGGCTACCCGGGAATTTGGCTGAGGCAGGCCAAATTCCCAGGAATCTCGAGATGTCTGAAAGGGGTGTTAGTGTTATATATAAGATATTAAAAAATGACTTAATTTAACACAATTTAACAACCCAAGCACTTCAGTGACAGGTTTGGTAAGTGACACTTTTGTTTTTGAAGTGTTTGATTTGTTTAGGACCCCACAAAAGAACATATTCTAGTTTGTGCCATTGCTTGTTGGGATGTAGAGTACCATAGGTAGGGATTTTAGCAAGGTACTAATGATATTAGACAGTGGTCTTCTTTCTCAATGTTGCCCATTCTCACATGACAAAATCTTCATTATTTAATTCTTAGTATTATTTTATTCCCACTAGAATCCAGCACTACAGATTCAGGTCCTGATTCAGCAAGGAAGGCACGCTAGCAGACACACGCACCCGTCCGCTGCAAGAATATGCTAATCAATGCATACACACGGAGACCACAGCACAAGATGCAGATGCCCAGCCCCATATTAACCCGTCCATCTCCCTTTACTCACAGTCTGATCAGTATGCAAGATAGCGTAAACATCGGTAACATCGAGAACCATCGGACCCATATGCACAATAGTGGTTGACCTGACCTGCTGCAGGATTTTGTCCGATTCCTGTATACAGTCTACGGTATGGCTGTGTATGCCACCGCACTGCTTTAATTATGCACGCCCCTATAACGGCGTTATAATGCCTGCATTTGCCTAACCACCCCCTGTCACCACCCACAAATGGCACTTCCTGTCAATCAATATTGTAAGGGTCTCCTTACACACTGTGTGTAGTCTGCGTACCATAACCCAATCGCACTGGCTAGTTTGCACACGCGCAGTGCGATGCACACCCATGTGCAGAGCAAACACATCGGCCAAGTGCGTGTGTTCTCTCCTTTGCGTTCCTTGCTGAATCAGGCCCTCAGTGTCTAATTTGTCGTCCAAGTATTCATACAATTCTAAGTGTGTAAGGTAAAGTGGGAGCCCTTATGTTGTGCTGCGGCAGCATAGCGATCGCAATGGATTAGCATACTATTGCAGTGAGACTGCATGCGTAATCACTATTGCAAACGCATTTGCGATCCATAATGAAGCAGGCCCTGGGACCGTACAGATACTGAGTACCTGGGAGCTCAGCACAGAGCTGTAACTTCAGCAAGAAGCGACATTGTACTGGCAACAGAGGCCAGTGAGGAAATAGAATTTATAAGGAAGGATACCCAAGGATTGGATGCTGTTTTCAACTAGTCTGGGAGCGGTGCTCTGAGTGAAGGAAAAGCGTCATATGACAGAGTCCAACATGGCTCCGCCAATACTGTGGTTTAGGAGGGAACTCTGGCTTGCAGCTTGTGTGTTATCATGCTGGGAAGACACGCTGTGAGCAAGGTGCTATTGAGAGCCATCTCCATGCTCAGTGACAGGACACTGAGCGGATGGCGCAGGAGCAACACAGACAGGCCTCAGTACCAGCTGGGGGCGAAGGGCAGCATGACCTCTGTGCTATCTGGGAGTGATGCACAGCGCGAGCGGACCTCAGCGCTAGCCTGGACAGGCACAGGAGAGGTAAGGAAGTGGTTTTAAGGGCAGGAGTGTGCCACAATATATTTGGGCATTTTTTTAATCCTGACCAAATAATAATCTTTCACATTAATGCATTTTGTTGACTCATCAGTATAATCCTTAGAAAGGTAAATATTTTCTGGCAGTGGCAAATGTCAGAAAAGCTGAAGCAAGGGACATGTTATCTCTAGCTTGAGCTGACAACTTGCTCACATGGAATTGTTTGTATCTCTTAATATTTATGTATGACATTGTATATGACTAAATCTAGGATAAATCATGAATGCCAAAATGTAGTGATTCAATTGCAAGATGTTGCAAACCCTCGAGTCCTAACAAAGCACTTGAAATTAGTATTTTCGTAATGCAAACACAATGTTTGTTCCTTTATAGGTAATGGGGAATCCTTGGAAGAGTTTTAATAGGATGAATCATTTTGCTATACAGATGTCATGATATGCATGCACTGCTGTACCATTGTTCACCATTGGTGCTGCATTCTTTGTTGGATTCTGTTGCAGTATTACTATCTGCCAAGAGTGGTGCCATTATAGGACCACTGTCCACCAGTGGTTCTGTCCTACTTCAGTTGGCTGTGCATACAATTAAAGCCGTACTACGCATGCATCTTGATGGTTACCCACAGAAAGCATATCAAAATTGTATGCAGATCAATCAAATTTTAAAAGGGTTATTCTGGGCAGTAACTTGGGGGGTGGCTATCAGACGTGGGCACGTTGCAGGTATATTGGTGTCAGCGACTGCACTGACATTGTCTGCCATGTTCAGTTGGACATTCTGTGCCTACTATAGGGCAGGAGCAATGTCAGATGTTTTGGCCAATGGTGTGTCAATAGTGCATCTTTGTACGCACATTAGCAGATTTGTGCAGCAGGATTAGTATAAAGATGTAGTAGCAGCTAACATAATAGCGTCCACCTCTGAATCAACCTCACAAAGAGTAGGCAAACGTAGGCAAGAGGGACTATTATGTTGCAATTCAGTGCAGACCCCAACCAATATCATTCAAATACACATGTTTGAGTGTTGCCCTTTAATGTACAGTCATATGTCCACAGCAACCTTTTTCTATTAGAGATGTTTTGAAACTGCCCCTCACACATTAAGCAACTGCAGTCACTTTAGCCAGATACTGTACACATCAAAATGATGTGTAGCTGGCTGATCCGATGTGCGATGGGATCCTACATTGGCAAGTGCATACACATGTGCAGCACGGTCAACTAGATTATATTGCATGTATTCGCAAGAGCATGCAAATTGGGCATATACACTTATGCCAGATTTGTCATTCCGATTTGCCCAGAGATGACAAATCGGGCCAATATTATTCTAGTGTGTACCCACCTTTAAATTTTAACAAAAGTGTAATATTGTTTGGTGTGGATTTTATGGATTTTACTATAATAAATACTTTTTTGATGGGGTTGGGATGTTGCTGAAACATTTACCAAGCATTCTGCTTTTTGGACAATCAAATGATATTTAGTGCAGCACAGCTTGATAACTGACCCTCTCTCACCCTGCCTCTATCTCACTTTTGCTGAACTGAACTAAGGGCCTGATTCAGCAAGGAACGCAGAAGCTAATACACATGCAATCTGTCAATGTTTGTGCTCTGCGCATGCGTATGGATTGCAGTGCACATGCGCAAAATAGCAATTGCGAGGGAAACTGCGATTGCTGAGGCTATGCAGACCCAGAGCATAGTGATTGACAGGAAGTGCCATTTGTGGGTGGTGATGGGGGGTGGTCAGGTGAATGCAGGCGTGCCAATGTGTTTCAATGCCGTTGCAGGGGTATGCATAAATTAGCCACTGCATGGTTATAAGCAGCCAAAGCACTGAAAGTGTGCATGGCTGGTAGCAATTTCAACTGTGGCAGTTCAACTTCCAACATGGCACATCAGGAAACAAATGTTTTTATTATTCAAGAGGCCTGAGGGAGTTGGAGTGTGTATGTAATTGAAAGCAGGGAAAGGAAGGGTTAATTATTAGTAAATTTAATTAATTTTTTTTATTCTGAAGCAAATTTATGAGGGAGGAGGGGAGGAGGCATTTACAAAAAATATTAAATCATTCTCATCAGTACTTGCCCCAGAAGAATCTTTGAGCGCTACGCCTGCTGCTGCTGCTGCTCCTCGGAGTTGATCTTCATCCCAGTAGTAGTTTATCAAAACAATTGACTGTTAAACTATCCTTTGCAAGGGGGAGCAAGTATGACAGCATTCACCCAGTAGCACAGTGGATCACAGATGCCATAGCACCTATGCTGGTATTAGATGTGCATCCAATATCCACCAATAATACAGTGGGTTTTAGTTTTAGACAGTTTATTAAGGGCCTGTGTCCCAGCTACCAAATCCCATCTACAGTAGATTCCACTTCACTATAATAGCAATTCCCAGCATGTACAGAGACGTTAAAAAAAATTAATGTGTCATCCAAAATGCCATTGTGCCCACTTTCTACTTAACCACAGATATGTGGATAAGTGAAACAGAGCAAAAGCAAGATTACATGACTGTAACATCCCACTGGGTGGGTGTTTTCCCTTCAGCAGCACCAACAGCAGAAGCAGCAGCATCTAAGAAACAGCAGCTCATTCAGAGACAAACTATTCTGTGCATCATCGGTTTCATTAAGAGGATTCGGAATTTCTGACAATGCCACCAATTTTGTGAGAGCATTACAGCTGGGTGAATTCCAACATGTCCTATGTTTTTCTCATGCAATCAACTTGGTGCTGCAATTTTTTTTTAAAAATGACAGGGCCATGCATGAGATGCTCTCTCTGTCCCGAAAAATTTCTAGACATTTTCCCATTCAGCAGGCACATGTAGAAGTTTGCAGCACCTGCAAGAAATTTTGAATTTGCTCTGCCACCAGCTGAAGCAAGAGGTAGTTACAAGGTGGAACTCCACCCTTTATATGCTTCAGCAGATGGAGGAACTGCAAAAAGCCATCCAAAGTTACACAGCAAACTATAACATAGAAAGAGGAGGAGGAATGCACCTTACTCAAGCTCAGTGGAATATACTTTATGTGTTGTGCAAAGTGCTAAAACCCTTCGAAGTAGTCACCTGTGAAGTGAGTTCAGATACTGCCAGCTTGAGTCAGGTAATTACCCTAATTAGACTGTTGGAAAAGCAATTTGAGAAACTGAAGGAGGAGCTGAAATGAAGCAATTCTGAAAAGTATGTTGAACTTGTAGATCAAGTCCTTCATTCACTTCACCAGGAACCAAGAGTTGTCAGGACCTTCTAATCGGATCAATACATTTTGTTGACCATGCTCGATCTAGGTTTAAGTCATATGTCATGTAATTCTTCCCAATGGACACAGATCTGAAGAAATGCAAACACCTGTTGGTAAGCAAATTGTCAGCTCAAGTGGAACATGATGCAGCGATGGCTCCTCCTTCAGTTTCTCCAGCATCTGTGGCTGCCAAGGAAAAACTAAACTTTCCCAAAAGACCCACTTTTGATGCAGGAAAGTCAACACAACCAAATTTTGACATCTGGCCGGGTCTAAAAGAATTGTCTATAATTAAATTAATGAGACCTCTACCGTGACTCCATCTGATACTGTCACTATTCAAAGAATGGTTGAGGACTATTTTTAATGATAGCATCCAAATAGGCATTTCAGTCTGTGATGTGGGACATTAACTCCATAAAACCTGCACTGCAATTGCTAGTGGAAAATTGTTCTAAATTCTTAAAAACACACTTCTGGACAGTGGTCATCAGTGTTCATCAGGAAACAGTCTGAAAATTATGCTTTAAATTTGTTATATCATCTACCCGAATAAGACAATTTCTTTGAAAGACACCTTACTTTCTATTGTGGAACTTTAACAGATTTCAGGGTTGTATGCATGGAGCCATAACAATCTCTGCCCATACATTCAGCACCTATAACCACAGCTGCTACCCTAGGTGTATACAGTCAGGTCCATAAATATTGGGACATAGGGCCTGATTCAGAGCCGTTCGCTATTTGTGGTCGTTCGTTCAAAAACAAGGGGTGGCTATTCAAATGATCCGTTCGCAAATTGCAGTCTGTTCCCACCTCTAAGTCTGAACGAGCGAGCAAAACATACGCTCGTTTATTTGATAAAAACGCCCCCTGGCCGCACGCACCATACGTCATGTCCGCTATTTATTAGATTAATCGAGTACATCGTACAGCGTATGAACTGCTCGCTATTCTTGTGGTTGGTGTTTTCAACCGCTATTTTGCGAGCAGTTCTGAGTTAAAAAAACCAAGTGACGTGGTCAATGACGCTGCTGTATTAATTATGCACTCCCTTAAAACGCCCGTTTTGACCTTTAAGCACGCCTGCGTTCGGATCTCCACTCCCCGTTTTCATGCACCTTCCCCTGTTACCACCCACATACGCCTCATTCTGTCACTCAAAATAGCAGGCCCTCGCTATATTGCGTACCAACGATTTTTGGCCGCACTGACTGGTTCGCGCATGCGTACTAAAAACCGTACGCATGCGCAGATGTGCGAACATCGCTCGGAACGAGCGTACTGCCGCTAGCGAGTGGCTCTGAATGAGGGCCTTAGAAAGAATTTTCAGATTTTGGCCTCTATTCACCACCACAATGGCTTTCAAATGAAACAAACAAGATGTGCTTTAACTGCAGACTTTCAGATTTAATTTGAGGATAATTACATCCAAATCAGGTGAACGGTGTAGGAATTACAACAGTTTCAATATGTGCCTCCCACTTTTTAAGGGGCCAAAAGTAATGGGACTATCAACTCAAAAGCTATTTCATGGACAGGTGTGGGCTATTCCCTCATTATTTCATTATCAATTAAGCAGGTAAAAGGTTTGGAGTTGATTCTAGGTGTGACATTTGCATTTGGAATCAGTTGCTGTCAACTCTCAATATGAGATCCAAAGAGCTGTCACTATCAGGGAAGCAAGTCATCATTAGGCTGAAAAATCAAAACAAACCCATCAGAGAGATTGCAAAAACATTAGGTGTGGCCAAATCAACTGTTTGGAACATTCTTAAAAAGAAAGAACGCACTGGAGAGCTCAGCAACACCAAAAGACCCGGAAGACCACGGAAAATAACTGTGGTGGAAGACAGAAGAATTATATCCCTTGTGAAGAAAAACCCCTTCACAACAGTTGGCCAAATCAAGAACACTCTCCAGGAGGTAGATGTATATGTGTCAAAGTCAACAATCAAGAGAAGACTTCACAAGAGTGAATATAGAGGGTTCACCACAAGATGTAAACCATTGGTGAGCCACAAAAACAGGAAGACCAGATTAGAGTTTGCCAAACAACATCTAAAAAAGCCATTACAGTTCTGGAACAACATCCTATGGACAGATGAGACAAAGATCAACTTGTACCAGAGTGATGGGAAGAGAAGAGAAGGAAAGGAACTACTCATGATCCAAAACATACCACCTCATCAGTGAAGCATGGTGGTGGTAGTGTCATGGCGTGGGCATGTATGGCTGCCAATGGAACTGGTTCCCTTGTATTTATTGATGATGTGACTGCTGACAAAAGCAGCAGAATGAATTCTGAAGTGTTTCAGGCAATATTATATGCTCATATTCAGTCAAATGCTTCAGAACTCATTGGATGGTGCTTCACAGTGCAGATGGACAATGACCCGAAGCATACTGCAAAAGCTACCAAAGAGTTTTTTAAGGCTATATAGTGGAATGTTATGCAATGGCCAAGTCAGTCCCCTGACCTGAATCCGATTGAGCATGCATTTCAATTGATGAAGACAAAACTGAAGGGAAAATGCCCCAAGAACAAGCAGGAACTGAAGACATTTGCAGTAAAGGCCTGGCAGAGCATCACCAGGGATGAAACCCAGCGTCTGGAGATGTCTATGCGTTCCAGACTTCAGGCTGTAATTGCCTGCAAAGGATTTGCAACAAAGGCCCTCATTCAGAGCTGTACGCTCTGAGCAGAGCGCACACTCTGAATGAGGGCCGCCCTCCATAATTCTGGAGCGTCCTCCTGGATGCACGTATAGCTGTGGGTCACCACCCAAAGCCTATACGAGTGTGCAGTTTGATGGCCGCGATGGTCGTGACCATCGCGACCATCGAAACTGCGAGCCGGAGCCTGCGGTTGAGGTTTTCAACCGCAAGGCCCGGAGTGATTTTGGCTCTATCAGAGCCAAAATCACTCCCACTGACATCACTAGTGATGTCAGTGGGCCGGCTTCTGACGGTAGGCGTTCCCTTGGGAACGCCCCCGTCAGGGAGGCACGCCCCCGGCACGCCCACCAAAGGGGGCGTGCTGTCAATCAACATCAACAGCACGCCCCCTTTGATCAGACACAACGAGCGAAGGACATTCCTTCGCTCGTCGCATCTGGCGCATGCGCACGACGGAGCTCCCGCCGTCGTGCGCATGCGCAGTGCACAACATCGACCCACTTGCGAGCGGACAGCCGCTTGCGAGTGGGTCTAAATCAGGGCCAAAGTATTAAAAAGTGAAAGTTAGAATTAGGATTGTTTAGTTTGTCCCATTACTTTTGGCCCCTTAAAAAGTGGGAGGCACATATAGAAACCATTGTAATTCCTACACCGTTCACCTGATTTGGATGTAATTATCCTCAAATTAAATCTGAAAGTCTGCAGTTAAATCACATCTTGTTTGTTTCATTTCAAAGCCATTGTGGTGGTGAATAGAAGACAAAATATGAAAATTCTGTCAATGTCCCAATATTTATGGACCTGACTGTATGGTGATCCAGATATATATGTCACTAGTTATCATTTATTACAGTGTTTATTGGCTCTTTTTTGATGTTTAGTGTTTTTAGATACATTTTTTTATATGTAACTATATGTACATTTATTACATTGGCCAATGATGTCTGTTTCATATTATTAAATTTGTATTTTTATTCAAGTATCTTTCATGATTTATTATTTGACATTAATATTTTTTATTTCTGGCACAATTTTTATATTGCATTTTATTTTTAATTTTTAATTTTAATTTTTTATTTTTAATGTAGACAATAGGTGGTACACAGCGCTGTTGTTTACTGTTTCTTGTGTGTTTCCTTTTGGTTTGCAGCCATAAACAGCTGCGTGTAGACACCATTCAATAACATCAAGCATTCTTAGTGTTCCACTTTTCAGCGCCATTGGTTATAGATTTCTGTTTTGTTTTTATGTCAGTCTGTTTGACTACTAGCAGGAAAAAAAGGCAATTTGGAGGCCCTTGTACAAACTGGCTTTGCATTACTAGAGCTGCCCACTCTGCCATGTGTACACCACATCCGGGTACCTTGTCAGAGATCAGCACAGGAGGCTACTTCCTAAAAATGTGGAAAAGATGATGTTCATCAAAATGAACTACAAATTCCATAAGGAAGACCTTTACCATCAAATATGTCCAAAAATTACAGAGGAACTTGTAATGGTGTATTCCAGCAGGGACAAATTAATATTATGTGAAGAACGATGATGTAGACACGGATGAGGGTGTGGAATCAGATGATGATGTAAAGCCAGTTTGTGCATGTAGAGATCATTGCCAGCAATGTCAGCTGCCAATTGGTAGCTTGTCTTCTGGGGGCCCAAATAAACCAATTGCTTCATGATTGAGGATAACTTTCCCTTTGATGTTTTTTTTTACCACTGTAAAAGATTAGTTCTTTGATTTTAGATGCCCTTACTTAAGCCCTATTTTCCCTTGGGCATTGGCTTTAGTAGATGATGTAGACGGACTAGTATCGTCATGATTGGTGGTACTGGCAGTAGCTTCAGCACTAGTATATGGTTCCTGCTCTCCTCTCAACTGAACATTCTCCATATCTACAAAACACAAATGAAGTGTGGTAAAGCACACACGTCAATTTGAACCAATTTTAAATATTACACTGCAGTATCAATGACCTACAGTGTCACAATATTATTTATGAATAAGAAAAGAATAACACACTGAGCTACCACTTACAGTGTCACAAGATTTTTATGAATAAGAATAAGACACTGCGCTACCACTTACAGTGTCACAGTAATTTTTATGAATAATTAGAAAAGAATAACACACTGCGCTACCACTTACAGTGTCACAATATTTTTTATGAATAAAAATAACACACTGTGCTATGACTTATAGTGTCACAATACATGGATGATAAACTGCGTTATGGCCGGCAGTGTCACCAAACAATAATAGCGTAGCTAGCACCAGGGCTGAACGAGGATTTTTGTCACCAGGGGCAAGACAGTAATTTGGCGCCCCCCATGTAATTCCCCCTGCAGTAGTGCCCATATTGTAATGCCCCCATAGTAATGCCCATATGTTAATACCCCCATAGTAATGCCCCTGTAGTGCCCACCATACAGTAATGCCCCTGTAGTGCCCATGCTCCCATATTAATGCCCCTGTAGTGCCCATGCTTTCATAGTAATGCCCCTGTAGTGCCCATGCTCTCATAGTAATGCCCCTGTATTGCCCATGCCCCTATAGTAATATCCCTGTAGTGCCCTTACAGTAATGCCCCTGTAGTGCTCATGCCCCCACAGTAATGCCCCTGTGGTAATGCCCCTGTAGTGCCCATGCTCCAATAGTAATGCCCCTGTAGTGCTCATGCCCCATTAGTAATGCCCCTTATTGCCTATGCCCCCATAGTAATGCCCCTGTGGTAATGCCCCTGCCCCCATAATAATGCCCCTGTAGTGCAGCTTATTAAAAAAAAAAATACCTTGAACCCCGCTCCTGCATCCAGCGTCGCGTCCGGTCCGCCGGCTGCTCCTTGGAACTATGGGGGAGATGTCATGACGTCTCCCCCATAGTGCCCGTGGGGAGAGCCAGAAGCTGGACTTCAGGAGAGAACTCCAGCCTCCGGCTCCGGCTACACCGCGTTGCTGCAGAGAAGGAGCCGGGCACCCGCTGGTAATAAATATTACCAGCGGACGTTTGGCTTGGAGCCTCTCTGCAGCGCCGGGCTGGAGGTCACTGGCACCAGGTACAGCGGCTCACCGGGTGCACGTGCACCTCCAGCCCCCCCCTAGTTGCGGCCCTGCTAGCACACACAAAAACTGAATAAAAGATCTTTTTAAAAAAAATTTGTGGAATTGCTAATTTTATTTAACTTTATTTTATTTAACACAGCATGCCTTGATGAACAACAAAACACCCCTGCGGAGTGCGGACGGACCACCTGCAGAGTCACAAATACGTGGATGATAAACTGCAGTCTGGCCGGCAGTGTCACCGAACAATAATAGCGTAGCTAGCACACATACTGTAAAAAAATATATATATCTTTTATTTTTTGTGGAATGATTATTCATTTTAACTTTTATATTTTAAAACTGGGGAAGAGCACCCCTGGATTGACAGAGCACCTTTGGACGAAACAGCACCCGTTTATGAACTACAGCCCTAGCCCCTTGATTGACAGGACAACAGTGACACAGCAGCACTCCCACTTTATGTACTGCAGCCCCAGTCCGACAACACTGCACCCTTGAACAACAGAGAAGAACAGAGCACGTCTGTTCTGTACACTCTCCACAGCCTGAGTGAAAATGGCGCCGATCACCGGGACTTTTATAGAATCCAAATCCCGCGAGAATCCGACAGCGGGAGGATAACGTTTTGCCTCATTTTCAGATCCGTCAAGTGGGATAACTCGAGCCGGACTTGGATCCGACTCAGAATTGCAAAGTTCGGGTGGGTCCTGTTCTCGTAAAACCGGACCCGCTCATCTCTAGATAGAATGTGATCGCAATGTGAATGCAAACATTTAAATAGCACCGCTGATATTAGCAACTGCGGTGCGTGCGTATAAACAGGATAGCGATCTATAGTGAATCAGGCCCTAAGTGCAACACAACCTGTCCACACATTTTTTAGTGTAAATGGCAGTTGGGAGCAGGAAGAGCAGTTTATAGTATGCAGGTCATAACAATTTAGATCTGACATTTATGGGAAAATTATGTTATGTTACCATTTCCAGATACCAATTTTGTGCGTGGAACTAAACAATGACTTGGTTCAAAAAGTATCCGAAAATCCAGTTCTGGAGGATTTCGCTCATTCTGATTCACTCAGTTATACTCATCAGACCAGTTGTAATGGGAGAATAATCAGTGCAATTATTGTGAATCATTGCTAGTGACATTTTGTCAAAAAGTGCCATGAATCGTGAGAAATAAGTTGTACTCACAAAGGTGAGTGAGTTTAGCACATACCTAGCATTGGTAGGGATGTTTTCAATAGATTTATTTTGTATTAATTTGTAGTAGCCTAATACAGAGGTTCCCAAACCCGGTCCTCAAGGCTCCCAACAGTTTAGGTTTTAGAGATATTCATGGTTGAGCACAATTGACTTAGGGTCTGATTCAGAGATGTACGCTAACCCGATGGTTGGCGCACATCTCTGATGTTGTGAGGGTAGCGCATGCACAGGAAGTGTACTGCGCATTTGCAGCTCTCCAACTGCAATCCCGCTTGCAGTGTGTCCTGATTGACAGGCTGCAGGATTAGGGAGGCGGAGCAGAGGCGTTCCCTGGCAGCGTTCCCAGAAACTTTTTCTCCCATCCTGATTGACTGGCTGCAGAATTTGGGAGGTGGAGCGGGAGCGTTTCCTGGCAGTGTTCCTGGAAACTGTTTCTCGACGAGGTCAGGGTCTGCGTGGATGCACGCAATTTTCCTGGCCTTGCAAGCTGCTAGGTCCTGGCCAGGCTGTGGGAAGCTTTAGCTTTCGCAGCCTGGCCAATGGTTGTGATTGTTTCGATGGTGACCCCAGGCTTGGGATCTGGCAAATGCAGCAAGGAGGTGTCTGACACCTCCTTCTGCATTTGCATTTTAAATGGACAGAATTGCACAGCCATTTGTGTGCGGCAGTGCAATTCCGTCCATCTCTGAATCAGGCCCTTAATTAGTACCTTAGTCAATTTGATTTAACCACCTGTGCTCAAACATGGATATCTCTAAAACCTGAAATGTTGGGGAGCTTTGAGGACCATGTTTGGGAACCTCTGGCCTAATAGGAGATAATGCACAAGAATCTGGATCACCATGCCCATTCTTCCCAGGAAGCAGTATCAAGGATGGCTTTATTTTTAATCTGTATTTTATATTTACATGACTCTATTGTATACTTGACAATTTTTTACCTAGGTAGTCGAGGAGATGTCAGGTAGTCTGCGGCATGGCAGCATGAATCTCATCATCATGACACTGACCCATGCTGTACAATGCAAATTACCTCAGTGACCCTCTGGACCAAACACTTGACTGGTGAAGTGCGTGGATATGGGCAGCTGGTCTAAACTCTTGGCAGCCTAAGAGACCTCCAGGAATTTGGGAGTGTCCCAGACATTCCGCAAGGATAGGCAAGTATGTTGTACTGTGATATACAGATTAACAATTATTTTTTTTTAATCAAGAGAAATGATATAACATGGCAAATGATGCTATACTGTATGTTGGCATTGAGATAATACTTATAACAATATTATATAATAATATTTATGCTGTATTAGTTCCACCAACCAAATATATTGTGTACACTATGAGCTTTATTCATTATGCTAATTATCGGGGTCAGAACAGACCCGATAATTAACACTTCAACTCGTGGCGAGCGCCAAAGCATTTCATCATTGTTCCTGCACAGAGACAGCTGATCCGAATATCAGCTGTCTTCCCAAATCTGTTCACTGCTTCTTTCAGAGCAGTGAAAGTAGTGCTCCTGTGTGACCTAGAGTCTACGCAGGTGCATAAAAGCCCCGGCATAAGGCAGAAGGAGCTAGACAGAGGCGGAGGGAGCCAAAAGGATCCCTCTTCGCAACCCAGGTTGTGGGAGCAAACTCCATCTGAAGATGATGAATGCTCCCGCAGTCAGGCTCCGAAAATATTGTATTTTCAGAGCTTGATAAATTCCTGTCCCCATACTAGTGTAAGTGGACAGCGTGTCGTTTTGGGAGAGAACGGTAAGCAGGAGATATCTGTGATATCTATTCATCTTTTTGATGAATGGTCTGAAAACTTCATTTCTACAAAAGCAGGTGAAAATTTTAATTTTCGCCTGCTTTTGTAGAAATAAAGTGATTATTATTAGACCCCTCAAATAACTGTGATCCATCTATGAAAGCCACTTCTATATTTATACTTATGAATAACTACATTTCACTTTAAGAGAGAGAGAGAGAGAGAGAGAGAGAGAGAGAGAGAGAGAGAGAGAGAGAGAATGATAGTGTATCAAGTTATAGATATAAGCCTAATAATATTTGCCAATGTTGGGAGGATGGGAGGAATAAGACTTGTTAGATAACGTAGATGGGAAACAGATGCCCTAATGAGTGAGCTCAGAGCAAAAACAAAAGGATAAAAATCAATATCTTGATGCTTATGTCTATACTAGAGGCTGAGACAAAGAAAACATTTGCACTTTGCTTTTAAGCTCTTTTCTGCAGAGCAATATTTTGCAAATGTTTCAGCTACTCTAGAAAATAATAAAATAACTGCAGTATGTTAAATATAAATTTGTTTTTGAAAAAACTGTAGGTTGGTAATTCATGACATTGTGACCCTTTGCCTCACCCCCACTGGATAACAGTAGCTGCAGCTATATGTATTAATTGATTATGCCCTATTGTAATACCTTTAAGGCTGGCTGCTAAAAATAAATGACCAGAATGAGTAAAATTATTTCAAGAAGTATTAAGCTGCCCATTTACGCAGCAGTCCATGTTAATTGTCAATTTGCAATAATAGAGTTGTTTATATGCTGTGCTGAGCTGCCCTCTTTTAGTACTAAGCAGGGACTTTTTGGCAACTGTTAACCTGACGGTCAACCCAAATCAAGTGGCCCGAGCTCCTCTGCCAGCACCATAATGAAAAATGAGTGTGACAAAAAATGCGCTAAAATAGTTTGCCTAATGATTTTGTACAGCCCAAGAAATTTAAAAAAATATGTTAAGTATCTTACTAAACAACTTAGGGCCTGATTCAGACCCACTCGCGAGCGGCTGTCCGCTCGCAAGTGGGTCGATGTTCTGCACTGAGCATGCGCACGACGGAGGGAGCTCCGTCGTGCGCATGTGCCAGACGCGACGAGCGAAGGACTTTCCTTCGCTCGTTGTGTCTGATCAAAGGGGGCGTGCTGTCGATGTTGATTGACAGCACGCCCCCTTTGGTGGGCGTGCCAGGGGCGTGCCTCCCTGACGGGGGCGTTCCTAAGGGAACGCCTACCGTCAGAAGCCGGCCCACTGACATCACTGATAGAGCCAAAATCACTGCGGGCCTTGCGGTTGAAAACCTCAACCGCAGGCTCCGGCTCGCAGTTTCAATGGTCGCGATGGTCAAGACCATCGCGGCCATCAAACTGCACACTCGTATAGGCTGTGGGTGGTGACCCACAGCAATACGAGCGTCCAGGAGGACGCTCCATAGTTATGGAGGACGGCCCTCATTCAGAGCGTGCGCTCTGCTCAGAGCGTACGGCTCTGAATGAGGGCCTTAAATTACAAATAAATATTTTGTAATCTCTACACTGTAAAGAAAGTATTCTTCTAACCAATACACAATACAGAGAGCAACCTAGTGATTAATATTTTTTTAGTCAATTTTATATAATACAAAGAGTATACTAATGATCAATATACAATACAGAGATTATCTTACTCAACATTTTACATACCAAGGACATTTTAGCAATCTTTATATAATACAGAGATTATTCTAATGACCAAAATACTGTACAATATAGAGAGTATCCTAGTGAGTAATATACAGCATAAAAGCGGTATGAAGTCGGGAAGCCGGCGGACCTAATCCCGACAGCGGGCTTCACAACTGCTTTATCCCGGCGAGGGTTAAATGACAGGCATCTAAATCTAGACGCCTGTCATTTTACCGACGCAGGGAGACCGGCGCTCGGCATACAAAACGAAGTGATGCTGGGCGCCGCTGCGGACAGCCGCGAGGGGGGGAGGGTTAGGTTTAGGGGCTGCTGGGGGGGGACTTAGGGTTAGGAACCCCCCAGGAAGTTAGGGTTAGGCTAGGGGGAGGGAGGGTTAGGGTTAGGCACTCCCGGGGGGGACTTAGGGTTAGGCACCCCCTGGGGGACTTAGGTTTAGGCGGCGGGGAAGGGGGGGTTAGGTTTAGGCACTTAGAGGGGGGAATAGGGTTAGGCACTGGGGGGGAAGGTTAGGGTTAGGCACCCTAAAGGAGTGCTAGGGTTTCGGGGTTAGAAATAGATTAGCTAATACTTACCTACGACGATCGGGATTTCTCCTCTGCCGGCCTCCTGGTGTCGGGATTCCAACCGCCGGGCAGGGGTCCGACGATAAATCATACCGCTTCCCACAAAAGCATATTCATTTTAGTTGTATTTTATAAGGATTATCTTAGAAACAACTTAAAATATAGAGAACATACTATTGACCTCTAAACAAAATATAGTAATGACATAACATACAAGATGACATTACAGAGAACATCTTAATAAACAATTTAAATACAGAAGAAATTGTAATAATCTATACAATACAAAGAGCATTCTAGTGACTCCTATACAATATTGAGAACATTCTTATTTACATTAGTTAACTATGCTTATTAGTGGCTACTGAGGAGACTAAACTGACACAGCATATCCTGGATCCATTAAATTAGTAAATATAAATATATATATATATATATATATATATATATGTATATATATATATATATACTCACTTTTTAAAATAAATAAATAAATAAAAGCAACAAAGATCCAACACTCACGTTTAGTAGATTTTTTTGTGAAGGTCACATATGAAAAATACAGCGTCCAATGGTCAGCAGCAGCAGCCTGCCCAATGACCTTTTCAACCAAATCCTAACTGGTTTTCCTCAGGGGCTAATGGTGCCTGCTTGTATTTATCCTAAAAAAGGCTCAAGACAATTTCATTGCCCATACTGACATCCCCCGGCTGAGCCCCTAGTGGCTCATTGGTTGCCATGTGTCAGGTGGGTGGGCGGAGTCAACTATGTAAACAAACAGCCCTGTGTGTATCCAGACACCAGGACACTGGTGCACGGGCAGTCAAGCTGATGCACAGCACAGCCCAAGTGTCACAACACCTATCATTGTCAGGCATGCAACACTAGATGGTATGCGGTCAACTGTGCAGGGCCGCACAGGTGATAGTTGATTTATAGAAAATAGATACTGTATGGGTATATAATAACATCTGATCGCTGCAGACATGTAAAAATGCCATAATATAAAGTGATAGTGTAAAGTAAGCAGTCACTCATTGCACTTCATAAATAACCCTATTAAGGGCACATTATCACCCCAGGTGTGAAATGAAAAGCAGGTGGGTTTAAAGAAGAAGTGTGTGCACATATGGCACCATGCATATAGTCACCCCATGGTAGCACATGGGTGACTTAAGCTGAAGTGTATGAAAGCCAAACACTTCTGTATTAACACCTCTATGTGTCTTACTGTGAGAATTCCAGGGCTGATGGTAGGATTCTAAAATGTGTGTGCACATATGGCATCATCCATAGAATCACCCCATGTCATAACATAGGTGAACTATGCTTAAATTAGTGAAAATCCCAACACTTCACATTCAAGTCACAATGTGTCCCACAGCAGGGACTCCAGGACTAATTGTGGGCCAGACAGTAAGAAAAAAATACCTGTCCTAGCCCATAGTCATCACAGCATATCCCCCAGCGGGGCCCCAAGACAACACTATATTAGAAGTATGAACCAAAGAGAATCAAGCACATAGTGCTGTTGCATAATGTTGTCTCTGGGCAAATACATGTTGGTCACTATGAACCCCACAGAGGGGGCTCCAGGGCCGCAATTCAGCAGAATGTCAAATTCACTTGAGTTACAAAATGCAGTATAACAATATGACACACAGCAGTGTCTGACTAAGTGGGGTCAACAGGACTAGATGTAAATATCATAGTCCCAAAGTGGACAAACTCAAAGCAATCTGGTAAACAATATGAGGCATTCCAAGTGTCTAAAGAAAACAACCCATCCAAAATTCCTCTTTGAGGCCATTGTGTGCCAGACTCTTGAGTCTGTAAATCCATTGTAATTCTCCATGGAGTAACAGCTTTTCTCTGTCACCCCCCTCTATAATGGTGGAATCTGGTCAATGATGCAACATTTCAGCTGGTGGATTGTGGGGTTCTTTTCTCGGAAATGCCTAGCCACGGGTAGATTTTTGAGGTCCAGTTGTTCTGTACTGTTGCACAAGTTTTTTTTGACAGAAGAGTGGTGTTGGTTAAGATGCTCCTTTAGCATCCTGCTGGTTTTGCCCACATATAATAGATTACAAGGGCATTTGAGAATATAGACTACATATTTACTTCTACATATTTACACACTTCTTTAAGCCCACCTGCTTTTCATTTCACACCTGGGGTTTTATTGTGCCTTTAATAGGGTTATTTATAAGGTGCAACGAGTGACCGCTTACTTTACACTATCACTTCATATTATCCATGTCTTCAGCGATCAGATGTTATTATATACCCATATAGTATCTTTTTTCTATAGATCAACTATCACCTGTGAGGCCCTGCACAGTTGGCCACATGCCATCTAGTCACACATGCCTGACAGTGATAGGTGTTGTGACACTTGGGTTGTGCTGTGCATCAGCGTGACTGCCCGTGCACCAGTGTACTGGTGTCTGGATACACACGGGGCTGTTTGTTTATATTGTTGACTCCACCCACACACCTGACATCCGGCAACCAATGAGCCACTAGGGGGCCCGTCCGGGGGATGTGAGTATGGGCAATGATTGAAATTGTATAGGAAATGGACCTCAGACTGCACACCTTGAACATATATATACATACCTGTGGTACCTGTGGAGACAATTGATATATGCACAAAAAGAAGAAATACAGGTGCTCAACTCCAAATTAACTGATTGTATATAAATAAATAAATTTTTGCAGTGAGTAGAGGTTTTTAGCATAATCTTGGCCAAGGTTATTGTCCTACCCACCACATCTGGGGAACCTCTGTCGGGTAGGTCCCTAACATACTAGGGTTCAAATCCAGAGCGCAGGACACCTCCAAACTGGCCCAATGATTGAAATTGTTTCTAGTTATAGAAATTGTTTCTAGCAGCCAGCCCCTGTCACCACACACAAACGGCATCTCCTGTCACTCATTCTGCCGGGCAATCTATGCGCAGCGAGCAAACGCTGTTCGATCGCTCACAATGGTCCACTCACACGCATTGCGTGACTCTGACTTAAGCATGCCCCAAAAACATAGACATGATGCCTATGTTTTCAAAGCCGCTCTCTATCTCCGCTCCCAAATGCCTGGAGCCTGTCAATCAGGCAGCGGATAAATTCTTACTGCAACCAGAAGAGTGGGAACATCTGACGCATGCACTGAAAGAATAACATTGTCCACTTGTGGTTGGATCGGCAGTGTGTCCAGGTGTAAATCAGTCCTATGTCACCAGTGGTTTCCTTTATGTTAGTGAGAAATATTTTTATTTCCTTTATAATACATTATCTGACATGGATTTATCTAATTTACTTTATGTGCACATTGAGGAAGCAATTGTTTTATTTCTAAAATGATAGCAAAATCACTGATTTCTACAATGTTTGAGGTGGTGTTCATTAAGTTTCAGATTAATTTCTAAAGATAAAAAGTCTTGTAGTAGTTTACATAATAAAGCAAATGCTTTAAAGAGTGATAAATATCCAACTTCGACTGATCATGTGAATAATACTTCCAATTCGTCCAAACAAAATCACTATTTGTGGATAAGGACTCAATACATTCCAGATGCATGGTCCTGTAAGAACACTTGTGTGTTTATGATTGATTATGATTTCAAGTAACATGTGACATATTGTAGCATAGTATTTCAAATAATGAAGGCAAAGTGTTGTGTGTAACTTTACAATTTCCCAAGTAAATCTATCCTGATACTCAAGACAAATGAGATCATTACAATTCACCATGCTCAAAACATTTGTATTATTTTATTTAGAAACAGCATATCACTGTTCACTTTGAGAGGGTATGCAGTCACTATTTTAGCATTTATCATGTTGACATTTTTTATGTCAACAGCAGAAGTTCAACATCGATAATGTTGACACCTGCAAAATGTCAACTGACAGAATATTGTCATCAGAAAGGGTTAGGGATAGGGTTGCTATTAGGGTTAAGGTTATCTTTAGGGTAGTGTTAGGGACAGAATAAGAAGTAAACCAGTATGTTGACAGTCTATCAATTTGACATAACATCCAGATTATGAATGTTATCATTGTGACGATCAAATGGGTCCTGTAGGGTCTGCACTGCAGGTGCGTGATCAGCGGCACCTGCAGCACTGATGCCAGTCTGCGTGGGGTCATGGTAGCAGCCAGCTTTCTGCAACTGCTGCTGTCATATCATGGTAACTAATGGTCACAGCAAGAGCCGCCCCCAGCGAATTTGGTGCCCTAGGCAAGATTTTGGCTTGTGTACACTACAGACAGCACTGCCATATTTGTGCTGGCTGCAGGGTGCCATTCCACCCTATATATACAGTATATACAATGGGCATGATTCAGTTCAACGTGAATTGAATAGTGGCGGGAAGGAGCTCCCGAAGCTATTCAATTCAGTGGACGGTTATGTCCGAGAATGCCCATTCTAGCGCCTTAAACATGATGCTTAGCCACGAGAAAAGGCTTTCTCTGATTAATCTGCCAGGAGCGATGCTGTTTCTGTGGCACTCCTTTGTCTGGCTTAACAGCGCGCTGAATTGAATAGCTCCGGGATCTCATTCCCGACGCTATTCTTTTCGCATTGAATTGAATCATGCCCATTGTGTATGTATATACAGTATATATATATATATATATATATACTGTATATATCAGCCAGCAACCAGTGCAGGCGGCACTCAATTCAAGCACAGGTTCAATATGCCTGGGTGCCTCCAAACAAAATCTTGTATATGGAAAGCAGTATAGTGGCACTCTCAGGACTTTGTACAAATAGTATTGATGGTGTGTTCACACCAAATCACCGACCGGTATCCTTCTAAGGTCCTTTTTCGGAACTTGATGAATGATAACATTTCCACATTCCCATACTAAAGTATGGGGACTGTAGAAATGATTGGGGAAGAATTGTAACCAGGCCGTGGCTGCTGGTGCATAATATTAATAAATGCATAATTTTACAAGTGCACTTTAACTAAATTTTGGCGTTATACCGGTGTTATTAGATTTTATCTTCTGCTGTTAATGATTGTGAACTGACCCCACCTTTCTCCTCCATCTGCAGGTATATCTAAAACCAAACATTGATGCAAGTTTATTCTGATGTTTGCAATAATCTACTGATTACTACTGTAGGTATATAAATCTAAATTCCATCATTGCTGCAGATTGTCTCATTCTAAGCTATCTGCACAGTGTATTGATAACTAGACCAAGTTCCTCTTAGATTTGTGGTATTCCTTATTTGTTTGTGTTACGAATTTTATTCCTAGCCATTTTAGTGGGCGGGTATTGGGGTTGGTTGTAATCATTGCATACACATGCCAGCAATCACTATTTAAATTTCATTGGAAGTGCATAATTTTACAAGTGCACTTTAACCAATTTTTGGCATTATACCATTGTTAAACTGAAGTCAAACAGAAGGAGACTACTCTAACATCAACCCATCCAAAAACCAGAACATTTGGACAAAGTATAGACAAGATATGTAACTTCATAATCTCTTCTCTACCAAGCAACTGCTGCCTGCTTAACCTGGACATTAATCACTGGACTCTGTTTGCTCACTGTAAGAACTTAACACTTTACTTGCTAATATTTGTGCTGGCTCTCTGATTTCACAAATATTTCAAAGCATAATGTACTGTATCTGTGCCAATTTCAGTTTATCTCTTAGAAATACTTTCTTTCTACCTTAATTATTTGCCAAGCCTGTCATCTGTCTTCTAATAGAGTTTACAATAATATTCCATTTATTCCCCACTAGATATAATTTTTTCCTTCACTCAATTATAACATTTTATCATTGCACAGATACACCTTCTTCCACTGTACTTTTACTTGCTTCTCTGCAAATCTCCTGCACTTTCTCTCACAATCACATTTTATTCCTACATCTAGATTTTCTCCCCAAACTTAACTCAGCCACACCGTGACCATGTTTTCATCCAATTCCTCCTCCACTCAGTGTCTACCTGATCCTCTGCTTTGTCCCCTTCTTCCACCTTTATCATTTCCCCCTTATCTCCTCCACCTCCTCCTTCTTTTATCTCCCCTCCTATGTCTGCCTTCCTCCCTCTCCTCTCCCATTACTCCTACTACCCCACCGCACAATCTATCCACTACATTCATCTCGGTCACCCAAATTAATCTCACCTTATCGTCGCAGCAACCCTGATAATCGCATTCATATCTCTCCCATAAACACTGTCCCTCTATCTTGTGCCCTCTGGAATGCCAGATCAGTCTGTAATAAACTGGTTCCCACCCATGACCTTTTCATTTCCAAAAACTTGCATCTCCTAGCCCAGTGTTGGCTAACCTTGACACTCCAGCTGTTATGGAACTACATAACCCAGCATGCACTGCTACAGTTTTGCTATTAGGGCATGCTAAAACTGTGGCAGGGCATGCTGGGATATATAGTTCCACAACAGCTGGAGTGTCAAGGTTAGCCAACACTGTCCTAGCCATTACTGTAACCTGGATTTCACCCTCTGACACCACTTCCACTGCAGCTCTCTCTTCTGGAGGCCTCACCTTCTCTCACAACCCTCAGCCTTGGGGTCACCATGGTGGTGGTGTGGGGGTCCTTCTATCCAACTCCTACCCTCTGAACCATCCCTTACATTCTCTACATTTTAGATTCATGCTATACGCCTCTTCCAACCTGTACACCTGTGAGTAGCTGTTATTTACCATCCCCCTGGCCCTCCCTCTAAGTTCCTTGACAACTTTGCTTCCTGGCTCCCTCACTTTCTCTCCTCTGACCTCCCCTCCATTATCCTTGGTGACTTCAATACTCCAATTGATATCCCCACAGAATCTTCTGCCTCCAAACTCCTTACCCTCACATCTTCATTTGGTCACTCCCAATGTACCTCCTCCCTCTCACATGTCAGTGGGCACTCTCTTTATCTAGTCTTCACTCACCATTGTAATATTTCTGATTATTCCAATTCCCCATTCCCCCTCTCTGACCATAACCTTCTTTCTTTTAACCTATCTCTCTCTCTCTTTCATCTCCTCAATCTCCTAAGACCACCATCACTGAGCGTAACATTGAGGCTATCAATGCCGTTTTTTTTATCTTCCCTACTTGACTTGCTTCTCTCCCCTATCCTCTCTGACCTGAACAGGTTGCTTCCATATACAATGCCTCCCTTACTTCTGCTCTGGACTCTGTTGCTCTGGCAATCACTACTGACCTTAGCAGATCCACACTACAACCCTGGCATTCCAAATGCACCAGATATCTGCAAAAGTGTTCAAAAACCGCCAAGCGACAGTGGAGAAGATCACGCTCTAAGGCAGATTTTCTCCACTTCAAATTTATGCTCTCATCCTACAGTGCTGCCATTTCTCTCTCTAGACAGTCCTATTTCAAGAACCTCATCTCCTCCCAGTCCTCAAATCCTCAGCATCTCTTCCCCACCTTCAACTACCTCCTCTATCCACCCTCTCCTCATCTCCCCTCCTCACTCACTGCCCTTGACTTTGCTACCTACTTTACATCTAAAACTGATTCCATATGTCAGGACATCACATTCCACCAGTCCCCCTGCTCTACACCTCCTCCTTTCCTGGATCACCCATCTCCATTCATTTCACTGACTCTGACTTCCTTCGACCTTGTATCTGGAGAGGAAGTCATGGCTCTCATCCCTTATGTCCCCTCCGCTACCTCTCTCCTTGTACCTGTTCCCATCTTGCCCACCTCCTCAATTTCTCCCTCTCATCTGGCACTGTCCCGTTTGCATTCAAACATGCCCTTGTCTCCCCCATTCTTAAAAAAACCTACCCTTGATCCTAACACTTTCTCCAACTACCATCCCATCTCTCTCCTCCCTTTTGCCTCCAAGCTCCATGAGCCTATTGTCTACAACCACCTTACCACCTTTTTTTCCTCCCACTCCCTCCTTGATCCTTTTGAGTCTGGCTTCCGTTCTCTCCACTCCACTGAAACTCCACTGAAACTGCCGTCACAAAAGTCAGCAATGACCTCCTTGCTGCCACATCCAAGGGCCACTACTCTCTGCTTATTCTCCTTGACCTCTCTGCTGTCTTTGACACTGTTGACCACCCTCTCCTGGAGCAAATCCTTCACTCCCTTGGTCTACATGACACTGCTCTCTCCTGGCTGTCCTCCTACCTCTCAGACTAGTCCTTCTCTGTCTCTTCTCATGACTCCTCTCCCCCACCTCAGCCTCTTACAGTAGGTGTTCCCCAAGGTTCCGTTGTTGGACCTCTACTATTCTCTCTCTATGCATCCTCTCTAGGTGAACTCTTTTGACCTCCATTATCATCTCTATGCTGATTATACTCAGATATACCTTTCCACCCCTGACCTCTCCCCCTCTCTCCTCAGTTGTATCTCCAACTGTCTCTCTGCTATGTCCCAGCGATTTCTTAAATTTAATATGTCTAAGACTGAGCTAATCATTTTCCCACCCTCCAACATAACCTCACTTCCCACTTTTTCTTTAACAATTGATGGCACAACTATCTCTTCTAGCCCCAAAATGTGCTGTCTTGGAGTTATCCTGGACTCCTCTCTCTCCTACAAACCACAAATCCAGAGCCTCTCACAGTCCTGTCATTTCCATCACAAAAATATTCCAAGATTAGACCCTTTCTCACCCAGGATGCCACCAAAACCCTCACACACTCACTGGTCATATCCAGATTGGACTACTGTGACCTCCTCCTATCTGGCCTCCCCAAATCCCATCTCTCTCCTCTACAGTTTGTCCTCTGCTGCTGCTGCTGCTTGACTCATCTTCCTCTCCAAACACTCTACATCTGCCTCCCCTCTCCTACAAGCCCTCCACTGGCTCCCCTTCCCTTTTAGAACCCAATTCAAGGTTCTCACACTCACTTACAAAGCCCTCACCCATTCCTCTCCCATCTACATCTCTGACCTCATCTCCCTCCACTCTCCTGTACGCCCCCTTCGCTCAACTAATGCACGACACCTCTCATGCCAACTGATTACTTCCTCCCACTCCCATCTCCAAGATACAATTCACTGCTCCCAACCTTTGGAACTCTTTCCGTCTCCCTATCAGACTCTCCACCTCTTTACAATCCTTCAAACGGGCTCTCAAGACCCACTACTTCATCAAAGCCTTCCTGCTCCCATCCTAACTTGCTGCAACATGCTTCTTACTCCATCTTTACCCTATCTGTTTCACCCCTGTTTGTCTTTCCCTTCCCTTTAGAATGTAAGGGCCTCTACCCTCTTGTGCTTCTCCTTACTTTACTTTCATCTACTTATTAGCCACCACCAGGGCATCTAACACTTGGTTGCTTATGCTCTGTTGCATATCTAGGTGTTATGGTCACTAATGTAGCAATGTATATTATCCATGTCCTTGTCCTATATTGTACTGTAAGTCACTTGTCAAATTATTTGTTTATGTACTGTGTAAGGCACTGTAGAACACTGGTGGCACCATATAAATCAAGTATAATAATAATAACATCAGTGAAATCGGTGATATCTCCTGCATTACAGGAATGATGAATGGGTCTGACACTTATTTTATGCAAATTTAGGTGAAAATGTTAATTTTCACCTGTTTTTATCTAAATTAAGTGATGATGAATAGACCCCTACAGTAAGTATCCTTCCTATCTCCAGTGTTCCTGTTCCTAGCTTGTGCTACTGTACCTTATCAGTTAACCTGTTCCTGACCTTGACTATTCCCTAACCTGAATAGTCATGGTCTGGGAATCCTTTGTACTGCACCTAGTGATTTCTGGTTTTGACCCTGCTATCCTACAACCTGATATTGCCAGATTCCTGGAACTGTGTCTGCCTGCCAAGTAGTTAAACAACAAATGTACTGGACACTTCAATGTTAGGTGTTGTTAATATGGAACAGAAAAGCAGAATCAGCATGATTTACCACCGGCCGCATGGCTGGCGGTTCTAATCCCGACAGCAACAGCCTGGCAGAGGTGAAAATCCTAATTGTCCTTTTTGGTAAGTATCGCTAACCTAATTCCCCCCCTAACCCTCCCTTAGGGGTGCCTAACCCTAACCTCCCCCCCAGATGCCTAACCATAACCACCCTCTAAGTGCCTAACCCTAACCCGCCTTCCCCGCAGCCTAACCCTAAGTCTCCCAGGGGGGTGCCTAACCTTTACATGCCCTTCCCCTAGCCTAGCCCTAACCCTCCTGGGGGGGTGCCTAACCCTAAGTCCCCCCCAGGAGCCCCTAACCTAACCCTCCCCCCGGGCTGTCCGCACCCGGCACCTGGCTTACCTTCGATTGGTATGCCAGGTGTTGGGCTCCCTGCATAGGTCTAATGACAGGCGTCGGGATTTTGATGCCTGTCACAAGTACCTTTCCGGGATTAGACAGTCGGGAAGCCGGCAGTCGGGATTTCATCTGTCGGCTTCCCGACTGCTTCCCCAGAAAAGCTGCTTACCAAATAAATGGATAGATTGTGATAAGAGTGACAGACACTGCCGAAATCTACTGATGGCCGGGTCCATATCTGGCGGCATGCCAATGTGTGTGGAGAGGACTCTCCTACCCCTGGAGCCGACCCTGCATTACATATTGTTATATATCTGGTGTTGCTTTTCATTCTAACATTCAGTCTACTGCTACAGTATATTCTAGTCCAATTGCATTTATCTGTTATATCATTATCTGTTGCCACAATGACCACAAATTCATGTTCACTGTTAGATGATATCGTCAGCCATTAGCCTGTTTTCATTTTTTTGTCATTTTTATCTTATATTTTTATTATATTTGTTTATTTCATTGCCTATTTTATTATACTGCTCCTATGGGATCTAATTGATGTATTTTGTTACCTAACACTCATATGATAATATTAAACCAGTATTCTTTTTCAAACGATTTAGCACTTCCAGTTCTTTGCATATTTTCTGCCAAGTAGTTACCTGCTTGGCTGATTACGTTTTCACATGCCTACAGGCACCCAGTTCATTTACCAGCTTTAAAGGTTACCAGCTCTATACTTGGAAACCCCAGACAGAGGGCCAAGACCTGCGTGGTGGGTGCAGCAAAGCTAAAAAATTCCTTGTGGGGGTTTGTGGCAAACACCACAGGCATGTTAGACTCCAAGCCTCTCTACTGGGTATCAGCCAATCCCATAGTACGGGAAAGCATTCACATTAACCATCCATATACTGTGACACCGGACTTATGAGAGGTATTGGGGGTGAAGTTCAACTCAAACCAATTTGAATGTATTATACTTAGTATTGTGACTTTCAACAAAAATCTCATATTATTATTTGCTTTTTTATAAGAATTGTGTCATGCTAAATTAATCTTTTTGTTAGAATTTAAACTTGTACCGTATGTCATTGTGAGTGTATATACAGTATGCCGTGCATGAACCTGTAATTATTTCTCAGTGCTGAACACGGTCTTCTGTTAAACCTACATAAATCTTAAACCACATCTCAAGAATGCATTGCATTATAAGTAGATTTGTGTTTCCCTAAAGGATGCAAGTAATGCTTTCCATATTCTAAGAGATTACTCAAAGATTCCATCCACCTATTAATTGCAAAAACATAACAACTTTGAAAATCATGGGATTTTAGGAGCAGCTTTGGTAAACAATGTTTAATTCAACTTTGATGGTAAATATTTAACAGGGATTAAACAGTTATACATTTATCAAGTTGTTGCAATCAAGAGGTTGATTAGCTCCAACATTGTTTTCCTCTGAAATAGTCTACTGAGTTTTCCAATTGTATAAATTCATGTAATACATAGGAATAGAGCAGGGATACATTATTTATCTAGAGGTATTATATTCAACCCCCAATGATGCATATTAGAATTTATTAGCACGATTATATAGAAATAAAAAATCTTCTTTAATGACTGAATGACAGCCTTTAATAAAGAATAATATTGTTATTTAAAAAAAATAATATACTGTATACAGTACTATATGTTGGATGTGATGTGTGCTCATTTATAGCCATGGTGCATTACAAACAGGGCCGTCAAGAAGGGGGACAGCGGGTACTAATTACACAGGCCCGGGCTTGGAGGGGCACGGGTCCACATCTGCCGCCCCTTCCTTTTATCTGTCAGCATGCAGCAGCCTCTCTCCCAGCCCAACACACGCTGCCATGTGCTGGGCTACAGTAGAGCCAGGGAGGCTGCTGTCGCTGAGCAGTATTAGTCTCATTTGCCTGTGTGCGGGGAGCGATAACACTAATCGTGCTCCTTAGATTTGCCCCTGGCAGAGGGGATCACGGTGCCCCACTATTCAGTGCTAGGGCCCATTTGAGGTGCAGCAAATATTTGTTTTCTATTTTTTTCTAAGAGGGGTGTGGCCACACCTCCCGCGATTAGGTCACATTCCCCAAAGAGTACTATATTTTCATAATTTGCATATTTTTAACTAGTAATGGAAAATAAGAGAAAACCCAGGTGCTTTATGAGTTAAACAACACACCCTGTTTCAGAAAAGCTGAGTGGGATGTCAGTCCCAACAGAGAAAAAGCAACAATATATATAAAATTGACATATTCAATAGAATCTTTAGTAATGCTGGCCATACACGCTGCAATTATCGGGACGATCCGCCCGATATCGGCGGATTGCCGCGATAATTGTAGCGTTGGGGGGGCGACCGAGGGTTAAATATTGCTCGGTCGGGCATGCTGGATTGTCCAGCATGCCCGTCCGATGCAATATTTTCCAGTAAACTGTCGGCCGCATCGGGCAGTGTATGCTCAGCGCAGCCGACAGACAGACATTTCCTGTGTTCATTCCTATGGAAGGAACAGAGAAATGTCTCCTCCCCCGGGGGCGGAGCGTGGATGTCGGGCTATACACTGTGAGATTTCTCTCACAGTGTATGCCGTGGACATCTGTGGATGGCAGCCGGCCAGATAAAATGTCTGTCGGTCTGACAGACATTTTATCTGGCAGTGTATACCCAGCATTAGTATTAATAATAAGTTATTTATTTACTAAAAGGCAAAGAAAATGACAAATAATCATTGGCATTCAATATTATAAAGCATATATATCACAGAGTGTATACAATTCAAAACATTTAGGTCATAGGGCCTGATTCAGACCCGCTCACTATCTGCTTATGCTCGCTGGATGCGTATGCAAATTTGTCAAAGTGATACCACGGGAAGTGAATGCTCGCCAAGGCATAAGCACGCCCACAATGTCTTAGTGAGCGGCCACTTTGACTGAGCATACGCCCAATCGCACAGGCAGAGCCGCCCACCAGCACACGTCATCTCCAGGAAGTGTATTAAAACTTTGGTACATCGAACACCATCGGATGCTAACGCAGTGCTTGCGATTGCTTTACCCTACCGCAAGCATTGCGAGGAAATCATTGTAAAAAAGGCAAGTGACGTGTGCTATGACACTGCCTGTTAAATATGCATGCCTCTAAAATGGCGTTGAAACACTCAGGCACGCCTGCGTTCTTATCTCCAACCCCCCGTTATTAGTGTCCTGCCCCTGTTACCACCCACAAATGGCCTCTCCTGTCACTCATCATCCTGGGCTGTCTTTGCTGGGTGAGCGAGAGGGCTGCGATCACAGTATGTAGTTCTCACATGCGCAGAATGAAGCGTGTGCATGCGCGTATGCAGAACATCGGGCCGCTTGCGAATGCACAGCGTGAGCGAGCGGCTCTGAATCAGGCCCACAATCCTTTATCTACAGCGTAGTGACCGGCACACCTAATTTCCAACAGACAACAGTCTAGTTATTTTTCCCTCCTATTTTGATGTATCTGGTATTATATACCTATTGTTTGACATTCAATTTATACTTTCCACAGGGTTATATAGAGCTCTGTGTGGTAATTTCCCCTGGTAAATGAAGCTTCAGAGTATCGATGTTAAACCCAGGAAGCTGGGATGGGATTGTATGGCCAGGTACACGGAGGTCACGCTGTAGCAGCTCTACCCGCTGTGTGGGGAGCCTGGATCTGTGTATAGTGGCTTCTTCTGACAGCAACAGGATGTACACAATTCCATGCGGTATTCTCCCTTAGTAGCTTAGATCTTTAGCGCCACGGTGTTAGGCGCAAATAGTAGACAGTGGGGATAATTATCGGGATGTAAAGATGTCACAATGTAACAGTTATACCCGCTATACGGGGAGCCTTTTTTTCTCTGTAGCAGCTTAGCCCAGCAGTTGGTGTCCACTTTATCAGGGAATATATTCGAATGGAACAGAAGGGGGAATCTGTTAAATTGGACCGTATACGTTGCAGCAATTGGAGAAAGAGATATTGATGTCCGGGCAATACAAGAGGTATCCGGTCAATGAGGAAAAGTATTTGAGAGATCACCATATTTTTAACTGGTTATTGTCACAAGCCGCTGCAAAGCGATTGCAGGGTGAAACGAACGCTGGGCGATCGTTCACTGAACTCCTCCCCATCAGTTGTCCATCATTCCTGGTCTGTTTTGGATTGGCTCCTGTGATAGTTTCCTTCTGGTGCGAAGGCTGCTCCGATGCCAGTGATAGTGTTTCACGTATATCCGGTTCTGGCATTGTCTCCTGTTTTCCAGTCGAGTACCCAGTCCTCCTGTCAGCTTTGTTACACCTGCCGTTTGTGTCATCTAGGCGGCACAGACCACATACTAACTACCTGCCATTTGTGTCATATCGGCGGCACGGTCCGCATACCAACTGCCTGCCATTTGTGTCATCAAGGCAGCACGGACCCCTCTTAGAAGCTAGAGTGTGCAGTAAAGTGTCCAGGTGCTTGTGTCAACTTGGCGGCACAGGCCGCACTCCTGCATCCAGGCGCTTGTGTCAACCCAGTGGCACAGACCTCAATTCAGCATCCTACTGTAAGTACAGAATCCAGCGTACCATTGGTTGTGTCAACCCAGGCCGGCCGCAATCCAGCGTCCAAAGTACACAATCCAGCATACCACCGTTTGTGTCAACCGAACGACACTAGCCATAATCCAGTGACTACTAGCCAAGGCTTACCAGCCCTCAAGGCTGCTGCACAGCCCAAATGCTGCATTTTTTCTACGGCTCCTAGGCCACTACTAGCCAAGGCTTACCAGCCCTCAAGACTGCTGCACGGCCCAAAGGCCGCATCTTGTTCTACGGCCCCTAGGCCACAACTAGCCAAGGCTTACCAGCCCTCAAGGCTGCTGCAAGGCCAAAGGCTGGATCTTGTTCTACGGCCCCTAGGCCACTACTAGCCAAGGCTTACCAGTCCTCGAAGCTGCTGCATGGCCCAAATGTCGCATCTTGTTATATGGCCCCTAGGCCACTACTAGTCAAGGCTTACCAGCCCTCAAGGCTGCTGCATGGCCAAAGGCTGGATCTTGTTCTACGGCCCCTAGGCCACTACTAGCCAAGGCTTACCAGTCCTCAAAGCTGCTGCACGGCCCAAATGTAGCATCTTGTTCTACGGCCCCTAGGCCACCACTAGCCAAGAACTCACCAGCCCTCAAGGCTACTCCATGGCCACATCTAGCCAAGCATAACCAGCCCTCAAGGTTGTTGTGGGACTAAACTATCTCTGATAATACTGCAGTTTCTAACAGTTACGTGTTTCAATGAGCTCTATACATCTTAATGAGTCACACACTGAGCTATGTTTTAGATGGTTTGGAGAGTTTCTAGCTATGTGCATTGTTTGGGAAGTGTGCTGCACAAAATCACAAGACAAAATGCCAGATGTGTGAGGCTAACATTAAAATGAACTAAAAGGGGAAGTCAGAAAACTTGCAGGTATGTCATTCATTTGAACACAGGGGCACCACAAGAGGGAGGTGGGGGTGAGAGGATAGGCAGAATGTGACCACGTTCCCCTCAACAGCATTCTGTATACAGAAAGCCCCATCACTCACAACAAGGTATAGCCACGCCCCCTCCCCTCTAAATGCCATGGGCAAAATATGGGCAAAATATTTCATTGTGGTCCTGTGTCCACAAGGTCAAAGAACACATATTTTATATGATTTTATATGTAATAGTCTGTACTTGTAGTTTGAAAACAGATGCTGTATTTATTGATATGTATTACAATTTTATAGTAAGCATCACACAAAGTGTGATGCTTACAATAAAGTTCTTGGCACTCTCTCTTGTTTACACGTTTTATACACAGTTCATCCTCTTAAAAATGTCCATGTTTCTTCTTAGCAATGGAGTCTTTTCAAGGTATGACTAACTACCTTGACAAAGACTCCATTGCTGAGTTGAAATGCATGAGTGTTATTGATACAACAAGGGGACCCTGTTGCCTGGAACACAGGTTCCCTTTCCATTGGAGCAGTCATAACTCCCTGTTTTATACCAATTTGCTGGTACTATCTTCTAATAGGCGGACTTTTACCAACTTGTATTTCAAGCTGTCAATTTGTAATTTTTTTAAGTTTTTATTATAAATAAAATGTGTGCATTCAAAAATTATTTTAACAGTAAAGCACTAGATATTTTTTATTATTTTTATTTTGCGTTGTTTGAAACACCATTGAGGGAGTGGCTATGTGAATACCCCAATTGAATGGACAGGAATCTGGGATATATAAATATTCCTGAGAGGAGATAATAAAACCCGAAAAGGTTAAGTGTTTTGGTTCTTTCTCCTTTTTTTTACTTTTGGGATTTTTGTGAAATTATGGGCCTGATTCAGAGCCGTTCGCTATTTGCGGTCGTTCGTTCAAAAACAAGGGGTGGCTATTCAAATGATCCGTTCGCAAATTGCAGTCTGTTCACACCTCTAAGTCTGAACGAGCGTGCAAAACATACGCTCGTTTATTTGTTAAAAACGCCCCCTGGCCGCTCGCACCATACGTCATGTCCGCTATTTATTAGATTAATCGAGTACATCGACCAGCGTATGAACTGCTCGCTATTCTTGTGGTTGGTTTTTTCAACCGCTATTTTGCGAGCAGTTCTGAGTTTAAAAAAACCAAGTGACGTGGTCAATGACGCTGCTGTATTAATTATGCACTCCCTTAAAACGCCCGTTTTGACCTTTAAGCACGCCTGCGTTCGAATTCCACTCCCCCCTTTACAAGCACCTTCCCCTGTTACCACCCACATACGCCTCATTCTGTCACTCAAAATAGCAGGCACTCGCTATATAGCGTACAAACGAATTTCGGCCGCACTGACTGGTTCGCGCATGCGTACTAAAAACCGTACGCATGCGCAGATGTGCGAACATCGCTCGGAACGAGCGTACGGCCGCTAGCGAGCGGCTCTGAATGAGGGCCTATATCCCTAATGGGGTGAAGAAACAAGTCACTATTTCCAATTTTCCAAGGATCTCAGGTATTGTATGTTACTAATCATATACTGTAAATGTTTATTTCCATAAGTGATTTTTGTTCCTTTTCTTATCTCACCTATTTTATTATTTTCTTGCTTTGCCTCCTTGGACATATTTGAGACGATGAACTGGGTATAAAATGTTTAAACAAGAGAAAGTGCCAAGAACTTTAACATCTCTATTGTGTGATTTTTTATTTCGTATTTGTGTATGGTAATTCACAAATGCTAATTCTATGATGAAAGCTGTGGATGGCAAAATATATGGGTGGCCATAACATCCACATGAAGATGGAAGGATACTCGCATAGACGGGCAGATTCCCACATTAGCATAAATTAGTAAGCAGGTCTCCTATAGCAAATGGTAAAGCAGCCGCAAATTTGTTCAACTTTGAATGAGGTTGGCATCCTGGCACTAAGAGAAAAGAAGTTCTAAGTGATGGCTGACATCTCATTAGTGAAACATTCAACAAATGGGCAGCAGATAATGGTAGATCATTCCCCCCCCTATAAATAAAGGAAATATCTATGTATTGGTAATAGTGACAGAATAGTACCAAAAAGTATGCCTTCTATTCACTACATAGCTGCTATGAACTGGGACCAGACAGAGTGCAGTGGGGAGGAGAGGGGGAAAGATGTATTATTATTCCATGGTGCAGTGTATTGGTAAAAAGACCCACCAGAGGGATAAGCCACCATAAAGCAGAGCAATGACATACCAGTTATGCAAATCACAAATCATGCACTAGATAAACTAAATCCCCTGTGCAGGGGCATTTCAAGAGAGGAGGGGTCCTGTGTGCAGTCTCCATCATAGGTCCCCTCCTCGCAGTCCGGTGGCCGGTAGCCCACCATGGCACCGCACTGATAGACTCTGGGCACTGGAGTGTGCTCAGAGTCTATAGAGCATGCGCAGGTCACCGGTAAACTGGCCGCTGCTGCACCCATTGTAAATATGCCCCTGTCCCTGTGCTTTCTGGGTGTGGTATGTTATGTTGACAATTATCATGTTGACATGAGAATGTTGACATGGTCGCAATGTAAGCATGCAGAATATCAATGTGATAGAATGCTGACATAATGCTGCTGGTGGCCCAGCGGTCCTTTACCTGGTCCAATGGCTGCATTGGCTGCAGCAGCTCCAACATGGCTTCTGGCACCAACCTCTGATGGAGCAGCAAAAGTATTGTTACCCTACCTCTAACCCTAATCCTCAACACCACTTGTGGCCTAACCCTAACCTCCCCACGCAGCCTAACCCACCTAGCAGTGCCTAACCATAACCGCCGGCATTCTGGGAATGTCAACATTTCATTTGGTGACAGTTCAGTTGTTGATATTATCAACATGCAAACTAAAAGGTTTGATCCCGCACAGAAATTGACAACAAATGTATTAGGGAGTGTATATTTGATGAAAGATGAATATAAATCAAACCACCCATATAAGAAATACTCAATATTCTGTGCCTAGCAGAATGTTATTTATTCGTGATGTGGGTGGTGCGCCTCAGAGTCAATATTTTACATACTAATATTATGAACATGTCAACATTCTAATGTAGACATTTTTGGTGTCAACATTATGAATGTCGACATGGTAACTGTTGACATGTAGACAAAGTGACTGGATCTCGTCCTTTCCATATGATAGTAGCAGTAAGTGGGCCACCTAGAGCCTACTGAGCCTTAGGTGGGGCAGGGTGATCCTGCCATGCTTAGTGGGTCACTCTATGACTACTGGACAGTTCTATAATAAAAAAAATTCACAGAATAGAAAAACTTTGAGATCTGTGCATGTACAATCTATAGAATAGAAAGGACAGAAAGTAGGCATCCAGCATCTTCTGAAAACAAAAAAAAGAGGAGCCCGAACCACAAACTTATTACTGTCCTCTAAGGACAGTACTTCCCGAATGACAGGTCAGCCATGGCAATTCTCTTAGAAATGCAGGAGCTGACCATTCATTGACTGAGAGAGGTGTGCCTGAGCCTCTCTCAGCCAATGAACGGTGCCCACCATTGACTTCAATGGTGAGAATCGCTAACCTTTAGTAACCTAGCGGTTATCACCATTGAAGTCAATGGTGAGGACCATTTAGGCTCCTCTTTTTTTTTGGTTTCAAAAGATGCTGGATGCCTACTTGGATAGGAGGACCTGTCCAGGTATTGAAGGTGAGTATGTGTGAGTGTGTATGTGTGTAATAAACGTACACTTTCACGGTGTGTGAGTCTTGTTTTTTAACATTTAACATTTCTTTTACAGGTGAACTAGAGGTACCTGTGGGCCCTTAATGCCCTGCATGCTGGTACTTCTGGTTCTCCAAGTACCTGCATGTCGGCATGACTTGTTGAGACCAGTAGTTTGACTGTAAAAGACAATGTTATTATATCTTTTTTTATACACACTTCACTGTATCAACCCAGCACCCACCAGCCAGAGGTGCCTGGGGTGCCTTGGACAGGGGGACCCCTTTAAGTTTAATTTGGTGTTCCTTTTCAATAGAATCTTAGTAATTGTGGAAGTTGTATGTTGGTCTATGTAAAAATAGAAATCTTTTTCCAGTGTTCGATTTTGAGTGGGATTCAGTTTTATGTTCGATTTGACATTCGGTTTTGCCTTTAGTAAATCTCCAAATGCAAAATCGAATGCAAATCGAATGAAAATCGAATGTCAAATACACTGAAATCAAAATTGAACATTAGTAAATATACCCTCAAAGCTCATATTGAAATATAAAAGCTAATCTCGAATGGTAAACATATAAAGTGAGATATATTTAAGTGAAAAAAATGTAAAAATTAAGGCCCTCATTCAGAGCCGTACGCTCTGAGCAGAGCGCACGCTCTGAATGAGGGCCGGGCTCCATTTTCATGGAGCGTCCTCCTGGACGCTCGTATAGCTGTGGGTCACCACCCACAGGCTATACGAGCGTGCATTGTGATGGTCGCGATGGTCGAGACCATCGCGACCATCGAATTTGCGAGCCGGAGCCTGCGGTTGAGGTTTTCAACCGCAAGCTCTGGAGTGATTTTGGCTCTATCAGAGCCAAAATCACTCCCACTGACATCACTAGTGATGTCAGTGGGCCGGCTTCTGACGGGAGGCGTTCCCGTGGGAACGCCCCCGCCAGGTAGGCACGCCCCCGGCACGCCCACCAAAGGTGGCGTGCTGTCAATCAACATTGACAGCACGCCCCCTTTGATCGGACACAACGAGCGAAGGACTTTCCTTCGCTCGTCACGTCTGGCGCATGCGCACGACGGAGCTCCCTCCGTCATGCGCATGCTCAGTCCATAACATCGACCCACTTGCGAGCGGACAGCCGCTCGCGAGTGGGTCTGAATCAGGCCCTAAGTCCCCCCGGGCTGCCTAAACCTAACTCCCCCCCCAGTGTCCTTAAAATAGAGATGTCATCTGCTGGGATCCCGGTGTCAGCATCCCGAGTCATGTCTGGATTTTGGCCCCAGTGTTGACTCTGCGATCAGGATTCCAATGCCGGGGTCCCAGCAAATGGCATCCTGGTTGTCGGGATGTTAAGCGCATCCCTATTAAGGAATATTATCGAGCTACTTTATGTTGTGGCTAGTACCAGCACTATTTTAAATATTTAATACAAATCTCAGTTTGATATGTGGACAGCAGTAGGCTATACCTTTGAATAATACAAAGTTAATTAGATGAAATCAGTATGAAATACCGATGGCAGAATAGCTGTCGGTTCTCACACCGATGCTGGAAGCCCAAAGTGAGGTGCCTAAACCAAACCCCCCCTTCCCCTAGTCAAACCCTCCTCTGGGGGTGTCTCAACCTAACCCTCTTCCCCCCCACCCCGCACCCACTTATACAACCTAACTATCCCCGGCTTACCTCATTCGGGATACAGGGCATTGGGATTTCACCATGGGGCTAAAGATAGGCATCGGCATTTCGATACCTATATTTAGTCCCAGATCGGCTTTCCGCCGTTGGGATTCTGATGGCCAGCATTACGGGCGGCGGTAATTTAACCGCATCCCAATTATACAATAATGTATTAGTCTCCTTTTAATTAGATAAAAGTGTCCATTCTTACACTAGCACATTAATTTAAATCCAGTTATGCTTGTTTTCTGCATCTGACACGTTTGGTAACATTTATTATTGAACATGTGCACAAAGAAACATTTTGTTGCCAATCCACCCAGTTTGTATTTGAAGTTGTAGTTAATAGTGTATCAAAGCAGTATCCCTGTGTAACTGCACCATGTGGGCCCTCCAATACCTGCAATGACTGTTCTCATAAATAGTCAGATAGATATTGTTCTGCAATATCAATAGTTTTACATATGTATTATTGATAGATCCAGCAGGATTGCTTACCCTATAATAATTGCAGGTAGTTCCTGTCTAATGTAATAATAATAATAGTCCCCACTCACGATCACGATGCGATGCGCATCCCCGCTGGTCGCACATCGCATCTTTATATCTGCCGTGCAGTAGGGCAGATCTGACAATCCAGGACGCGATGCACTGTAAAAAGTCTGACTGCAGGAGAGATCGTTTGAAGATTGGACACCAAATTGTGTGCAGATCATGTGGAGATCGTGTGCAGAGCTGCCGGGGAGAGTTTCAAGGGAAATCGTACACAAATTGTACACATCGGCTGATCGTGGGCAGATCGGTATGTGTGTGGGCACCCTTAGAGTTCTGACTTATGTGACTAAACGGCATTGTACTGACAACCTTATGTAATTGAGTGGCTGTGACTGTGGACAGCCGATAACTTGATCTGCTGTGAATACATGAGCACTGATTAAGAATTCAGAATTCAGACAAAGATTCATTTGTTGTATTGGTGATACATTGTAGATTTCTGAGTAAACCGTTATTCTCTTACGCAAGACTTATTTCTTATATTTTAGTATTCAACATTACACATCCCAACCACTGTTTGAGGATATTTGATCAAAAAATATGAATTGTTCTCTGCATCTGCACTTACATCTTGTTGTCACTAAATCTTACAATTGCTATCGGTGACTGCTATCTGGAATACTTATTATTGTACATGTATTATGATACCCTGGGCAGTAAAAGCACTGGTAGAGATATACATGTCAAACTCACATGTGCATCAGGAAAATTCGGACTGTTTCAAAGGGAGAACACTAGTTGCTATACGCACTGTTTGCTAGTAAAGATGAGCAAAACTTTGTTCTAAAATATACTCACCTCATTCCACATTTTTTTTCACAGAATTTTACCTGTTTCATCAGCAATGTTTGATCTTAAGCACCGTAACTGGTCTCCTATGGAAGTACATTTGGCCTGCACCTCCTCATACTGTATGTATACTACTGTAAGTAACAAAATTACAAGCTATTATTTTAAACCCTCATTAGCCACTCAGAAACACTACAGTAGTATAATTATTATAATGATTTTGGTGTGGTTTGTAATTAAACTGTCCATATATTATTGCATGACAAATATAATAAATACAGTATGTGATAATTGCCTCTCTTTCTTACACCAGTTCCACTAATACCTCTTTTACACCAAAGTTACAGGTCTGAGCCAGAGGTTGAAACAGGGTGCGAATCCAGATCAGACCTGGAACTAACCCCTTTCAGACTGCGGCTCTGACCCAGGTTATTCCCCACACAGAATGGTCCCCATCCAGGTCTGTCCCTTCGCTCTCTGCCGTAGAAACTGTTGGAGGGGCAGCGCACATGCAGGTTAGAGACAAGACAGACCTTAGCAAATTATTATTATTATTATTATTAGTAGTAGTAGTAGTAAAAGTATTAGCACAGGGGCGTCTTAAGAGAGGAGGGGGCCCGAGTGTACTCCCTGTGCGGGGCCCACTCCTCTCTCCCCGGTGGCCGGCAGCCAACTGACGCGGCTAATAGACTCCGGGCACTAGAGTGTGTCCGGAGTCTACTGCGCATGCGCAGAATGCCGGAAAATGGCCGCCATGCCCATTTTCCGGTGTTCTGAGCAGCGCAGACACCCGATGTGGGACCATGGACGGGTAAGTCTAAAATAATATGGGTGCAGTGTGTGCAGTGCGGGGCCCTCCTCGACCCGGGGGGCCCGTGTGCCCACGCACACACTGCACCCCTTATAGATACGCCACTGTATTAGCAGTAGTAGTAGTAGAAGTAGTAGTAATAGTATTAGTAGTAGTACAAACATTTTGTTTTAGATACAAAGCAAAAAACTGTTTGCTTATACTACCATATTTTATTAAAGCATTGGAGATCTAGAAATATTTATGAAGAAAATACATGAAGATTTGTACATTTTCGGAATTCATCTGACAACTGATCTTTATCAACAGTCACCGTTTATTATATTAACCCTCGATTTGCTCACCAGGGAATGCCCTGTGGGCATTAATATATTGAATGCTTGTCTAACCCCTAGAGGTATTTATGTACTCATTTGACAGCTGTCCAACATAATCAGTTGAATTGCTTCTAGCTTCAGAGACATTAATTCTTGTGCCCCTTCTGAAATTCCTCAAACTGTATACATCTTTTGTGTTTCATTGGTGATTGATGTATTTCATTTCAGCAGGTCACACCGACACACAGAACTGTGAGGATGCCTCAGGAAAGGTAAAATTCAGTTAAGCTAACAAAAACACCAAGAGAACACTCGGCAAGCTCTGTTCTCATATGATCCAGAGTATCCACCCTGCAGTACAAACTGCAACAAGCCAAAGAGAATGTGTCCAATCCCCATGATATGTTCGGACTCAAAGGAGGACGACCTTCACCTTCAGAATTCTATTCTTCATGTAATATAGCTAATGTGATTAGCACTTATCTTCTCTGAGAGCTCTACTCCAGAACCGACCGTGGATGAGACATGCTCTGAGATCTTTAAAATCTAATTTACTTTGGTTAAGTTTATTCAGTGATACAAATTGGAAACTTCTCATTTAACTTAGATGTCATTTTAGATTGTAGTGGCATTATTCCATCCCAATTTACATATTTCATATTCCATTTTTTTTCTTGCCTATTTTATTAATTATATTTTATTTTCTGTTTTCGATTTTTATGTATTGCAATATATTTTGTCTTTATCTAAAAAGTTTAATACAGTTGTAGGAAATACCAGAAATTATTATGGGCAATCACAGGACTTTCTCATGGGGACTTTCAAAATTGCTTTTCATTAAAAAAAACCCAAATACTCTAGAATTGTGCATTCTCTATATATTTGATGTTCCATATATACAGACGTCATTATTTATAAATTCAGCTCTGCCAGAGTATACAAATCACAATTTCCGGCAAAATAAAGTCTGTGCAAGTAAACAGTAAATCTTTGGGTATAGATTATATGCTTGCAATTGATGTCCCTCTTACCTCTCTGTCTGTTTGTTATTATCCAGTCCAGTTTAATTAATTTCTTTCCAATTGTAAAGTGCAACAGAATATCCTGGTGATATATAAATAAACTTGGCCAGATTGCTACAGACCAGTAGTGGCTCCAGGGATGGGGCTTCAGTGCAGTCCAAAATTCAAATAGGAGCCACACCAACTGCCAGTTAGTCCCAGCCATCTATGTTTGGCAGCATTTTAAATGGCAGTTGGTGTGTTTTCCCTATTTGAATGTTGGACTGCTCTGCAGCCCCACCTCTAGAGCAGCCACTATAGACCCATCAATTCAGCAGAATGCTAGCTATTTCCCCCTGCATAGCAGGTTCTTTCCATCTATTCTCCCACCTTCCCACCTCCATCTTCCTCTTCCCCCATATCTCTCTTTCTCTGCCCCACTCTTACCCTGCCTCTCTCTTGACCTCTCTTCTTTCTCTGGCTTGTCTCTCTGGGCCTGATTCCGACCTGCTCGCAAGCGCTGAGCGTTCGCAAGCAGGTCGATGGTGCCCTAGTGCACATGCGCACGATGGAGGGAGCTCCGTCGTGCGCATGCGCGAGACCCAGATAGCGACAGCCAATCTGTCACTCCGGGTCTCGCACCAAAGGGGGCATGCTGTCGTTGTTGAGTGACAGCACGCCCCCTTTGGTGGGCGTGCTAGGGGCATGGCTGCCAGATGGAGGCGTTCCCATGGGAACGCCTACCGTCTGGGTCCGGCCCCACTGACATCACTAGTGATGTCAGTGGGAGTGATTTTGGCTCTGATAGAGCCAAAATCACTCCAGGGCTTGTGGTCACCGAGACCATATCGCCGGGTCTCATCGCAAGCCCGATGGTCGCTATGGTCTTGACCATCGCGACCATCATCATGGACGCTCGCATAAGCTGTGGGTGGTAACCAACAGCTATGCTAGCGTCCAGGATCGCTCAAAAAAAAAAAATGCCCTGATTCAGAGCGGGCGCTCGTTCAGAGCGTCGGGCTCTGAATCAGGCCCTCTGTCTGTTTCCACCTCTTTCTGTCTCTCCAATTTTCCCTGTGTCCCTCTCCTTTCCTGTCTGGGCCTGTGAAAAGTGCTGAGGTGATCATAGATGTGTACTCATACACCTATACTCAATTCGCACCAAATAGCATCCCGCCACACAGTTTTTCACATAATTTGCAACTTATTTGAATCACTAATACGGCAAAAGTACAGTGCATAAATACCCTGGATATTGGTGCTGTCATTTCATATTGAAGCTATGTGCAACTCAGTAGCTAACCTGCATAAAGAGGCAAAAGACTGAGGCCTGATACAAGTGAGCCATGCCATGCACTGAGCCACGCATCATTGTGCTTAATCTGTAACTGTATATGAATTTCTCTGTGACAAAAATACAAATCCTAATTGCCTAGGACACTATGGGGTTAATTTAGTTAGGTGCGAGTTTGGTCCTGTGAGCCATTCTTACAGCGAACTTACACCACAAATTGCAATTGCTATTCAATTCCAAACTCACATTGATTTTTCAGAGGAATTTCATGCTTTTAGAGCCTCCCCTCTACCCCCACCACCCAAGCAGGAGAAAAGGTATGAAAATTTTTTATTTTAAGATAAAAATGTCAGGACACAGTGCAGAACCTCTGGTACACCCCTCACAATTAATATTAATGCACTTGGAGGGGTATAAATAGGGAATCAGTATGAAATACCACTGGACAGGATGCCGGCTGTCAGTACACTACAGCGGCATTCCGTTGGTTCAAATCCCGACAGGGAATGGTATGTAATGTTCCCCTGTCCTATTTACACCCAAACCCTCCTTACCTGTACCCTAATACTAACTCTCCCTAGCCCGCACCCTAATCCTCCCAGTAAGTGCCTAACCCTAACCACCCCCTGGTGGTGCCTGAACCTAACCCCCACTCCCCGGAGCCAAACACTGACTTCCCCCTGGGGCACCTAAACATAAGTGTCCCCCCCATGGCTTATATTCATCTTTCTGCGGTGTCCTTATGACTGGGTTGCCGTCTATAAGGATCCCGACGTCGGTATCCTGAGTCATGTCGGGTTTTCATGGCTGGTGTTGTCTCGGTGTTCAGGATTCTGATGGCAGGGTTCCAGCAGCCAGCATCCCGCTTGTCAGGATCCTCACTGCATCCCAAAAATAGCATTATTTACCCAATAAAGACATGTCATTTTTCAGGTGAATTTATCTGAAAAGCTCAATAATGGGTTACATGCTGTGGGACAGGTATATGGAGGTAAATCATGTGGGACAGGTACATAAACGAAGGTGAAAATGATGCGGGACAGTATATGGAGGTGTAAATGATGTGGGACAGCTATATTGAGGTAAATGATGTTGGACAGGAATATGGAGTTGTAAATGATGTGGGACAGGTATATTGAGGTAAATGATGTGGGACAGGTATGTGGAGGTGTAAATTATGTGGGACAGATAGGTGGAGGTGCAAATGATGTGGGACAGGTATGTGGAGGTGTAAATGATGTGGGACAGGTATATTGAGGTAAATGATGTGGGACAGGAATGTGGAGGTGTAAATGATGTGGGACAGATAGGTGGAGGTGCAGATGATGTGGGACAGGTATGTGGAGGTGTTAATAATGTGGGACAGGTAGGTGCAGGTGTAAATGATGAGGAAATTCTCACACTGGGCTCCACTTGGTCTAGAACCGGCCCTGCTATTCAACAACAAGTGTATAACAATTTCAAAACTGTTTAAACAGTTGTGGATTCAGGACCCTTGCAGTCATGTGGAAAGTGACAGCTGGGGGATTTGACTTTCTGGTCCTGCAGGTAGCAGGGAGGAGAAGGAGTGCAGAATTCAGGGCAGGAGCCAACCTGCAGGACCATGGGAACCCTTCAGGGCTTCAACACAGATTCAATAGGAGGAAGTCTCTGGAGTGTGCTCAGCTCTTCAACCTGCAGAGCCTTCCCTCCCCTCTGATTCACATGGATCCATTCAGCTGTCAGCTCTACAGTGACCATTTTAGCAGCACAGCAAATGTAAGTGCTAAGTGGTCAGATGTTTGATGCCTGTCCTGCCTGTGTTCCATACCCAGTGTTTGTCAGCTCTGTCTGTGTTCTATATCCTGCGTCTGCCTGCCCTGTCTGTGTTCTATATCCTTATTGTATGCCTGTCCTGTCTGTAATCCAAATCTAGTGTCTGCCTGTTTTGTCTGTGTTCCATGCCATGTCTGTCTCAGTCTGACAATGTATGGAGGTGTAAATGATGTGGGACAGTATGTGGAGGTGTAAATAATGTGGGACTGCTATGTGGATGTAAATGATGGGGGACAGGTATGTGGAGGTGTAAATAATGGGGGACTGCTATGTGGATGTAAATGATGGGGGACAGGTATGTGGAGGTAAATGATGTGGGACAGGTATGTGGAGGTGTAAATGATGTGGGACAGGTATTTGGAGGAGTAAATGATGTGGGACAGGTATGTGGTGGTAAATTATGTTGGACAGGTATTTGGAGGAGTAAATGATGTGGGACAGGTATTTGGAGGAGTAAATGATGTGGGACAGGTATATGGAGGTAAATTATGTTGGACAGGTATTTGGAGGAGTAAATTATGTGGGACAGGTAGGGTGAGGTGTAAATGATGTGGGACAGGTATGTGGTGGTAAATGATGTGGGACAGGTATGTGGAGGTAAATTATGTGGGACAGGTATGTTGAGGTGTGATGTGGGACAGGCAGGTGGAGGTGTAAATAATGTGGGACAGGTATGTTGAGGTGTTTATAATGTGGGACAGATAGGTGCAGGTGTCAATTATGTGGGACAGGTATGTGGAGGTGTTTATAATGTGGGACAGATAGGTGCAGGTGTAAATGATGTGGGACAGGTATGTGGAGGTGTAAATGATGTGGGACAGGCAGGTGGAGGTGTAAATAATGTTGGACAGGTATGTGGAGGTGTTTATAATGTGGGACAGATAGGTGCAGGTGTAAATGATGTGGGACAGGTATGTGGAGGTGTAAATTATGTGATACAGGTATGTGGTGGTAAATTATGTGGGACAGGTACGTGGAGATTTTGTATTGATGGGAGATGAGAGCTAAAGTGTTTATTCCAACTTTTTAAAACCATTAATAAAAACTTAAAAAATCAGCCATTTCCCTCCTTTTGGACACTAGAAGGCTTCTGCAGTATATGGTGCCACTATCTCAGTTGCCAATTTAATTAGGTCCAGGATGGTTTCCCCACTTTGTCATGCACTTTTCCTAGGTTCCTTTTTGAGGAAATATTATGCAACCCCACTGCATGTACCACAAAGTGGCGTTACTAATTAATTCTCGCAATTCTCGAGTGCGTGAATATCGCGCAATGTTTGCGAGTTTCATGAAACAAACTTGCTTTTTGCAAACTCTTTCCTAATTGAATAAACCCATCTAAGGGCCAAATGTAATAGGACGAGAGTATAGAAAATGTGAGAGTTTAGCATTGATCGAGTTGTATTGATTGAGTTGCATTGATACATTGATCAAGTTGTATTTTCAATACAGGAAACACTTGAATGAGAGTTTACATCTTGAGAGTTTTTTGAGTCTGAAAAACATGTGAGTTTGCATGTTCTGTGACTTTATTACATTGGCTGAGTTTAAAAATGTGACAGTTTTCTCACACATTTTCTAAACTCTCAACCTATTACATTTGGCCCTAAGGGCCTGATTCAGACCTACTCGCGAGCACATAGCGCTAGCAAGCGGGTCAATGGCCAGGAAGTGCGCACACGCGGTGTGCCCACTGCTCGTGCGCAAGCCCCGTAGTGAGTGAATTTTCACTCACTGCGGGACTCACTACTATATGGGACGGCTGTCGATTGTGATTGACAGCTCTCCCCATTTTGTAGGTGTGCAGGGGGGGTGGCTGTACAAACGGAGGCATTGCTGAAGGAACACCTGCGTTTTGGGGGCGGCCCTACTAACATCACCAGTGATGTCAGTAGTGAACTTCCTGCTCTATTAGAGCAGGAAGTTCAGTGGGGCTTGCGGTGGAAAGACCCTACCACAAGGGTCTCGTCGCAAGCCCGATGGTCGCGATAATCGTGACCATCACCAGGCCGCCTGCTAAAGCTGTGGGTGGTCACCCACAGCTTAGCGAGTGGCCTGGAGGCCGGTGAAAAAAAAAACGTCCCGCCCTGATTCAGAGCGAGCGCTCGTAAATAGTGAGCGCCTCTGAATCAGGGCCTAAGTGTCTACGTATGCAGCTACAATGCGAATAAGATGTAAATTTGTGAGTCTGGGAATCACAAGCCATAGTGGAGCATCTAATACCCTTTTCAGACATACAACCCGGGAAATTTCCTGCTCAGACCCGGGAATTTCTCCTGTGCAAATTCCCAGGTATTTGGTTGAGACCCCCCTTTCACACTGCAGTGTCTACCCGGGAAATTCCCAGGTAGACCCCTTTCAGACATAAGCCAGGTTTTTTAGTTTTAAATATTACCTGCCTCTCCTCTGCTCTTGCTAACCTATCCCCTCTCCGGCTGCCACTGATGATGTCATCATAATGCAGCAGGCAGCCATCCAATCAAAGTGCAGCCTCTATCTATAATATAATAACTCCTATCTACCCTGGTGGTCCAGCGGGAGTGCAGGCGGCCCGCTGTGGCTGCAAACCACCGGCGGTCTCCAGCGCCGGTGTGAGGACCCGGCCATGGTCGCTGACTCGTTTGTCAGCACCACAGCCACCGGTGCGGGGGGTGATGAGCAGCAGCGCAGAGCGTCCTACAGGACGCTCTGCACTGCCAACTCATTGTAATGAGCAGCAGCGTAGAGCGTCCTATAGGACACTCTGCGCTGTCAATGTAAAAGCTGCTTGGTGCTGCCCGGGAGTAGTAAATTCCCGGGTAGCACCATTCAGACAGAAGCAGGGTAATTTCCCGGGACTTAAGTCCCGGGAAAAACCCTGGTCGATTGCAGGGGCGGCTACCCGGGAACATGTTCCAGGGTAGGCACCTTTCAGACAGACTCGGGTACCCGGGAATTTGGCCGAGGCAGGCCAAATTCCCGGGATTCTCGAGATGTCTGAAAGGGGTAATATTTGCTCCACAAGTTTTGTGCCATATGGTGCAATAACGATAGGTGTATGAGGACACATCTGTAATAGATGATAATAAACGATGTTAATTAAATCTGGTTTAGAGGGGAAAATCTAGGCCCCTGTAAACCCTGTTATGATAGCAAATTCTATTTGTATGACATTTGGTACCACTTTGTATAATTTAACAGGGTCCGCTGTACATTTATGTTTTGATTTGCTACAGTGCCAGGTGTTCATTTGTGGTAAGATAGGAAGACTCAAGTTAAGAAATGACCGGAGCTTAAAATGGTAAAGTTTTGTACTATTTTTTTTCTTAACAGAACATGCTTTGAACATTTATGGGTAAGGTGTATTTTATACAACGAATATGCTAAATTAAAACAAGTTGATTTATAAATAGATGCTGGTTATTAATTGTGTTCTGTAGCGGGATTTCAAAAACACTGAAACAAGCTCTAATCTCAAGTTCCACACAAGTCATATTGTTCCAAATAGCGCTTCAGGTCTTCAGTTCTAAATCAAATACAAATAAGCCAATTAAGAACCCAGCAAAGCTACTTGTATGTAATAATTGTATGTATTATTTTTGTTTGATATAAATGTCAATTAAAAAACAAAATCTTCCTACAACAGTTTGGCAGCAGCCTTACATCACTACTTTGGTTGCTAATGTTTAGATTAGAGATGTGCGCTGACCCCTGTGTTTTGGTTTTGGATCTGGATTCATCTTTAAGTTTTGTTTTTGCAAAAGCATCCTCAAGTGGTTTAAAAAAAAAATATGTTTGTAAAAACAGCTAAAATCATGTCAGTTTTGCAATCCAAAACTCGGATTTAAAATCCAAATTCTAAACCACGGGAAGATCGGAACCGTGACTTGCATCTGTCCAGATTCATGAAATTCATGTGGATTCGGATTTCTGGAAAACCAAACCGCACATCTGTAGTTTAGATGCTAAGCACAAGTGTATGTTGACCCACTTCATCCGAGGGCAAATTTGAGAACACATGTAAATTCAGGAGCTGCGAGGGCTGAAAAACTCTGTGCTGTCATTAGCATAGCATTCTAATAATCTGAGAGGCTACAGGTTTTTATATTCATCTCCTTTTTTTGTGTACTTAAATCTGAAGAATCATCAAATCAAATATATTGCCTCTGAAGAAGCTGTCAGGAGACAGGGAAATGTGTTAGCCTACTTGCACAAATGCTGATAACCTATGGATGTATTATTCCCATCACTGAAAAGAATATCTCACCACTTAGCAGACCGGAGAACCCCTATTGCACTTCGGCTGATTCCAGCAAGCCATGGGATATTTGCACCAGCAAGGGACTGCACAAGCTGAAGATTACACTACACTCTGCTGCAACTTAAACGGACCTAGTAGCACCGGGAATTACAGTATATATGTGTACCATACAGTCAGGTGCATAAATATTGGGACATTGGCAGAATTTTCATATTTTGGCCTCTATTCACCACCACAATGGCTTTGAAAAGAAACAAACAAGATGTGCTTTAACTACAGGCTTTCAGATTTAATCTGAGAGTTATTACATCCAAATCAGGTGAACGGTGTAGGAATTACAACAGTTTCTATATGTGCCTCCCACTTTTTAAGGGGCCTAAAGTAATGGGACAAACTAAACAATTCTAAATCTAACTTTCGCTTTTTAATACTTTGTTGCAAATCCTTTACAGGCAATTACAGCCTGAAGTCTGGAACGCATAGAAATCACCAGACGCTGGGTTTCTTCAGTTCCTGCTTGTTCTTGGGGCATTTTCCCTTCAGTTTTGTCTTCATCAAGTGAAATGCTTGCTCAATCAGATTCAGGTCAGGGGATTGACTTAGCCATTGCATAACATTCCACTTTTTAACCTTAAAAAATTATTTGGTTGCTTTTGCAGTATGCTTCGGGTCATTGTCCATCTGCACTGTGAAGCGCCGTCCAATGAGTTCTGAAGCATTTGACTGAATATGAGCATATAATATTGCCCGAAACACTTCAGAATTCATTCTGCTTCTGTTGTCAGCAGTCACATCATCAATAAATACAAGGGAACCAGTTCCATTGGCAGCCATGCATGCCCACGCCATGACACTACCACCACCATGCTTCATTGATGAGGTGGTATGTTTTGGATAATGAGCAGTTCCTTTCCTTCTCCATACTCTTCTCTTCCCATAACTCTGGTACAAGTTGATCTTTGTCTCATTTGTCCATAGGATGCTGTTCCAGAACTGTAATGACTTTTTTAGATGTTGTTTGGCAAACTCTAATCTGGTCTTCCTGTTTTTGTGGCTCACCAATGGTTTACATCTTGTGGTGAACTCTCTATATCCACTCTTGTGAAGTCTTCTCTTGATTGTTGATTTTAACACATATACACCTACCTCCTGGAGAGTGTTCTTGATTTGGCCAACTGTTGTGAAGGGGTTTTTCTTCACCAGGGAAATAATTCTTCTGTCATCCACCACAGTTGTTTTCCGTGGTCTTCCGGGTCTTTTGGTGTTGCTGAGCTCTCCGGTGCACTCTTTCTTTTTAAGAATGTTCCAAACAGTTGATTTGGCCACATCTAATGTTTTTGCTATCTCTCTGATGGATTTGTTTTGATTTTTCAGCCTAATGATGGCTTGCTTCACTGATAGTGACAGCTCTTTGGATCTCATATTGAGAGTTGACAGCAACTGATTCCAAATGCAAATGTCACACCTAGAATCAACTCCACACCTTTTACCTGCTTAACTGATAATGAAATAATGAGGGAAAAGACCACACCTGTCCATTAAATAGCGTTTGAGTTGATAGTCCCATTACTTTTGGCCCCTTAAAAAGTGGGAGACACATATAGAAACCGTTGTAATTCCTACACCGTTCACCTGATTTGGATGTAATTACCCTCAAATTAAATCTGAAAGTCTGCAGTTAAATCACATCTTGTGTCACGATTGGTGTTTGTGAGTTACCTGTCTCAGGTGATGAGTGGGATTCTACAGAGACCGGCATGACTGGAACCACAGATGAGTTGAATAGCTCTACTGCAAGACTTATGTGGCAGTGCGAACCGCCTTTGCAGATAAATAACAGGAACTTAGAACCAGTAAAAACTTGTGAGGAACCTGACCGGAACCGGCAGGAAGACTTGCTGAGTTGAACTGGAAAACTTGGGCTTTGACTCCGGACTGGAGTAACGTGGATTGAACTGAAGAACTTGGCTTTGACTCTGGACTAGAATAACATGGATTGAACTGAAGAACTTGGAACGTGACTCTGGACTGGAATAACGTGGATTGAAATGATGATCTTGGAACTTGACTCTGGACTGGAATAATGTGGATTGAACTGAAGAACTTGGAACTTGACTCTGGACTGGAATAACGTCGATTGAACTGTTGAACTTGGAACTTCAATCTGGACTGGAAAAACGTGGATTGAACTGAAGAACTTGGAACTTGACTCTGGACTGGAATAACGTGACAATGGCTCAAGGGAAATCAGGTAATGCTGAGACAAGGGCTAAACAGGGTAATCAGGAAATGCTGTGACAAAGGCTGGAACTCAGGTGCAGGATGGATTGGGTAATTGGGAATAACAGGTTCAGGAAGGAATGGGTAGGTCTGGGAGTTTAGGTTCAGGGAGGGAGTGTGTAGGTAGATGGAGCAGGAGTTGATCCACAGCAGGAAGCAAGGCAGTGTAGCATGGTGCAGGTTTGCAGGGTGCCAGGGACCAACCAGGAGTAGGACAAGCAGCAGGACACAAGACTAAAGTCAGAGGCACAGGAGCTCACTTTGCTGATGCTGAAACACACGAGTTGCACTGGCCTGGGGACTAGCAGGATACTGGATTGCCCGGTATAGCTGTAGCAGATTTTCTGGATGCATTGGGGGTTGCTGTAGCAGGTTCTCTGGATGCACCTGGGGTTGCTGTAGCAGATTTTCTGGATTGCACCAGTGTTTGCTGTAGCAGGTTTTAGGGATACACTAAAATCCAGAAACAGCACGAACAATACACCACGGGAAGTAACGAGATGTTTAGGCCCAAAATGCTATCAAGGGAGGATATATATACCCTGGGTCTGGCTGCAATTGGTGGATATGGACAGGTGGTCTGGCAGTAGCATTCTGAGTGGTGGAAGGCACAACATGCAGAGGGAGTACTCATCTCTGTAGCAGTGTTCACAGACAGGAAAGGACCCATGTGAAATAATCACTGTGGAAGGAATGCAGGGAGAGGTGCTGCAGCAGCATGATCAGGGCACATGCAAATCCATGAAGACAGTGGGCAGGGGTAGGTCTACAGGCAAAAGGTGAAAACTAGACAGGTTCGTCACATCTTGTTTATTTCATTTCAAAGCCATTGTGGTGGTGAATAGAGGCCAAAATATGAACATTCTGTCAATGTCCCAATATTTATGCACCTGACCGTATATGACTATAAAGTGAAATTTTGAACCAGTAACAGAGGGAATCGGTATGTAATGCAGGCGGCTGATTAGCCGTCGAATGAAATATAGACACCGGAAGCCCAAACGCTCCACATCCTGAATGGGGTTGGTAAGTACCCTAACCCTCCCCTGTCGTCATCCCCTAACTTTAACCCTCCCTTATTGGTGCCAAACGCAAACCTCCCCCCTCGGTGGTGCCTAACCCTAACCTCCCCCCAGTGTGTGCCTAACCCTAACCCCCCCGGTGGTGCCTAACCCTCACTCCCCCTTCCTGCACCCTAAACCTAACCCTCTCTGGGGGGTGCCTAAACCTAGCCCCCCCTTTCCCTAGCCTTACCCTAACCCTCCCCGGGAGATGCCTAACCCTAATCTCCCCTGGGGTTCCCTAAACCTAACCCTTCCCCCCACGCCTAACACCTAACATATCCCGCTTACCTTTGTCTGGCATGGCAGCTGTTAGGATCTTGGCATTGGGCTAAAGATAGGCGTCAGGATTTAAACACCTATCTTTAATCCCAAATTGGGATTTCTGTGTTGGGATTCTGGCGGCCGGCATTCCGGTCACCAGTAAATTAACTATATCCCTAATAGACTACCAGATATTTCCAGCAAATTTCTGGTGGACTGATTTTATTCCACACAAATGTGGCATACTATACTTTTATTGCACATGCATGCAATGATGTATTAATTTACCATGTAATAATGTATAATATTAAATTCTAAATCTATACTATTTACATGGTTCTTCATCCAAAATTTTATTTATGTCAGTTTTCACAAACTTCTGTGAAGTTATCCCCTTCTTGTTATCATCAAATCAAAATGTATCTACAAATGCATAAGTGATAGTAATGATATATATAAACCAAACATGTGAAAACTGGCACTCCACTGTAATTGCATCAATACATGCCCTGGTGCCCTCCAGAGTGCAAAAAATTCCATGAATGCATAAACAGGAAATAAATAGATGGCACTCATGAGTCTTGAGAAGATAAGAATAAATACTGACAACTGTGTCAAGACCTGTTCAACAAAACTTGACACAGTTTTCATTATTTATTCCTATTTTCTCAAAACCCGTGAGTGCCACCTAATTCTTTCATGTATCTATATATACACAGGGTATTGAAATGAGGATTCTAGCACATCCATGGCAACATCTGTATTGGGTATGACACCTCTGCAAATATTTCTGCCTGGCTGCAACCGGGCAAAATGTTGCGTATTTCTTTCCTCAGACATTAATTGTGCAGATGTTTGCTCTCTAAAGAGAACTGGCTTTTCCACTCTTCTCCCTTTTTGGAGGTAGGGTCTTGGAAACTTTACAGTGGCATTGCCTCTGTGGTTCCTTTAAGAGCTCAACAAATCCTAGGAAATTGCATCCCTATATGATAGGATAGGGGGCTTAGGACCAAACATGGTGACCAACTCATAAGCGTGCCCCTTTATGGTGAGGCTCACTCGCACTCGGGAAAAGTTTTCTGTGGATCCATGAATGCAGAGTACTTCAACTAATCCTGGCACCTTTGCCACTGGCCTGGGCAGGACAGCCTATGAGATCAGAGTTAGCTCACTCCCTGTGTCTATAATAGCTGGGAGTACTCGGCCATTCATTAACACAGTTTCCCACATTAATGGGGGTCAGGAATCCAGGGGTATCATTGTGCAAAAATCGGGGTACATAGTGCTTATATTAGCAACCCCACACTCCATAGGCTTTGTTTTTCTGGGACAGTCCCACCTTACATGACCTAGCTCTCAGCACTCATAGCAAATGACCCTGGCATCTCCAGCTGTGTTTCCTTGAGGAGGGGTGACAGTCGGGGTCACAGGCCAATGGGGTGCCATGTTAAAGAGTCGCTCATTCCCTGGTTTCTTTTATGGCATCTTTGTCATATTTGCTGCGATCTCATATCTCCAACACTGTACTTAATTCCTCTAGATTTTTAGGATCAGCGTGTATGAACCAGCGCTGCATATTCCGCCCTAGGGGTTCTTATACACTGGTCAACAACCACCATCTCTACAATCTGAGCGGCAGTGCGGTCTTCTGGCTGGAGCCAATTCTGCTCCTGTCTGGCGAGTTCTGCAACCTGCCTCCGAATAGGGACCCCTGGTATTAGGGCCCATTTATTGGAGCGCTGCGCTTTCACAGAAGGTGTGAGACCTGACCTGGCAAGAATAGCACTTTTGACTAGGTCATATTTCTCTGCTTCAGCGGAGGACAAATCAGCATAGGCTTTAGAGCCCTCACCAGTGAGATAGGGGGCAAGTCTATGAGCCCAAGTGTGTGCTGGCCACTTTAAGCTGTGTGCCACCCTTTCAAATATCAGCAAATACTATATATATTGTACAGTACACACATATCCTAATTCTGAATCAGATGCAACTAGATCTTGTGGATTTCAGCATACCGATGAGGTCAACTTATGTGATAGACGGGCTTCCACAATTTGTCAACAGAGGGAGCAGCCACCACCATTGGTGGTATGTGACATCTGTGACACTAGGATTCTTTTTGCTTAACTCCTTTATATGACAAAGTATATGGATATATTCTACTTCCATTTAATTAAAGAGGACAAATGTTTCTGTCTGATTCAGAAATCCAAAATTTGATCATCAACGTATATATTCATCTTGATCTTGAATCTTAACTGGAGTAACAGCAGTTGGAGTAGAGGTAGATGCCAACTTTACCTGAGAAATATAGAAAAATTATTTTAGTAGATATAGAGCATAGAATTTTCTCTTGGACTCAGGTTTTACCAGTTATAGGGGAATATAGGGTGAAATTCAATTAGCCCCGATAATTTATCTGGGGTGATAGTCTCGGGCTTTAACGCCTGAGGCGATTCAATTACATCCCCTTTTTCACATGAGCACATTGTTAATGCCCATTAAATTAACATGTAAACCGGCATTAGCACATGCTAATTGACGTTAGCACATAGAGTCCATGATAACTTCACGAACCTAGGTGTTACCTGGGTGTTTTCACCCAATAACTGGGTCATTATTGGGCATTTCTTTTCGCATCTAATCAGTCCCCCAAAAATTCCCCATTAAGTACAGCCTGCCAGCTGCCTTCAGGACAGCTGCCGCCGGTGAGTTTTTAGTAACATCATTAGTAAACAAAGTCGTCATGTGATTTCGGCACGGTACACATAACTCAAGTGGGATGACACAGAACTGATTGTGGAGAGGTGGAACCCTACAAATTATTGTAAAGGCAATGATGAGCGATTATTTATCTACTGTCTGATAGGGAGAATGTACCAAAAGATATCTTGTTGCAATCTCCTATCCACTATTATTAAATATCTGGTATGCACATCATATGAAGGGAAACAGTAGGAAATTATTCTACTTTCCTTTTTGGAGAGATTATTGCATAGTTTCCCATCTGATTATGAGGTAAAACCTATGAAGAAGATTTTAGATTAAAGAAAGTGCCAAATCAGATGATTAACCTTGTATTCTGCACATCATCTATTGAAGTATGGTATAAAACTTCCTTCACTCCCTGGCTCAGTAATTGCAAGTCTCATCGCACACAGTAAATACTCAGGTTGCGTAGGCAATCACAGGGGCTAAGTTATGCACACCTATGCGGTTGCAATTGCGATCCATACTGAATCAGGCCCTGTGACCACATTACTATTTATATGTAAGCAAAAGCCACAGAGAGAGAGGTGAGTCTCCCATTAGCATAGTGTTGGTATCTATCTGAAAAGATCATTGTGTTGTGGTAGATGAGCTGTCAAAAAGGGCTCCACCAATACATCTTAGGCTGGGCCACCTTCTTATATCTTGTTATAACCCTGCACTGTGAGTGTGTGAAAGGAGAGGGAAGTGCAAAAAAAATATTTTGGTTCTATATAAAGAAAGATACAATCATTTGTTTCTGCTCGGGCTGAGTAAAGCTTCAAAGTGGACTCCTGAAGGGCAGAATTGTATATACCAAAGATGTGTACAACTGCTTCAGTTTGATGTGTTCTCTTGGTTTTTTTTCACTGAACCATCAAGAAAATAAATGTAAAACAAAAGGAACTGTAACATTTCTATATCTGCTGATGCAATATGTAATTCTAGCTCCTCATTTCCTTTTCCCTAGTATTGTGGCTTTTGATTTAGAGATGCATGCAAAACCCCGTGTTTTGATTTTGGGTCTAAATCATTTTCGTGTTTTGGTTTGGCAAAACTACCCTCAAGTGCTTTGGTTCGGTTTTGCTTTTGTTTTTGGATCTGTATTTATTTAAATATTATTAGAAACAGCTAAAATCATGTAACTTGGACATATTATTGTTCTTATAGCATAATTATCACCAAAAACATCCATTTCCAGTCCATTTGACCACCTCGCAGCTAACAATATTGTTTTCACCAATATTGGCCAAAGGCTGCAGCGAGCTGGCTGGCTAGTGTCAGACAAACAAACATATGCAGTGACAAAGATGCCTGCAGTCTTTTACACTCTTCCCATCCACTCCATCTACCCACAACTCTCTCTAATGGTGACTAGTATGTAGTACTGCAGCGTGAACTACATCCCACACCCTCTCATGCACTCTCCTGTGTAAACTCGCACCTGAAATCATGAGGGAAGGACTTAAATGCAATCCAAAACATGCAAGATCCATTTTTGAGATCTGATGTCTGATCTTGGCGAGAAGACCAAGAAGTCAGCATTCAGTTCTACTCTAAACCCCAAAGTGATCCGAGTTAGATTCAGAACTCCAAATTTTGGTTGTGTTGGGGTTTCAGCTAAACTGAACCACTCATCTCTATTCTTTTTGCACAGCACAGCCGTATTTCCAATGGGTGCTGTATGTGCGGTGCACACTGGCCCCACACCACATACTCTGCACTCAAAGTATACTTACCACGCTTCAGAAAGCAGGTCCTTACTCCATGGTGCCATCATCTTTGGGAAGATGGCACTGCACAGTGACAGCAATGACTCTTGTACCTTTGCTCAATAGTTTGCATGCTCCATCTTCCCAAATATCACTGGGAAGATGGCACCACAGAAGAGGAAGAACCCGCTTGCTGGAGCGAGATAAGATGCCTATTTGAAGGGGGAGCACTGCTCAGATGAGGGGGTCCACTGCATACAGGAACTCTTGGGCATTAATAAGCCCCTGTTGCACAGTCATCTTTGTTTTGCGGAGGATCTGCTAAAGAAATACACATAAGGAAGCTACAGTACATACAATCATTAAAGCAAGGTAACTTTTGAGAATGAGCAGAAAGAGAAATTACTGCGCTCTAATACTTAAGTTGGGACTTTAGTAAACACAAAATATATTTATGAACATAACACGATTTAATAATGAACACAGATATCATAAATCATACATACATAAGATATTAAAAATATATGAACATACATTAAGTCATAAGTACACAGATAACTAGCCAAGTGTAAATAAGAATGTATAAAGATAATAATGTAGGCAATAAAAAAGAGAGTTGATCAGACTCTCTATATGTACTGTAGATAGGAATATTGAGTCCCGTAAAAAAAATAACAGCTCAACCTTGGCTTAATGTAGCTGTTTAGCAAAAATGATACCTCTGTAGCCTTTTTCATCTAGCATGCTCCCCTCTATCATTATCAGGTTTAAATAACACAGGAACAAGAGTGATTGGGCAGTTAATTAATCAGATTTAGCCATCAGTTGTCTAAAATGACATAAGTAATAAGCAAACAATTAGAAAAGTGATAAAAAAAATATCAAAATTGGTTGACACTCACCTCTTTTCTTTACTTCTACATTAATGCTTGATCCTCCTGTTTAGCAATGGGTATATATTAACTTTTGAGAATGAGCTGTGTAAAACAGTTTTCCTAGAACAAACTGCTATTTGATTGTGCTTTAGTCTGCCACCAGTTATCATTAGATTTAGTATTCCCCCTTTTGCAGAAGTTGAATTGACCAATTAATACATTTCAATTCTAATTCGTCAAACTCAAGCCTCTGTGTCTTTTGTTCTTGGAGTTGTTTAATTTGTCATGTTAAAAGTTTAAAGGTTATGTCAAGCTTATGTAAGTAAAGGTTATAGGTCGTCAGGAGGTTTATTCAAATGACTCTTACAATGTTTCAATCATTAGAATACTCATTACAATACCCCTGTATTGCTTATCAATCATTTTAAATCTCTGTGTATTGGTCTCAGAATATTCTCTTCTGAATTGTATTATTATAAGTCACTGGAATCTTCCCTACATTTTAAATCACTCTCTCCAGTATTTTCTGTTCTGTATTGTATATGGGATATTTTGTAAGCTCTTTGTTTCATGTATTGCTTTCAGTTACTATCATTGGCAGATTTTACCTAGGGGCTGTAGGGCTGCAGCCCCACCTCCCCATTGGAAACACTATCTGCTAATCACATGCTGGAAGGCAGTTTGGACTGCGATCGTCAGATAGTGCTTCCAGTGAGAAGCCACCCCTGCCTAACTGCCAGCTCTAGCTAGTGCAGATGATGCAGTTCCTAGAAGCCATGGGGGAGAAGAGGGATGGTGCGCATACACAAGTTCCCCTGCCAGCTATAATGGTCTTCTAGCAGCTGCAGATAATTCAGTCTCAAGAAGCCGGGGGCTTGTTCACCTGCCAAATTTGTGTTTCTTCCCCCCCCCCCATACACTTTACAGCCAGTACTGCGGCTTGTGCACAGGTCTTTGGGTTTTTTTTCCTTTTTTTTTTTTTTTTTTTACTTCTCCAACACACGTGGTGCTGCTCAGGTGGACAACTCAGGAGCCCCCCCTCAAAACAACACATTGTTCTCTATAATGTATGGAACCAGAAAAATGATCTCTGTTTTGTACTTCAGTAAGTAACCCGGGTTGAGTGAACTGGTAATCCAACTCAGGTAACTACCAGGTTTGGACCCGGGATGGACCTGGGTAATGGTGCAGTGTAAATGGTGCGACCCAGGTTATCTGATCCAGTTCATGCCTAAAATGAGCTGATTGGTAGCTGTGGAACAGTCACCTCCCACTTTTTATGACCTCAAAAGTTTAACAGGGCAGTTCAGTGTGAACAGGGCTGACCTAGGAATAACCCGGACCGAAGGTGCAGTGTAAACAGGGTCAGACCTGGGTTTTTGGTGGAAGATGGGTATTATTGGGATGAATTTGGCTTCTACAGCTGCATTTTTAGGTACTTTTCAACCATTGTGAAACAAAAAGAAATGAAAACATACAAAAGTGACATGAGACTATAGGGCCTGATTCAAACCGGATCGCTATTGTGATCGCAGCTACGATTACGCACGCAGATCCACTGCAAAAATATGCTAATGTTTTCAATCGCAATGGCGTTGCAGCACAACATAATGACGCCCACTTCCCCTTACTCACATCCATAATACCTTGCAAGTCTGCGAAACCATCGGTAATATAGAGTACCATTGTAGCCTCAAGCACAATTACAACAGGTCTGACCTTCCTCAGAATTTGCTAACCTCATCGCACGCAATGAAAACTCAAGCTGCATATGCCATCGCACTGGCTAATTTATGAACCGCCCTGTAACTGTCATGACCCTGTCTAGTTTTCACCTTTTGCCTGTAGACTTACCCCTGCCAACTGTCTCATGGATCTGTGTGTGTAATCTGCCTAGGAGATCTGCTCTGATCATGCTGGCAGCAGAACATCTCTGTGTGCATTCCTTTCCACAGTGATTATTCACCTGGACCCTCTTCTGTCTGTGAGCACTGCTAGCCTTGATTGGAATCGCAGGGGTAGTTTTGACTCTCAGTACTGCAGAGATGATTGCTCCCTCTGCATGTTGTGCCCTCCATCACTCAGAGTGCTACTACCAGACCACCTGTCCGTATACACCAATTCCTGCGAGACCCAGGGTATAAACATCGTCCTCTGATAGATTACCCTGTTTAGCCCTCGTCTCAGCACTACCTGATTTATTTACATACCTCCTTTTTATTGTTCGTTTGGTTTGCAGTTTGATTATTTATTTATTTATTCACTTTTCTGTGGACCAGCAGGTATCAATAGTAATTAGTACATACAAATCCAAAAAAAGCGCTTCTTGCATTAACCACTTTTACACTATTTCGAGTAGTGACAACAGAAGCAGCTATAAATTTCACAGGTGCGCTACTAGATTATCAACCAGGACTATTACCTGATTTCCCTTCAGCCATTGTCACATTATTCCAGTCCAGAGTCAAGTTCCGAACCCGTTCCAGTCCCAGCCCAGATTCTGCCCGTTCCGTTCCCAATCCGGATTCTGGGCCTGATTCAAAACCGGACGCTATTTGCGGAAGGTCGTTCCAAAATAGGGTCCGGGGATTTAAATTAAGCACTCACTCTTTGCGGTTTGTTGATGCCTCTATGTCTGAGCGAGCGAACGAAAAATGCGCTTGCTATTTTGTAAAGACGCCCCTTTGCCATTCACATCACATGTCATCTCCGGTATTTATTAGATTAATCTGGTACATCGAAAGGCATCTGAACTGCTCGCAGTGCTTGTGGTAGCTTTTTCTTACTGCTATCACTGCAAGCAGTTCAGGCTAAAAGACAACCAAGTGATGTGGTCGATGACGCTCCTTTACTAATTATTCACTCCCATTAAACACCCTTTTGACCGTTTGGCACGCCTGCGGTCGGATCTCCACTCCCCCATTTTCAAGCACCTTCCCCTGTTACCACCCACAAACGGTACATTCTGTCAATCAAATTAGCACAATTTCCGACCACAATAACTGGTTTGCGCATGCGCATTATGACCCATACGCATGCGCAGTTGTGCGAACATCGCTCAGACCGAACGAGCGGCTCTGAATCAGGCCCTCTGTCCAATCCACGTCACTCCAGTCCAGAGTCAAAGCCTAAGTTCTTCAGTTCAATCCACGTCACTCCAGTCCAGAGTCAAAGCCCAAGTTCTTCAGTTCAATCCACGTCACTCCAGTCCGGAGTCAAAGCCCAAGTTCTTCAGTTCAATCCACTTTACTCCAGTCCGGAGTCAGAGCCCAAGTTCTTCAGTTCAATCCACGTCACTCCAGTCTGAAGTCAAAGCCCAAGTTCTTCAGTTCAATCCACGTGTCTCCAGTCCAGAGTCAAGCCCAAGTTTTTCAGTTACCCATTCCTCTCTACTCCAGTCTGGACTCAGAGTCAAGTTCCAAGTTCACCAGTTCAACTCAGCAAGTCTTCCTGCCGGTCCAGTCCGGTTCCTCCAAGTTCCTGTCCTTTATCATCAAGGGCAGTTCTCGCTGCCACAAATGTCTTTGCTATAGAGCTATTAACCTCATCTGTGATTCCTGTCATGCCGCTCTCCACAGAATCCAGTTCATCACCTGAGACAGGTAACTCTCAGACACTAAACATGACAGAATGTTCAGGTCCAATGATGGTGGCGGATCAAGCATCTAATACTGACCTAATGCTCTCTGTAACCTGGTCGCTCACTTGGATTCACAGGAGGTGGTACAGCATCAAGTGCTACAGCTTTTGCAAACTCTGACTAGTCGACGAAATAACATTCAAATCACACCTGAACCTCTAACTACCTTCCATCAACTGCTGGAGCAACTACAGACTTTACTCATCAAAATTTTTTGGATCATTCCTGAGTTTTTTAGTGCTACCCCTGACTCAACTAAAATCTCTGCCTTAGAATCCCTAAGAAATAAGGATTCTTCCAAACCATGTAATGTGAGACATCATAGTTACCAGCGTCCTAAGCTTTCTGTGGATGAACGCCAGCGGCGCAAAAATTTACAGCTCTGTCTCTATGGTGGGGGTTCTGACCACTTCATTATAGACTGTTCCCTTTGCAACCCCAACAGTAATTCAAAGTGTCAACGTCTTACCCCTGCCAACTGTCTCATGGATCAGTGTGTGTAATCTGCCTGGGAGATCTGCTCTGATCATGCTGGCTGCAGCACATCTCTGTGTGCATTCCTTTCCACAGTGATTATTCACCTGGACCCTCCTCTGTCTGTGAACACTGCTAGCCTTGATTGGAATTGCAGGTGTAGTTCTGACTCTCTGTACTGCAGAGATGATTGCTCCCTCTGCATGTTGTGCCCTCCACTGCTCAGAGTGCGACTACCAGACCACCTGTCCTTATCCACCAATTCCTGCGAGACCCAGGGTATAAACACCCTCCTCTGATAGCATTCTGGGCCTGAACATCTCGTTACTTCCTGTGGTGTATAGTTTGTGCTGTATCTGTCTGCAAGTGCATCCTGAAATCCTGCTGGTTCCTAGACCAGTTCATCCGGTATCCTGCTAACAGCTATACCTGGCAATCAAGAAATCCTGCTACAGCAATACCTGGTAAATCCAGAAGTCCTACTTACAGCAATACCTGGAAATCCAGAAATCCTGCTACATCAACTTGTGTGTTTCAGCATCAGCTGTAAGTGAGTTCCTGTACCCCTGTCCTCCGCTGCTTGCCCTACTCCTGGTTGGTCCCTGGCTCCCTGCAAACCTGCACCTTGTTACCCTGCCTTGCTTCCTGCTGTGGATCTACTCCTGCTCCTTCTACCCACTCCACTCTGAACCTCAAGTTCCCAAACTTACCTATTCCTACCTGAACCTGTTATTCCCAATTACAAAATCCAACCTGCTCATTACTTTCAGCCTTTGTCACAGCATTTCCGGATTACCCTGTTTAGCCCTCGTCTCAGCATTAGCTGATTTCCCTTCAGTCATTGTCACATTAATCCAGTCCAGAGAGTCGAAGTTCCAAGCCCGTTCCGGTTCCAGCCTGGATTCTGCACGTTCCGGTCCCAATCCGGATTCTGTTCAATCCACGTCACTCCAGTCCAGAGTCAAAGCCTAAGTTCTTCAGTTCAATCCACGTTACTCCAGTCCGGAGTCAAAGCCCAAGTTCTTCAGTTCAATCCACCTTACTCCAATCCGGAGTCAAAGCCCAAGTTCTTCAGTTCAATCCACGTCACTCCAGTCCGGAGTCAAAGCCCAAGTTCTTTAGTTCAATCCACATCTCTCCAGTCCGGAGTCAAGCCAAAGTTCTTCAGTTGCCCATTCCTCTCTACTCCAGTCTGGAGTAAGAGTCAAGGTGCAAGTTCACCAGTTCAACTCAGCAAGTCTTCCTGCCGGTCCCAGTCCGGTTCCTCCAAGTTCCTGTCATTTATCATCAAGGGCAGTTCTCACTGCCACATAAGTCTTTGCAATAGAGCTATTAACCTCATCTGTGATTCCTTTCATGCTGCTCTCCGCAGAATCCAGTTCATCACCTGAGTCAGGTAACTCTCAGACACAAAACGTGACATTAACGGCATTCAAAAGCACTTACATGCCTGCGTTTCCCCAACCACCCCCGTCAACACCCCCAAATGGTCACTTCCTGTCAATCACTTAGCAATGGGTCTGCGTGGTCACTGCGATCGCAGTGTGATTGCAGTGGATCCTTCGTGCACTGCGATACATACGCATGTGCAGTACGCAACAATCAGCCAACTGCATGTGTTTTCGCAATAGCGATCCTTGATGAATCAGGCCCATAGTCCCAATGACTTCCTCTTCATGATTAGACATGAATGTGGCAACAATGAACAGTGCATGAATTAATGATGAAAGGAATGGTCCTATAGGTGGCTGGACTTTGTTTCCTGTTTTTGCTGTGTGTTTTTCCTGAGCTATCTGCAATAGAAGATGATCCCACAAAACTTCACCCCTTTCGTAAACATCATTTTAATTAAATATATGTAACACAAAATATGAAAAATAAAATGTTCTTGCTAACAGTGGCTCTTACAATAGACCACAAAGTGTCATAAAGGTTTACAGTAGGTACAGAGCTGCAAAGAGGGGGCCCATAGCACACATGATAACATCAACCAGTTTTTATGCAATTCTGACCATGTATCAAAATAGTGGCAAATGCATTTGTGTAAGGCTTTGCAATATAGATATCAGAGAAAAGCTGTGACTGAATCATTTATTTCATAATTACAGGTACTGTAGTATAACACCCACATCATACAATTGTTTTACGGTGTGTCTACTTAACTATTTTCTTCATTTTTTATATATATATATATATATATATATATATATATCCTTGTGAACATAGAAGCACCTCCTCACTTCAGAATTAATTACTAGCCACCAATTAGTGTCAAACAGATGGATTAGATAGCTAATTAATAATGACTAAGCTCATGAATGACACTAACAAAGAACATGGTGGCTGACCCAGAAAACCATTGCTGGTGTTCTGCCATAACACATACACACACACAAACATATATATATATATATATATATATATATATATATATACATATATAATGTCAAGAAACCAGTAATGCTACAAAGTAAAACACGGTTGTCTAAATCATAATCCCCACTCAAATCCATCATAATGCTTTCTGTAACAAAATGTGTGTTCAAATCATGTACATGTCAGTTAATATCAAAGCTATTGATACTCATAGAAATTACATCACAAAAGAGTATTATTTGTCTCTCCGTAAAGAACAGAGCTATATTTTTAATATTACAACAATGCTCATTGAAACATCATTTTACTGGTTTCCTTCTCTTACTCATATCTAAGAAAATCCCTTTACCAGTATTGTTTGCCCAGAATGTAGATCAATAATAGAATTATCGTTAAGTATATTGTTATACAGCTTACATCTGTAGTACGGGTTGGTACCTAGCAGAGGGCAGCCTAAAAATCTATGTTTATATGGTCATCTAGAAAAAATGTCAGACCTTATCACTTCCTCACTAATATTCCACATTATGGAACTCCCAAGAATAAATAAATAAATACATAAATAAATAAATAAATTAGACCAACAGGTGACTGAGAAAGCATTGCAGACAAGGAAAATCCACCCCAAATTCAACCTGGTCTGTGGGGAAAATCACCCCCCTAAATGGGATGGGCTGGATATTCCTCAAGGACATGCCAAGGTTTCCTCTCAAGAGCAGTACACCTTTCTTACTTTAAAGGGGTAGATTAGTGTTAATTTAAAATGGAAGATGAAAGCCTTCTTGTTTGCAGGTGAAGTAAAAGTGTCTGTAAAGATTCTCTTTGAGAACATGTTCTGTGTGAAACACTTCATATTATTATTTTGTATTCTTACTCAGCAGGTTTCCCAGGCTTGCAGTCCATTTCTCATTCATCATGTAGCTACAGTATGCTTTGGCTTCGATAAGAACAGTAGTTGTTGAGAAGTCCTAAATATGTGAGAAATAGCAGATCACTTCTTTGCCTCTGTGTAATAATATGGCATTTGTTATGATTAGTTAGCATAAAGTAGGTAAAAAGGTGTTAACATACATTGTGATTGGTAGTTAATAGTATATTCTGTAGATATATTTTTTTTATCAACGTCTGTATCCTCAGATACTTCTCAGAACTGTGTGTCTCTTATACTGCCCATCCATTACACGATGCGGGGGATGATGGCACGATTATGACGCCGTCGTCTCCCGCAGGGTGAAGTGCATAAACTGAACGTTCAGACGTTCAATGTATGCAGATCAATCATCCCCGAACATGGCAACCTGACGGCGGTCGTCAGGTTGACCGACATGTTCGGCGATGATTGATGTTAAAAATGACCAGTGGGCTCGCGCATCGCTGGTTATTTTTAACCTTTTACTGCCCGATTTGCAGGTGATTATCAAGCGATGGAGCAATAACAACCGTCGTTATCGCTCCATCACTAGGTATAATCGCCTAGTGGATGGGCAGCTTTAGACTGTCTCTTTTCTGGACAATAAACAACCCTTTTTTTAAACAAATATAGAGAAACAAAATAGTAATAGACCTGCAAACAAAGGGAAGAGTAAAACAGGAAACTTAGATGAAGGTGAAACAACCAAGCGGGTCTCCTTAGAATAAAAAAAATAAGGTAAGTCCTTCATGTCCCCACTTGAATTGTGTCAAGCAACTGAAGTTCACAGTTACCATAAAAAAGGAGGACAAACTTTTTGAGGCATTACGGCGGACCACATATAAATCTTATACACCAGAAATTTCCAATTGCCCAATGCCTGGATTTTTGCAACGGAGCAGACAGAGCCTGTGGCAGAGGTACAGTATCTAATCCAATACAGAAAAATTGTGTGCTATAATCAACAGAACTTAATCCCAACACAAGTTTTGAACACTAAACTGAATTGAAATTGAGTGAGTGTTACACCATCCATATGCACCAGCAACTGGACCCCACATGATGAGAAATAGGGACAACGCTCTCCTAGTATCACCTTCCACAGAAAAAAGGGGCTGCTGGAATCAAAATAACAATTTTGAAAATAAAACTGAAATACCAGCGCTCACCAAAATGTGACAAGCAAGGTAAATAAAAAGGAAATAATAAAAACATGAGCATACGAGGTATGTTTCAAGACAGTATTAAATATATAATCAAAATTGATAAAGGTCTGACAGATATAGACTCTTTCAATCCATATTTGCTTATGTTGTGTATCCCCTCCGTTTTTGTTTCTTCGTCATTTTCTTCCTGTTTCCTCCTGATTCTTGTGGTGGAGCTTCTTTTCCTTCTTTTGTTCTGTTTTTCCTGGGATTCCTTTTTGGGATTGCTCCTGTGTCCTGGGTTGGTGAATTCAGCTGGACTCATTCTAAAAAATTATCTAAAAAACTTCAGCTTCATTGTCTTTTTCTCTGTCATTTTATATATTCAAATTTTTCCTTTTTGTTTTTTCATTTAAACTTTTCATAAGGGTGTGAGTTGAGAGATCCAATTTGGCCTGTTGGTCGTCTCTAACGCAGTTAAAACATTCTATTAAATCCGTATTCATATTTACTTTAATTCCATAGTATTGTCGTCCATAATCATGCTGTTTCTTATGAGTGTTTAATTGGATCTCGATCTTTTACTTACTGATGTTGATATCTTCCTCTTGAATTGGTTTCATATCTAGTGGTGTGACTAGATCTTGAGAAAGGAATACCTTCTGATAGTTTATCCTCTTTTCTATCAAAATAGGTATTGGTAGTGTCTCTATATGTATTCTTGAAGTCTCACTCTGATAGGGTACTGTTCTACTATATCTGGGTTGGTCCTGTTCTTCCAGTTTGTTTAAATGTTCTTCTGTAGTTTGGTGGATTGGGTCCTGATTCTCCAGAGTTGCCTTTATATTCTCCTTTCCATGAATTTCTTACATTCACATCTCTGTTTTGGTATTTAAAATTAGTTATCTTTCCATTCCTGTTCCAATTTCTGTAGTCATTGCTATAATCATCCAGATCCCACGTGAATTTCTTCTTTTTCTGCATAATGATGTCTTACTCTAGTTTCCTTAGTTTGTTGTTAGTGAGGACTTCCAAGTTCTTAAACTCTTCCAAATTCTGTAGGGCTCCAATCTTTTCCTGATTTGTTCTATTTCAATTTCTGCATTCTTGATGGCAATATCCCTATCCTCTATTATTAGTTTCATAAGATTAACCGAACAGACATCTAAAACTTCATTCCACCTGAACACGAGCAAATAGGAGAGATGAACATATAAACAGTATAGCATTGCTAATTTGAGTAAACATTTGTATACATGTAAAGTAGTTAAAAATGCTATTCATTTTTATAAACAAAGATTTCACATACAATATAAAATTTCATATTTGAGCATGGTGCCTCACCCTAGTGACTGCCCACATGTATGTAGTCTATAGATAATTCCGGATTCAATAATCAGAATTAATGAATACAATAATAGTAAATCTCCTTCTCAGAGATAGGACTGCCCAATAGGTGGATATTTGTAAGGGCGCTGAGAGGGGAGGGGATTGGGTACAAATTACCTGGGCCTGGGCTTGTTGGAGGGGCCTGGCGGGTGCCCGGGTCCGGCATCTCCAACCTTCCTTCTTACATAACAGCAGCCCAGCACATGCTGCTGTGTGCTGGGCTGCAGTGGGAGACTGCTTGCTGCTGCTGCGCAGCAGCCAGGGCAGTCTCCTATGCCTATGGGGGAAGTGATCACGCTGATTGTGCTCCCCTTTGGCTGTGCGCTGGGCTGAGGGGCTCACAGCGGCCCGCTCCCAAAGCGGCGCTACTGAAAATGTTTTTTTTTTGTGAGTGTTTTTTCCCTAAGGGGGTGTGGCAATGCCTCCCACTATTAGGCCATGCCCCCTGTCACCCAGGCCCGGTGTGGCTCTTGGCAGCCCTGGATATTTTTCAAGCTTCTCACGGGTAGATGGATGGTCCTATTAGCAAGTCCTTTGAAAAAGCTGTTAGTCCATACAGCGAAACGTGTAAGATGTTATTTGCCATCACCCACCGAGTGACCTACCACCTAATTTAAAGTCTGGACCAGCTTGCCGGATACAAAGATATTGCCATAATTTTTTGGACTTTATACTCCATCATCACATCTCCTTGGACTGGACTTTACCTGCACACTGTGAACATCTGAGGGCTCCAAGCTTTGCACATGGAACTCATATGCTAATAGGACCATCCCTTTACCGGTGAGAAGCTTGACAAATATCCACCTATTGGACAGTCCTATCTCTGAGAAGGAGACTGACTACTATTGAATTTGTTAATTCTGATTATTGAATCTGGAAGTATCTATAGGAACAGACTATATGTGGACAGTCACTAGGGTGAGGCACCTTGCTCATATATGAAATTTTATATTGTATGTGAAATCTTTTTTTTATTAAAATGATTTGCATTTTTAACTATATATATATACACAATTGTTTACTCAAATTAGCACTGCTATACTGTTTATATGTTCATCTTTTTTAAAGGGTCTGACTACCCCATTTACAAATAGGAGAGATAGCTGTCCATTCATTCTTATTATATTATATTTTATTATTTAACCCCTGAATTCTCAATATACAATTATATATAGTGTTTCAGATGAAACAGTTATTAGATTGATTATATCTGTCAGACCTTCATTATGTTTAATTATATGTTTAATAAATTCTTGAAACATACCTACCTTCTATGCTCATTTTTTTATTATATCCTTTTTATTTTCCTTGCTTGTCACATTTTGGTGAGTGCTGGTCTTCCAGTTTTATTCCCACATGATGAATGTAATAGCACATGTTTTTTGGCAAGCACAACTGTCCAAATTTCCAAAATCTCATTACAGGGGGGGAAACCCAATGCCACCTACTCAACTGGTCAGTCTATCTTACACAAAATAACAAATCATGAATCAACACATTCAAGAAAAGAATGCACATGGACATGGACCTCTTCGTAGAAGCATCTGATAGTCCAATCGAAAGAAAAAGGCCTATGTAAAAACAACATGGAAAAAAAAACATCTAAAAACTGTCAGAAGCAATTTGGTCTAATGTTGCCATTAGATTGCCTAATAGAGAAAGATCAATCGGCTGGACAGGCACTGGACAGGTGTTCCTTAGCCCAGACCTACATGGCAAAGCAAAACTTTTTGGTTCCTGGTGGCTTTAGATGTTTGAAAAAAAATATAATGTCCATCAAGAGCAGGTAATTTTTAAATCAAACTTTATATTTGTTTTTGTACTATTCAAAAAATGTCTCCTTTTATTCAAAATCACCACGTACTTATTCTTATTTCACTCCATTGTATCTTCTCTAAGATTATTACATCCCTCGCTCTCCATGCAGCTCACCCGTCTGTACACATTGTAGCCTCAATAATCTACACCCCTACTATAAACACACATGAACTTTTTACTTATTTATATACATTGATAATAACACCCACAGCCTGTTGTCATAAAAAACTTTCTTAGACCCCCCACAACTATATTTATATTCCTCTCCTTCTACTTCTATTAGCTGGTGACATATCACCAAATCCAGGCCCCACACACATGCCCCCCTCACAATGGAATATTAATCCAGCAAACCTCAGACACATCAATCACCCTCTAAGTCACTAAAATGTGCCTTGTGAAATGCACAATCCTCTGACATCTCCACCATCATCATGGGTGATTTCAATATCCTTATTGACAGTTTACAATCTCCTCATACCTAGAAACAACAAAAAGTATTCCCCCAGCACTCAGAATGAAATCAGCAATAAGATTTGAAAAACTACATGGTGGTAGATAATTCAGAGATCTCAGTTGCATATATTTGCAAAGATATGGCTAAGCTTCCGGGCCGCGTCACGGCGTCTCTGATACCGGAGTTCCCTATCACTTGGTCAGAATCTGGGGTGCAGAACCCCAAAAAAGCCGGCGATAGCCAGCCACCCCAGCGAAGCACACCAGTGAGAGACTAAAGTGTTAGTATAGGATTAAAGGAAAAACTATGTGTTAATAACTGAAGGTGAAATTAAAAAGCTAAGAAGAATATATATATATACACAAAATATATTGGAAAGTGTAAAAGTGCTAAATAAAGTGTTAATGTGTGCCTCACCAGAGCAGCCCAGCCACACCAACCCCAAGGGGCACCGCACCCCAAACTCATCCCCAAAACTGATAACTATATCCAATTTGGGTAATAATTGCCCAATATAAGGCCACATGATAATGGCACATACAAATATACCTGAATTGAGAGCTAGCTTACCTTGGAGTCACCCCTTAGTCCTCCTAATGGCACTACAAGAACCAGCACGCCCTCCTAACGCTGGTCCCATCTATGCCTCTCAATACAGAAGTACAAGTTGGAAGCTGCTCAATCACTTCAGTAATATCACTCAGGTGCATGTAAGGGAGGGGTTAGTCCAGGGGCTGGCTGGCAACTTTCAGCCTGGGGGGCAAACGCAAGCAAGTGGCCCCAGCACTGTATGTATATATACAGTGTATATATATATATATATATATAGATATATATATATACATATATATATATATATATATATATATTATATATATCTAGCACTATATATATAAATAAATATATATATATATATATATATGAGACTCAAGTGGATACCTTTGTCCGAGGATCGACAACTGTTTATTATATATATGCCTATATATGCCTATATATATGCGTCCAATGGTCCGGCACTCCTATGTGAAAATGGACAGCTGCCCGGGTGCTCCTGTTGAATTAATGCAGATCAAAATCGGGTGGCACTAAATGAATAGTCCAGAACCACACAGGTCACTCCAGGGCTTGCAAAAAAACTTCCTTTATATATAATCAACGTTTCGGGACTGTGCAGAGTCCCTTTGTCAAGATTCAAACAGTATAAAATGCAATACTAAATGAGCTTACCTTATATCCCAATCCAGTGATCAAAGCTTCTTCCGGAGGTAAGAGTGGCGTCCACGCTCTTCCGAGGTCGCACTCCGGATGACGTCACAGCCCAGAATCTTGACAAAGGGACTGCGCAGTCCCGAAACACTGATTATACATAAAGGAAATTTTTTTGCAAGCCCTGGAGTGACCTGTGTTGTTCAGGACTATTCATTTAGTGCCACCCGATATTGATCTATATATATATATATATATATATATATATATATATTATATATATATATTATATATATATATATATAGATATATATATATATATATATATATATAGATGTAGATAAGTGCGGCACTCCAGCAGAAAGAAATACACAGACACAGCTGACAGGGTTAACGTTTCAATGCTACTTCAAAGCATTTTCATCAGAACCATGGAGTGCCGAACTTATCTACTTCTAGATCATCTCTTCTGTGGTAGACTGGTGAAGGTGACGCACTGTGGGGAGAGCTGCAGCTTACCTTACCAAGGCCCAGGTCACACATACACGCGGAGGCCATCTTTAGTCTCAATGCACCCAGGTAGATTTCAGTGCTGCTTCCACTCTCTCCTCCCAGTCCAAGAGAGAGACTCTCGAGATGATGATGATGATGTCATCATCTCGCGAGACCACAGTAGCTCCTCCACAGCGGCGCCGGTGTCTGCGAGGAGGATAAAGAAGGATCATACTACAGTCCAGTCAGGGCCGGTGCTAGGGTGTTAGACGCCCCCATGCAAACCATAAATTTGCGCCCTCCCTCCCATTCTTTATTAATGGACAGCTCTCGCTTAAAAAAAATCTTCTACATATTACACTGCACAGTGCCCGATTCACATTACACCATACAGTAGTTTCGTTTCTTCATGTTACAGCACACAGTAGTGCCCTTTATATACAATCCCCACATTAGTGGTGCCCCTTACACGGTGGCAGCGGCACAGGGCTGCCTTACCATATTGTGCCGGACATGATACATACACACACACTCACGTACACATGTTGCTCTTTATCAGACATGTAAATCTGATGTACATAACAGTTTGTATCCAGGGTTTTAGAATTTAATAAGTTGAAATTGTCAGTCATGGGACCACTATACTGCACACATGTCCTGTCCTGTGTACACATCAAAAAATGCTTACATGCCAGCTGCAATACTGTATGCAGATAGATGTGTGTAGGACATGAGACATTTTCTGTAGCAGAATTACTGCTATAAAGCCACATTTGTTTTGGGTCAAAACTTTTTTGCAATAAAAGAGTCTGCATTAGAAGTGGACATTACTGTATAGTCATCCCTTATACACAGGCATGGGAATCTGTATGAATCACTGCCGGACCTAACCCCGGCGGAAGAATTACAGACGCTGAAAGGCCGGCAGTTGAAGATCCGACTCAGGTAACACCCCTAACTCTCCCCTCCCTTAGGGGTGCCTAACCCTATCCTCCCTCCTCCCTTCCCCTGCAGCTTAGTGCTCCCGACGCCCGGCTTACAAACGTTCGGTATGCTGGGCGTCGGGATTTCGGCATGAGGTTGATGATAGACGTCGGTATTTAGCCTATCATTAGTCCCATGCCGGGATTTCACTGTCGGGAAGCCGGTGGTGGGCATTTTGACCGCCGGCTTCCTCACTACATCCCCAGGCATGTGCAGGGCAGAGGTTGGGTATATGGAGCTTGTTACATGAAGTGTCCTATTTATTGCACACATATGTAATACGTATACCCCATGCTCTTATGTTTCTGTACATACTCATTAATTATATGCAACCCCTGAATCTCCAGCTGTGGAACTAGAAGTCCCAGCATGCCATGCAAGTCTCCTGCTGGGGATTGTAGTTCTGCAACATATAGCTTATGTGGGTGACCACCTGCATTGTGCCTGGGGAGTGTAGGAAATTTGGTCTTCACCCTGCAGGTACCCCCCTCCACCCCCCCTCTCCCAGGGACCTCAGTCCTGTCCCCTTTACCTCTGAGCTGCCATGTCCAAACTCCCCTGCTGCCTCAAACATCTACAGCTGGCACTGAGGTAGTGAGAGGAGGCCTCCTGCCACCTGCACCCACAGCAGACCCTGGATCCTCTGTGCACAGTGCATTGCACACATTCACGAAGGCAGAAACAGCCCAACGCATAAATGATCATCAGTCTCCCCCAGGGATCACCTGCCCTATATCCCTCATCTCATTGGTCAGCTGCCTACCATAAGCCCCGCCCAGAAGCTGATAGCTTAACCCTTGCTGCTCTGAAACAGCATCACCCTGTCATCTCCCTGCAGCCTGGGCTGGGAGTGAGAGGGTCGCAGTGTGCCGGGAGTAGGGGGGGTAGTGGGTACAGCAGGCAGATAATAGGCAGAGAGCATGTTACCAGGCTGCAGCACTGTCAATGGGCACCTCATCCTCTGCTTCCCCTAATTCCTGTCACAGCACAGTCAGCATATCGAGAACAGCGCAGCAGGGAGCAGAGGAGAGAAGGAAGGGGAAACAAGTGCAATGGTGTCGGTGGTGAAGAGCCGCTCAGAGGAGCGTGGAGGAGAAGATAGAGGAGGGTGGATCCGGCCAGGAGGGGGAACAGCAAGGGGTGGGACTGGGTGAGGAGCCTCTCTGGCTCAGCCTTGCTTCTCTGCAGCAGGCTGCCATTGCCTGTCAGGCAGAGCGGCAGCCGGCAGCAGCAAAATATGACTCAGCAGCAGCCGCAGGGAGAGCGCCTCCCTGCAGTGCAGGAACTGCTGAGCGGGTAGCGCCGTACCCGTCCGATGGCTGGACTGGAAAGCCCTTCTCCCCCAGTCCTGCGTGGCAGCCCAACAGGCAGTGCAGCAGCGGCCCTTGTGCTGCACAATTGTAGCGGCCCGGGGGGCAGATGGCACCCTGCCCCCCGGCCCAGTCCGCCACTGGGTTAGTCTATACAAGAAACAACAAAAAGTATTCCCCCAGCACTCAGAATGAAATCAGCAATAAGATTTGAAAAACTACATGGTGGTAGATAATTCAGAGATCTCAGTTGCATATATTTGCAAAGATATGGCCAAGCCTCCGGGCCGCGTCACGGCGTCTCTGATACCGGAGGTCCCTATCACTTGGTCAGAATCTGGGGTGCAGAACCCCAAAAAAGCCGGCGATAGCCAGCCACCCCAATTTCACCTTCACTTATTAACACATAGTTTTTCCTTTAATCCTATACTAACACTTTAGTCTCTCACTGGTGTGCTTCGCTGGGGTGGCTGGCTATCGCCGGCTTTTTTGGGGTTCTGCACCCCAGATTCTGACCAAGTGATAGGGACCTCCGGTATCAGAGATGCCGTGACGCGGCCCGGAGGCTTAGCCATATCTTTGCAAATATATGCAACTGAGATCTCTGAATTATCTACCACCATGTAGTTTTTCAAATCTTATTGCTGATTTCATTCTGAGTGCTGGGGGAATACTTTTTGTTGTTTCTTGTATAGACTAACCCCTCCCTTACATGCACCTGAGTGATATTACTGAAGTGATTGAGCAGCTTCCAACTTGCAAATCTCCTCATACCTCCAAACTTCTCTCTCTAACCTCCTCTCTCGGCCTCTCCCAATGGACTGACTCCTCTACTCATCAGGAAGGCCACTGCCTTGATCTTGTATTCACCAGACTATGCTCAGTTTCTGAATTCACTAAAGCTGGGTACACACTTATACAATCATCGGGCCGTTCATCCAATATCGAGAGAATGGCCATTGGATTGCATAGGTGTGTACCCTGTCCCGATGCAGGAGCGTTAAAAGCTGTTTATCGGCTAATGGTCAGGATCGGGAGGTCTCATCTTATGTACAGTTTAATATTCATCGGTTTGACCTCCCGATCCAATAGAAGCCCGTACACACTGTGTGGATTTGGTTTTTTAGCAACACTAGTGAGTCTCCTGCTATGGTGATTAGTTCTCCTCAGTCACTACATTTTCATCTGTTCACCATACCACAAGCTGGACAGCTTCCTGGTTACCCGGACAACCCGGGCGTCATCAGCGCGATTACGTCATCTCTCCAGGACCTGGCAGCCGCGCACTCCTCCACTTCCTGACACGCTCGGGGATTTCTTCTAGGTATTTAAGGTAAGCTCTTTGTTCTTTTTCTGGTTACTCACCTTGACAAAGGGGTGCTGATGCCCCGAAACGTCGGCCTGGTTATCCTTTACATGGATTAAAAGATATTTCTTTATCTGCCGCTTTGAGACTCGGAGTGCCACTTTTGTTTTTTGCTACTGTATCCCATTTCATCAAGGAGGCACCCGAGCATATTGCATCTTGGTACATGGGAGTGCTGGACTAATACAGTATAATTATATATATATATATATATATATATATATATGTATATGTATATATATGTATATATATATATGTTTACATTTGCCTGCAGCTTCACTCACATGGATGTCTATTACTGCACAGCAGACTAAGGGCCTGATTCAGAGCCGCTTGTAAGCGGCCGCTCGTTCGCTCCGAGCGATGTTCGCACATCTGAGCATGCGTATGGGTTTTAGTACGCATGCGCGAACCAGTCAGTGCCGCCGAAAATCGTGTGCTCGCAAAATAGCGAATGCCGGCTAATTTGAGTGACAGGGTGAGGCGTTTGTGGGTGGTAACAGGGGAAGGTGCTTAGAAAAGGGGAGTGGAGATCCGAACGCAGGCGTGCCAAACGGTCAAAATGGGCGTTTTAAGGGTGTGCATAATTAACAAAGCAGCGTCATCGACCACGTCAGGTGGGTGTCTTTTAGCCAGAACTGCTCGCATGATTGCGGTAGGAAAATGCAACCACATGAATAGCAAGCAGTTCATACGCCTTTCGATGTACTCGATTAATCTAATAAATAGCGGAGATGACGTATGATGCGAGCGGCCAGGGGGGCGTTTTTTACAAAAAAACGTCCGCATGTTTTGTTCGCTCGTTCAAACATAGAGGCATCAACAGACCGCAAAGAGCGAACGGTCAATTTAAATAGCCAGCCCCTTTTTCTGGACGAGCGAGCGCAAATAGCGCCCAGCTCTGAATCAGGCCCTAAGGCCTGATTCAACTGCATATGCAATTGCAATTACGTATGCAGATCGAACAATCTTTAGCTACTGTGCATGCGCACACACCACACTTGCCACACTGGATTATGGACGCCACTGAGGACTCCATTGCAGAGTGAGTGAGTGTTTGCAGGTGGTGATGGGGGAGTGGTTGGAAAAATGCAAGCGTGTCTGTCTGTTCGAACACTGTTTCGTGGCATGCATAAACGCACACTATGGGCAATTATTGCACATTTGCGCATGCATATGAACCAGTCACTTGGGCCGGGAATCGTGCGCTCATAGTACACAGACTGGATGTTACTTTGAGTGACGATAGTGCCGTTTGTTGGTGGTAACAGGGGAAGGTGCTTGTGAATGGGGGAGTGGTGCTGCAAACGCAGGCGTGTCTGGCCATCCAAACAGAGTTTATGGGTGTGCATAATTAGCAAAGAAGCGTCACTGTACATGTCACTTGGTTGTATTTCAGCCTGCAGTGATCGCAGTGCTTGCGGTGGGGTAGGGTCTACCTCAAGCGCTGCGTACAGCTCCGATGGCTCTCAATGTCACCGATTAATCACACACTTCCTGGAGATGACATGTGTATGAAAGAAAGGTGGGTGTCTTTATACTCCGGCATGCGCTCACTGCCGGTGCTCTCTAAGACATAGCCGGCATCCATTCACCATACAGTACGATCACAGCATTTGCATACCCGGCCCCTTTTAGCTGCATGAGAGTGCAGCTTAGTGTCTGGGTCTGAATGAGCTCCTGTGTGCAATGAGACTTCCAGATTCTGCTGCTAGTCAGACCTGGTGTAAATTATGGGTGTGCACCGGCCACTTTTCGTGTTTTGTGTTTTGGTTTTGGATCTGGATCTTTCTTCGTGTTTTGGATCTGGATTGGTTTTGCCAAAACCACCCTTCCGTGTTTTGGGTTCTGGGTTTTGTGTTTTGGATCTGTATTTTTTTGAAAAAAAGCATAAAAACAGCTAAAATCACAGAATTTGTGGGTTTTTCTGCTCCTATGCTATTATTAACCTCAATAACCTTAATTTCCACTCATTTCCAGTCTATTCTGAACACCTCACACCTCACAATAGTGTTTTTATGTCCAAAAGGTTGCACCGAGGTAGCTGGATGACTATGCTAAGCGACACGAGTGGGCGGCACAAACTCGTGACCCATCTAGGCGTGAAACTGCAGTGGCAGACAGGATGGCAGTTTGAAAAACTAGGCCCCAAACTGTACATAATGCAAAGAAAAAAAAGAAGTGCAAGATGGAATTGTCCTTGGGCCCTCCCACCCACCCTTATGTTGTATAAACAGGACATGCACACTTTAACAAACCAATCATTTCAGCGCCAGGGTTTGCCACACAACTGTGGCTGAAATGATTGGTTCGTTTGGGCCCCCACAAAACAAGCTGGCAATTAATGTGTCCCTGCACAAACTGGCTCTACGGAGGCAAGATGTCATCCTCATCCTCCTCATCCACCGATTCCTCACCCTCTTCAGTGTGTACATCCTCATCCTCACAAAGTATTAACTCGTCCCCACTTGAATCCACCACCACAGGTCCCTCTGTACCTTCTGGAGGCTGGTCTCCCTGGAAGAGCTGATAATTCATTTTGATGAACATCATCTTCTCCACATTCTGTGGAAGCAACCTCCTACGCCTTTCGCTGACAAGGTTCCCGGCTGCACTAAACACTCTTTCGGAGTACACACTGGAGGGGGGGCAACTCAGGTAAAATAGAGCCAGTTTGTACAGGGGCCTCCAAATTGCCTCTTTTTCCTGCCAGTACAGGTATGGACTGTCTGACATGCCTACTTGGATGCTGTCACCGATGTAATCCTCCACCATTCTGTCAATGGTGACAGTATCATATGCAGTGACAGTAGACATGTCAGAAATTGTTGCCAGGTCCTTCAGTCCAGACCAGATGTCCAAACTTGGTCCTGCCTGCCCTGCATCACCGCCAGCGGGTTGCTTAGGATACCTAAGTTTTTTCCTGGCAGCCCCAGTTGCGGGAGAAAATGAAGAAGGAGCCGTTGACGTGTCACGTTCCGCTTTAGCTGACAGTGTGTTCACCAGCAGGTCTTTGCACCTCTGCAGGCTTGTGTCGGCCGGAAAGAGAGACACCAAATAGGCTTTAAACCTAGGATCGAGCACGGTGGCCAAAACATAGTGGTCTGATTTCAACAGATTGACCACCCTGGAATCCTGGCAAAGCGAATGAAGGGCTTCATCCACAAGTCCCACATGCCGAGCGGAATCGCTCCATCTTAGCTCCTCCTTCACTTTCTCCAGCTGCTTCTGCAAAAGCCTGATGAGGGGAATGACCTGACTCAAGCTGGCAGTGTCTGAACTGACTTCACGTGTGGCAAGTTCGAAGGGCTGGAGAACCTTGCACAACACGGAAATCATTCTCCACTGCGCTTGAGTCAGGTGCATACCCCCTCCTTTGCCTATGTCATAGGTGGATGTATAGGCTTGTATGGCCTTTTGCTGCTCCTCCATCCTCTGAAGCATATAGAGGGTTGAGTTCCACCGCGTCACAACCTCTTGCTTCAGGTGATGGCGGGGCAGGTTCAAGAGTGTTTGCTGGCGCTCCAGTCTTCGGCACGCAGTCGCTGAATGGCGAAAGTGGCCAGAAATTTTTCGGGCCACCCAAAGCGTCTCCTGCACGCCCCTGTCGCTTTTCAGAAAATTCTGCACCACCAAGTTTATTGTGTGAGCAAAACATGGGACGTGCTGGAATTTGCCCAGATGTAATGCCCGCACAATATTGGTGGCGTTGTCAGATATCACAAATCCCCAGGAGAGTCTAAGTGGGGTAAGCCACTGGGCGATGATTTCCCTCAGTTTCTCTAAGAGGTTGTCGGCGGTGTGCCTCTTACTGAAACCGGTGATACACAGCGTAGCCTGCCTTGTAACGAGCTGGCGTTTCTGAGATGCTGCAACTGGTGACGCTGCTGCTGTTGCTGCGTAAGGTGATACATCTACCCAGTGGGCTGTCACAGTCATATAGTCCTTAGTCTGCCCTGTTCCACTTGTCCACATGTCCGTGGTTAAGTGGACATTGTGTACAACGGCATTTTTCAGGACACTGAGGACACTTTTTCTGACGTTTCTGTACAGTCTCGGTATCGCCTGCCTAGTGAAGTGGAATCTAGACGGGATTTGGAACCGGGGACACACTACCTCCATCAATTGTCTAAATCCCACTGCACTAATGGCGGATACCGGACGCACGTCTAACACCAACATAGCAGTCAAGGCCTCAGTTATACGTTTTGCTTCAGGATGACTGCTGTCGTACTTCATCCTCCTCGCTAAGGACTGTTGGAGGGTCAATTGTTTAGTAAAAGTAGTGGTGTTCCTACTTCCTCTCTGGGATGATGAACGACTCCCAGCAGCAGCAACAGCAGCAGCGGCAGCAGTAGGCGTAGCAATGCAGGATCCTCCAGAGGAATCCCGGATAGGAGAGTCAGTCATGCCAGTGACATGGCCTGCAGGACTACTTCCGATCCTGACTAAGGAGGAAATTGACGAGGAGGGAGTTGACGGTGTGGTTTGCAGGCGCTTGGATACAACAGGACAACGGGATTTAGGTGTCCCTGGACTGCTTACGGTCTTAGCCAAAGTTTCTGAACTTGACAGTAACTTTTTATGAACGCGCTGCAGGTGCCGTATAAGGGAGGATGTTCCTAGGTGGTTGACGTCCCTACCCCTACTTATTTCACCTTTACATATGGTACATATGGCAAGACAGTTGTTGTCCGGATTTGGATAGAAATATTGCCAGACCAAAGAGGTGGAATGTTTGGTCTTCTGCCCAGGCATGACCGTGATGGGCTTTTTCATCCCACGGACAACAACTGTCTCCCCCAGAGCCTGATTTAAACAAACCACATCACCATCAGAATCCTCCTCGCCAACTTCCTCCTCAGCGCCAGCTACACCAGTATCCTCATCCTGTTGTACTTCAACAGTGACATCTTCAATTTGCATATCAGCAAGTGGACTGTGGGTGCTCCTTTCAGCACTTGCAGGGGGCGTGCAAATGGTGGAAAGAGCCACCTCTTCCCGTCCAGTGCTGGGAAGGTCAGGCATCGCAACCACCACCACACTTGGACTCTCCTTGGGGATTTGTGATATCTTCTTAGAAAGCACAGTTCTTCGCTGTGCTTTTGCCAGCTTAACTCTTTTGATTTTTTTAGTGGGAGGAGGGCTTCCATCGTCATGTGAAGCTGAACCACTAGTCATGAACATACTAGGGATTGACCTTAGCCGTTCCTTGCCACTCCGTGTCGTAAATGGCATATTGGCAAGTTTACGTTTCTCTTCAGCTGATTTAAATGTCTTTTTCAAGGTCATTTTCCTGAACTTTGCCATTTGGGATTGTATGTGCCCTCTACTATGACATTGGGCATCGGCCTTGGCAGACGACGTTGATGGCATGTTATCGTCTATGTCATGACTAGTGGCAGCAGCTTCAGCACTAGGAGGAAGTGGTTCTTGATCTTTCTCTATTTTATTTTTATCGGAGAAAGTTTGGTCCTCCATTTATGTTATATCGATTTGATATATACGTGCGGCTAAACACAGAAAATAATTTTTTTTTTGGTTTGGACTGGAGTGTACTTTGTGGGTTACAGCACCCTTTAACGGTCAAGCCAGCCGGCCCTTTACTTATGACACAGGCGCACGCTTGGCACTACTTTGTTGATGCACGTGCGGCTACTGCGCACACAATTCACAAACACAGAAAATAATTTTTTTTTGGTTTGGACTGGAGTGTACTTTCGGGGGTTACAGCACCCTTTAACGGTCAAGCCAGCCGGCCCTTTACTTATGACACAGGCGCACGCTTGGCACTACTTTGTTGATGCACGTGCGGCTACTGCGCACACAATTCACAAACACAGAAAATAATTTTTTTTTGGTTTGGACTGGAGTGTACTTTCGGGGGTTACAGCACCCTTTAACGGTCAAGCCAGCCGGCCCTTTACTTATGACACAGGCGCACGCTTGGCACTACTTTGTTGATGCACGTGCGGCTACTGCGCACACAATTCACAAACACAGAAAATAATTTTTTTTTTGGTTTGGACTGGAGTGTACTTTGGGGGTTACAGCACCCTTTAACGGTCAAGCCAGCCGGCCCTTTACTTATGACACAGGCGCACGCTTGGCACTACTTTGTTGATGCACGTGCGGCTACTGCGCACACAATTCACAAACACAGAAAATAATTTTTTTTTTGGTTTGGACTGGAGTGTACTTTCGGGGGTTACAGCACCCTTAACGGTCAAGCCAGCCGGCCCTTTACTTATGACACAGGTGCACGCTTGGCACTACTTTGTTGATGCACGTGCGGCTACTGCGCACACAATTCACAAACACAGAAAATAATTTTTTTTTGGTTTGGACTGGAGTGTACTTTCGGGGGTTACAGCACCCTTTAACGGTCAAGCCAGCCGGCCCTTTACTTATGACACAGGCGCACGCTTGGCACTACTTTGTTGATGCACGTGCGGCTACTGCGCACACAATTCACAAACACAGAAAATAATTTTTTTTTTGGTTTGGACTGGAGTGTACTTTGGGGGTTACAGCACCCTTTAACGGTCAAGCCAGCCGGCCCTTTACTTATGACACAGGCGCACGCTTGGCACTACTTTGTTGATGCACGTGCGGCTACTGCGCACACAATTCACAAACACAGAAAATTATTTTTTTTTTGGTTTGGACTGGAGTGTACTTTCGGGGGTTACAGCACCCTTAACGGTCAAGCCAGCCGGCCCTTTACTTATGACACAGGCGCACGCTTGGCACTACTTTGTTGATGCACGTGCGGCTACTGCGCACACAATTCACAAACACAGAAAATAATTTTTTTTGGTTTGGACTGGAGTGTACTTTCGGGGGTTACAGCACCCTTTAACGGTCAAGCCAGCCGGCCCTTTACTTATGACACAGGCGCACGCTTGGCACTACTTTGTTGATGCACGTGCGGCTACTGCGCACACAATTCACAAACACAGAAAATATATTATTTTTTTAGCACTTGGGGGGAGCACCCCTGATGGACAGAGCACCCCCTGGACAACACTACAGCACTCCTTTAGGACTGGGACACTGCACAGGACTTTGGAGTGGACACAGCCCCTATGGAGAACTGACTGCACAACACAGTCCAGCCAGCCCCTATGGACTTTGAAGTAGTGGACACAGCCCCTATTAACAACAGCAGCACAGCACAACACAGCCAGCCCCTATGGACTTTGAAGTAGTGGACAACAGCAGCACTACACTACACTACACTACACTACACTACACAGCCCTAACTCCCACCCTCCCTCTTCACTGTCCACAGCCGAGTGAGAAAATGGCGCCGACGCGGGTACCTTATATAGGATCCAAAACCCGCGAGACTCGGAAGGCGGGATGATGACGTTTTGCCTCGATTTCAGATCCGAGTCAGGCGGGAAAAGTCGAGCCTGACTCGGATCGGACTCGGATCGGGGGGGCTCGGGGGGGTTCGGATTTCAGAAATCCGAACCCGCTCACCCCTAGTGTAAATGCTTCATGACAAGCCGCTGTGCGCAGATGGTACCAATGTATACGGAGGAGTGCGAGGTTGGCTTGATGTGAGAAAGCAAAAGTGGCCATCTTTATGTCTGTGGTGCTTTTGTAAGCATTAGCATATTTTCGCTGCTGCATTCCGTACTAAATCGCAGCTGCATACGCAATAGCGATCCTTACTGAATCAGGCCCTAATTTTACAAAGACAGTAGTGGCATCTAGTATTGTGATGTATATTTTATATTGTAGACATTGATCACAAAATGTCTTTGTAAACAATATTTGCTGTTTTTCCTTCAAGGAATAACACTAAAAGATGATTAGGGTGGAATGCAGTTTATAGACCGACGGGCTAAATGCCGCCAGTCTATACCCCAACACAAGAAGCCCTAGAGGGGAGGGTTAGGGTTAGCCACCTTTGGGGGTAGGTTAGGGTTAGGCACCCTCCTGGGAGGGTTAGGTTTAGGGTGCGGGAAAGTGATATGTTTAGGCACCCCCGGGGGGGACTTAGGGTTAGACACCACCCCAGGAGTTTTAGGATTAGGCACCCCTAAGGGAGGGTTAGGGTAAGGGGGAATTGGGAAGGTTAGGGTACTTACCAGCTTGCATTGGGATTTCCTGCTGTCGGGCTTCTCGTGTCAGGGTTTGAACCGGCAGCTAAATATGCCGCTTGGGGCTACTAACTTGTGAGCAATCCACTTAACCTACAGTAACACTGAAAGTTTGCAAGTAATATGAGCAGCAACTGTATGATATGCAGTATATGTCTTGGTGAGCCATCTACTGGATTGACATGTATACTGCAAGTCAAGATAAGCTGCCTAATAATATATAGTGGTTAATATATAGTTGGATTTTCCTAAGAAATAGATGTTGAGATATATATATCTATGTATTTATACAGTATATGCCTACATATATACATGTTTGCATTCAAGGTGTGCAATATATGTATATATTGTATATATATATTTATATATATATTTATATACATAAAGGCATTTTAGACTTGAGGAGCCCGTGCAAATTCCGATAAAAATGTTTTTTGTCTCCATAGTTCACAAACAGTCCCTAAAAGTATATTTGTCCCAAAAAAATTATATTTATATACATCTAGTCATTTTTGGCTTGAGGAGCCTGCACACTGCACACTCCAAGTGTGAAGCATCTGGTTTTTCCTTTATTGCTCCTCTCCCTAATGTCACACTGAGATAATACATACCTCAGTTTATTTCTAATTGACTAAGTTATACAATATTGAAAACAGAATCCAAATTCATTCCATAGTTTTTGCATGATGCCAGAACAAACAGGCAACCAATAACATTCAGAAAAGTTTTTTTTTGTCTCCATAGTTCATACACAGTCCCAAGGAGTACATTTCTGCAAAAAAATTCTATGTACAGACACAACCATTACAACTTTATTTGTAAGTATAGATATTATGTAAAATAGCTTATACTGGTGCCTTTGCTGCTCAGATGACGTTCAGAGAGAGTCAAATTACTGGCGGAGTCAAGCCAGCAACGAGAAGCAATAGAGGATCTGTTGCTGGATAAGCAGTGTAGCATCGCTGACCTTTCAGCATGTCAAGCAACGTCAGAGCTTGAGGATGTCCCAGTGGGACATCCTCACCTTATTACAACCCTAGACCACTGGGGTGGGGGGGAGGAGGGCAACATCTTTCTTGCCTCTGGGTAACTGGAATGATGCCACTGTTACGACACATGTTGCTATTGTGGAGTACACACTGGACAATATATATCATTCATACAGTCTGCAAATTATATACTATCCAGAACATTGACTGGTGTGTACACCTGATATATAACAACATAAGTCACAGATTTATCACGTTGGTCGTGCACAGGGGCGTATCTATACTTTGGCCAGGATGGCACTTGCCAGGGGCGCCGGCCGCCAGGGGGCGCCACCCGGCAGTGCCACCATAGCAATACATGCGCTCCGCTGTGGATGGGTATGGTGTGCTGGGCACCCGCTGCAAAGAATAAGTAGGGTGGAACTCAGAGCGGAGAATGCTCTAGGACCGGCACACCTGACCCGGACGTTGCTGCAATTTCTGTTTGCCGGGTGCCCGCTGTGATGTATATCAGCGGCGCACCCGGCTGTCCTGACTGCTGTGAGGGTTGTGTATAGATTCCCTTCAGTAGGTACATCTACGGAAGGGGATCTATCCACAACCCTGCTGTGAGCCTGTGAGCTCAGCCTCCCCCGACTCCCGCATGGCGCCCTGGCTTTCCAGTCTCTCCAGTGACTCAACTCCTCCTAGTGCAAGGAATCGAGGAGCTGTTCGGCATGGCACTGAGAGATTAACAGGTCAGTCTCTTGTTAGTGTTGGCCATGTAGGGGGTGGGGTGGGTTAGAAGGTCAGTGTCCATTTGTAAGTATGTCGTGTGGTGTGTGTATGTATGCTGTGTGTGTGTTTGTAAGTATGTCATGTGTGTATGTATGCTGTGTGTGTGTTTGTAAGTATGTTATGTGTGTATGTATACTGTGTATGTCTTTGTAAGTATGTCATGTGTGTATGTTGTGTGTATGTATGCTGTGCATGTATTTGTAAGTATGCCATGTGTGTGTGTTTGTAAGTATGTCATGTTTGTATATGTGCTGTGTGTGCCACACACACATTTTATATAATATATATATATATATATATAAAGTTTTAAAAAACTGACAGTTTGGAGAGCACACATAAACTCTACACACATGTCGGTCTAATACTTTGGTAATAGATATAACCTGTAGAGTATTGTCCAGACTCCAAGTTTAATGCCCAATTGCTTCACTATGTCAGAGAAAACAGTGTAACTTGGAGTCCGGACAGTACTCTTCAGGTTATGTCTATTACCAAAACATTAGACTGACGTGTGTAGAGTTTATATGTGCTCTCCAAACTCAGTTTTTTAAAACTTTTCAATCATGGTCTAGGTTTATTGGCTCTACATTCAGATTTTTGGTGATATGCTATCAATATTAGGTTGGACCTGATATATTTATTATAACTCAAGGTGTTAGTTCACTTATCATATGAAGATTCATATATGCATTCAATTATGAGGATGATTTAGGTTATAGGGGGAGACAAAGGTTATATCCCTGTGTCCACGATGTCCACCTTTCTAGATAAATGTAATTTCTTGATAATGTTATAGGTTTCTAATATCTAGCCCTTTATGTGATGTCCATGAAGTGTTGTTCCAAATGTTATATGGACTTATCTATTTCTGTATCTGACATGTTTTAGTTGTTGTTTATGTATGAACACTGCGCGTGGCCGGGGTAACGGAGATCCAGACTGGGGACGGCTCCACTATCCTAGGACTGACGCGGTAACAGCACCGGTGTGAGGGACTGGTGTGATGATGTCATCAGCATGTGAACCGACCCCGGATGTCGCACAGTGCGGACTTCACGTGGTGTTATGTGAGTATAAATGTCTTTGTTGTATGTTGTTTAAATGTTTTACCTTGATGAAGGGGCTACAATAAATGCTCAGAAACTATGATTTTTTTCACATTTACCTGTGCTGCTTTATTGGAGACAGAGTGCGGTCTGTGTGAATTTCATATTTTAAGTCGTCAGCTGTTGACCTTTATTGGAGGGCACCTGCATGTTGTACATTTGGCTATGGGAGTGCCACCCTTGAGGAATATATATATATATATATATATATTTTAGTGGTGAAGGGGAGGACACACACACAAGAAAAGTATGCAAGTGAAGAGGGGCCAAAAATTCTTTGTGCATATGTATAATTTAAGTAAAAGGGAATAGGGGTCAAAGCAGTAATAAACAAAACACACATACATATACAGTAAGTGAAGGTGAAGGGTAATTGGGGATCATTATTTATAAATAAGAGAAGGGGTGAGGGTAACAACAAAAAATAATTAACTGTCCATATAAGTGAAGAGTTGCGGGGGGACAAAAAAATCATCAAATATAAACTATGCAAATAACAATACAATTGGAGGAGTCAGGATTGGAAGTAGAAGGAGTCTTAAGTAGAGATGGGAGGAGGAGTCAGGGTTAATTAAGAGAGGTGTGTGTGTGTGTGCGGGGGGGGGGGGCGCTGTCCCTTAGCTTGCCAGGGGCGCTCAGCTCCCTAGATGCGCCCCTGGTCATGCAGCACAGCAGATGTGATAAATCTTTTAGATAAATTGTGCACATTTGCCTGTGTGTATGGGCGACTGGCCCATATGCTGGCTGTAGGAGCCAAGGACAATGATGTCAGTCACCACTGGTTCATGTGGCCAGATATATTGGTTGGTTTGTAAGTGTGTATGCTGTGTGGCATAATTACCACATAGGTTGGTCTGCCAGCTGGTTGGCCGGCTGATCCGTCAACATGATGTTTACCCAGTATAAAATCAAGTGGGGTTTAGAAAATAGAAACAAGTTGGGTACAGTATCTAGAAAATTAAGTCTAAAAAATACCAAGACATAAAGTCTAAATTTCTATTTTTACCATCATATACAACTAACAAGCTTTCTCAATGGATGTTTCCAGACATAAAGAGATGAGGCTTCCCACAGCTTCATTTCAGAATTTTGCAACTGTGCACATTAAAAATAATGATGACAAGAGACTTTACCTACAGTATTTTTTTCAAACTCTCTATATGACATTTTTTCGATAAATACATATAATTGTAAAATCAGCAGGATACATAGAGATGTTGCACCAGCTAAATATAGTGAAAAATATACAAAAAAAAGGTATAAAAAAGATTACTAATAAGTTTAGTCTTATTTTTTCTGCACGTTCTCTTGTGTGCATCAATATCCCGAAAAATATGAATGTTATACTTTATGTCCTAAGCCGATAATATGGCTCATTTAGAGTTAGCTATCCATCAGTATTTTTGTTTAAGAAGTGCATTTTCATATTGCCTATGCACATCATTAATGCATTTGTATACTTCCGTATGTAGACTTTTCAGTATAATTTGCTTTCCACAAGGTCACTAATGACCACCTCACGGCCAAATCCAAAGGCTAATTATCTATTATTATTCTCCTTGACTCTCATCATTTTATGACACAGTTGAACACCTATAAAATTTGCATCAATTGCGCCAATAAAAACGAGCCACAGGAGATCTAATTATGGAAAATCACAATATTTAATATGTAGTAAGTAATCCTCTAAATTTTTATATAAAATATATACTGTTACGCCAGACATATATAATGCACAGAAACAGCAACAATCCGCATAATGATATATGATATATGATATGGAATTGTTTTTTGAAAAAAAGCTCCCGATCAGTTAGGAGCGAAACCGGTTAGAGGCTGACAGACTGGACCTGCTAATTGAAGTGTGACTGCATTTGGCAAATATTATTGGAAGTTATTGTGAGTACAGCGGTGCTAGTGCTGACATATGTGGCAATACCCCAAGCAGGAGCAGAGACTTTAGGTCATGGAAGCGGACAGCTGTGCTTTCCTCTCAGCTCATTCTCTGGCCGAGGGACTGTTCCTATTGGTACGTGCCGTGTAGTGGATAATTTGTGCTGCATCACATACATCATTTGGATGAGTATTTACTGACTGTTCAATAATACAAGGATCAGACTGTGATATCTGACCAACGAGTGGTATATATATTAGGGATGTGCAGGCTCGGATAGGTTCGAGTTTGCACGTGGAGTTCGGATTTTTCCATCCAAAAAAACGGAACTCAGAAAGAGGCAAAACGTCATCTTACATGGACGAACATCATCATTCCTGGACTTTTGTTATTTGCATTATGTGGCATAATGTGTAAGGGGCATTACTACTGAGGATATAATGTGTAATGGGCATTACTACTGTGGGCATAATGTGTAATGAGCATTACTACTGAGGGCATAATGTGTAAGGGAAACTACTACTGAGAGGTTATAACATGTAATGGATATTACTACTGTGGGCATAATGTGTAACTGGCATTACTACTGTGTGGCGTAATCTGTAAGGGGTACTACTACTGTGTGGTTATAATGTGTAAGGGTCACTACTACTATGTAACGTAACATGTACAAGGGACACTACTATGTAGTGTAATGTGAATTAGGGGCACTACTGTGTCTCGTAATGTGAATTGGGGGTACTATAGTCTGGCCACTCCCATTCCCTACAAGACCACGCCCTTATTTTGTCCGTGCGCCAGTGAGGCTCACTGTCCCTGTTGACAATATGGGAGGGGGGGGACACCAATGCACTTTCTGGCAAGGGCACCAAAATGTCTATTTTATGGCTCTGCTCATCAAAGTAGCCACATTTTGCAGATCTAAATGTGGGAGACACTTTTAGCATTCTCTCTACAATGGAAATCAAATATTGCTAATGCAGAAGTTCCCATAAGTGTGTTGTACTTGAAGACTGGTTAGCTTTCACCCTTCTCACCAGTCCACCCCAAACCAGCTTGATAGGGTTCAAGTCTGGAGACTGCGGGCCTGATTCAGAGATTTACGTTAATGCAATCACAATTGCATAATTTCACGGGTCACAGTTCTTAAAATATGCTAATGCTTTCCAAAACTTAGCCAAGCATAGGGATGCCCTGCTGCTCTCTCATATTTATCTGACGATGTATAACAGCATAGACATCCGTACTATCCATGCACCTCATGCAGCATGTAAGTCAAGTCTGACTAGTCGCAAACAGTGCAGCTCGCCTGACACGCAAAGAGATCTCATACTCCAAAGGCAATCGCAATGGTTAATTTATGCATGCCCATAAAACGTCATTCACATGATCAGATACTCCTACATTTTTCTAAAACCCCCCATTCCCACCTACAAATGGTGACTACCTGTTACTCACTTTGTGAGTGGTTCCTGCATACGAGTTATCGCAATGCAATCGCTGCAAGTGCGCAGTCCTGAATCAAGCCTTGTGTTCTCCATTCCAAACTTACCATCTTGTCCCTTGAAGGTAGATATAACATAGCCTGAAGGTATGTTTTGGGTCATTATCTTGCTGTAGGATGAACCCTTGACCAACTACAGTAGATATAGACCAGAGGCTATTGCATTTTGCTGTACAATGCTTTGGTAACCCTTTTATTTTTAGCTGCCAGTCCCAAAACAGCAACAGACCATCATGCATTCTCCCCAAATGTCTGATATTTTGTGTCAAACACTGAGAATACATCATTCCATCTACTCACTCATCATCCATAAGACCTTCTTCCAGTCTTTCAAAAGTCTACTATTGGTGCTTTGCGTTATATGTAGATCAACAGGGTCTTCAAACAAATAGATTACAAATTTTACAGTGAATGGTAAAATATATGTGATAAATGATTTTATGTGCCATTCAAATGCAATTTATTTATTCGAATTTGACTTCGGTTCTGCATAAATAGGAAAGACCACTAGAGATCTAAAAAACAGGTTAGCAGAACATGTGTATAATATCTGATAGGGTTAATGATCCATTCTGTTTCACAGTACCTTAAGGATATATCACAATTATTAGAGAACAAAAGATATAAATAGAAAATTAGCCCAGTGCAAAATTAAGTGGATCTATGAATAATAAACTATTAAGCCACAGGGGCTTAAAATGGTTTTTAAACTAATTTATATCTTTTGTTGCAAAGATCAATTTTTATCTCCTATTTTTGCTGATATATTTATGTGCTAGTTTTAATTGTGCTTGGTTTTATTATTATTTATTTCTTGCAACCTGTACAAGGGAATGATGTTTATAACTAGAATGCAGGGAAGTGTTATGTTCCACTTATTTGAAATGCACAACCACATTGGATGACATAACATTCTTTAAAAATCATGGTGGAACGCACAAACCTCTTGGACGCCATGTGATTTCTGGTGACCTTATTTCTGACAATTTTCACTTAATTATGCTACAGAGGTAATATCTTCACTTTCCTTATTTTTTTCTTGTATTATAACAATTATAAGGGAACACTTGGGGCTTGCCAGAAGGCCCTCTGGTAATGTCCAGTACAAGCCAGTTGAGTTTTGCAATGAGGAACACAGAAGACAGTAATTTGCATTCATCTATCTACAACAATAATTACATTTACCTTATATAATGTCTTTGTTCTAAAACAATAGCATTCAGTATAAGTTTCTGAATAATTCACATTGGATCAACTTGCATTTTAATGAAGACTTATTTCAAATTTAAACATGTAACTTTATTTCTTGCTTTGGGAAATTTAGAAATCTTAATACAAAAACATCTTCTGATGGTTCAAAGGAGACAGATAATACCTGTCTGTGGAGTCACAGTGACACAATAAGTTTTCCCTCTTATTTGACTGTGTAGTAACAGGTCTTGCTGACCTACTATTCAATGCCCCTGGAACAAGGTGATCTTTGTAAGGGCAGCCTGCAATCTATGGCATATCACCCATAACAGCATGACACAGAGCATTACATTTTTGCACTTGAAACACAGTGACCAAACTGTGCTTAAGAATACAGCACATTATTTTTTATGACGAGCATGGCTCTTGAGTTTTGGTGAGCAAAACGGGCTACCCACCTACTCTCTAAGTACCTTTATAAAACATCAATACAGACTTGATTAAAAAAAGCCACAGATTGTTGTGATTTGCTTCTAGTTACTGTACATGTACTGCTCACAACAAGTGATCACCACTATTAATCAAGGCATAGAAATATTTCCACTTTAAGCTCAATTACCTTCGACCCAATCACTAAAGAAAAACAAACTTATGCAGAACCATGTCAGAATGGAACTTGTAACTTGGCAAATGTAATTGATTTTTCGATTGATTTCTATTGAAATTGACTCAATTCCAGAGATTCCATGAATAGATTGCTCTGGTAAGTCAAAATTCAAATTTGTGAATAGAGTGATACAACATACAGTGGGACCTATGCAGTTAGGAGCAAATTTAAAATAAGGAGCAAAACAAGAGTAATTTGGTCCTAGACAAACCAAGTTGCACTGCAAGGACTGCAAATGCATTTATTCAGTTTATTTATTTATTTATTTGCATGCATGGGAAATATAGACTTCTATTCATATAGTGACATTTAGGGGTAAATTCTCTAAGAGGCGGAGTTCAAAAGTTTCCTCTTCTTATATTTTTTAAGCAGGAAATATGCAATGGTAATATTATTTAACGTAAAACATAAAGGTTTAAATTTCCTGTTTAAATGTGGGGAGTAGTGGCTTGCTTTGAATAGTATTGTTTCTTTAAATGTTTTGATTTAACATGCAGAGAAGCCTGAGCCAGATTAGTGACCACATGGGCCTGGGGCTGACAATGTTCTAGGGCTTATACTGAGTAGGGTAGGAGCTGTGACCAGGGCCATGTGGTTTGGTCAGAGCCACATGGGAGTGTACACACCCTACACTATTAGCTTCATTATCTCCCTAAATACACAAAAATTGAAAAACAGAGGGGCTGACGCAGAATTTAATGCAGGTCCGTTTGCGGAGTGTGTGTCTTTTCACTCTGCGGAGTTTAGTGTACACAACTGCATGTAGTGCAGAGATGTGCACAAAGTGGCACATTTCTGCAGCTTGTGAGATGTTTGCAATGGCCCTGGATATAAATGTTGCAATGCTATATTTACATTGGCAAAGGCACTAGTAATCTCGACTCCAATAAATAGTTCAATTAAATATCACTTTCTTGATATTTTTGTGATACTTTGTTTTATATATCCCAATTGAGAAATGTCACAATCAAATCATGGAAAACTTGCCACACAGATATTTATGTACCTATAACAATATATGATTTTATCCAGCAAAGCAGGATATCCACATATAAAATAAACAACTAGTTTCATTGAATGATGATGACGAGATTGCAACCTCCAGTATAGGTGTACATTTTATTTGAATTGTTTCTACCTACACCACAGGGAAGGACATGGGTGGAGTTGAGTATAGTGAGGGCATACAATTGGAACACAGTTGAGCTGGGTACACACCTTACAGATATATCTGCAGATCGAGTGATCTGCAGATGATAGGTTGTTCATACACACTGAATGCCTTATGGCCGCGGGTTCCACTGGCCGGGGGCATGTCGCTCCCCCCTTCCGATGGCCTCCGCTGCAAGTGTATGGATGTTCGGCTGACCGCCTGTACACACAGCACAATGCCCCAATATATCTTGTTGAATCGTCAGTATTAACCTTTAATATATTCCTGCCTATAAACCTCTAAGATTCACCTGCCTAGAACCTCTAAGACAAAAACCTGCCTATAACCTCTAAACAGAACGCTAATTGCGTACGCAGTATAACCGCAAATAAAGACAGGAGTGGAATCGGTGTTTCCAACGCACAAGTATTATTCAGGTAAAAGTACAGTCAGTTACACGCAATCTATACATACACAAGTTAGGCGTAATAGGAAATAATACAGACCCAAGTACAGTTATACATACGCTGCGCCTCTCGACCCAGAGATAGACCTCAGACTAGATATCCTCAGTTCACCCAAAATTCAGCATGAACTGCCAAACCAGTGTTCGGACACATGTATTTATTCCCCCCCAGACTGAAACAGGACAAAAGGAAAACTTCCTGCTGATCTCATTGGTTCCCAGAGGAGGAGCATATGTTACGACACATTTAACAGGTTGTTTCAAATAGACTTTCCCTGCCTCTAACAGCCAGAGTCTTTCTGGTAACGCCTCCTGTAACATTCCATCAGCTAAACATTTTGTTGCTTGTAAGTTCTGCGATCCGTAACTTGAGTTTGCATGATGCGATCTCTCCACCGATAACACCGGGATGCTGTAAAAAGCGTACGCATCAGAACGAGACCAAACACACTTTGCTTATCATGTATAATACCTTAGATATCAAAAACCTCTATTTCTTAGCATTTAAAGTAACTTAACCAACTTGAATCATACAATTTGATGCTAATGGAACCTTGTGTGCGAATATGTAGTGTGTGAGTATTCGGGGTTTGATATAAGGGCGCTAGATAATTTGGGGCAGATGCGTGCGCATAGAGCTACTTTTTCAGCGGTTTCATACTAAGTCTCATGCATTCGCTAATTGCGATTATTTAATAGCGCCCTTGTGGGTATAATTGTGCGTATGAAAAATGGTGAAAGAAGCGATCGCATAGTGCTAATAAAAATATCGCCACATGTACTATATTGTGAGTTCACCTAAAATGGCGCTTAGGCGGCCATTCGCAAAATGGCGTCTTGCGATCGCATTTCTAAAATGGAGTCTTGCGGCCATTCGCAAGATGGCGTCGCTGCGATTAAATTTTAAACTGAACTTGTCTCACTCAATTATTCAGCTTCGACAGTCCACCCTTTGATAGCAAACAACATGCTATCACAATCTGCTATAAAAATTTATTTTGGGCTTACATTCACATATTATTTAGTGTTATTATGGGATGGCACAAGGTGGTTCTTAATCCATCAACAATGTGTCTCTAGGCGGGGGCATAAAACAACTATTATACGCACACCGCGGATCTTGGGAGATCATGTGACAGATGTGGGAATGCACCATTCTTATAACAGTAGTTTTGAAGGGGAATTTGAGACTTTACATTGTCTGGGTGTTCTATAGATAACATTTCAATAATATCTTCTATGCATGTCTAAATATTATACATTTAAATGATGGTACTTCCTAGCTCAGGGTTGTAGTGCAGTTCTGTATCTACCTCGGTATACATATTATCATTTCTGACCACCATCATAGTTTCATTCCTTCGTTTCACTCTGTTTTCACATTTTCCACACTTCAACACAATAGGAACACACCAGATGCATATGCCAATTACTATGATGACAATCAGTATAAGGATCAAGAATTTGCCTACACTGGCGACCACTTCCTGGACCCACTCTCCTAGACCCGAGAACCATTTCACTGGGTTCAGCCATGACACCCATCCTTCTATCTTTTCCCCTGCTTCAGCCACTGATGCATTATGGTTCTTATGAAATTCCCACTTTAGCTGCAGAATCTCATCCATCTTCTGGTCTATCACCTCCTTAGGGTCGCTGGTATCATTGGTGACATAAGTGCAACACTTAACTCCAAATTGGGTGGCTAACATTACGCAATACCCTCCAGTAACAGCAGTTAAATAATTCAACACTAGCCTGTGTTGCACTAGTTCTTTCTTGTACGCTTGCAATTCTCTCCCTGTGTACCTGAATGTGTCATCGTACATCTCGGTGATATTGTCTATTAATTTAGCAAGTTCCTGGATATATCTAAAATTTAATGTACCCCTAGCAATTCTGGTGGGATCCAGGGCGACTAGAACTTGGAAGCCAGTTGTCTCACTGATTAACTGAGCGGCTTTATGCATATCACCAGGTATCATATTTCTCTTGCCTCTGTGTTCATATTGTGTGTGAAGATATGGTGACGGTGTGTTTTTGTGTATTCCCAACATTTCAACATGTGTGAGGGTCATAACTTCTGGGACCACTCTTCCCAGATAACACAAACCTTCGGAACTCGGGGAGAGTCATTTATACGCTTTTCTTCCACATATAAAATATACATTATCAGGGAGAATATAAGGAATGGTATGCATCATTATCATTAAACACATTTCTCTTGCAAACAATCCTATCTCAGGCTCTTCCATCTGGTATATGCAAGTTTCTGGTTGTATTATTTTAGCACAATAACCATCTGGTACTTTACCAATCATTTCTTTGGTGGAACTCAATGTATACCGGTACCTAAAATATTTCCCACTTGATTTAATTGAGCATAGCAGATCATAGTTTATGGACTCATTATCAGCTCCTTGTGAGAAGGTCATCGTCTGATTATTCCCCGTCACTTCCCAACCTCCGGGTTTATTGGGGTTGGTTATGTTTAAACACAAAAGTGATTTATCTACTTGGAATTGATAGAGTTTGAAATGAGGCGGTTTGGATGAGAGGAATTTTCCATTCAATGTTTTCCCCTTCTGTAATTCTAAAATTTCTGTGATATTCAGCGGAAATGGCACCAACCCTACATTATGCTGTCCCTGTGGCACATGTGAACACACCCAGCAATCGGTTTGATTTAACACTTTGCCTACCATGCTGTGATAATCCTCTAAAGGATACCCTCCCCAGTACGGGTTATATTTAGGTTGGCACCGTTGAATACAGTTCTCATCAACTAGGGACCCACAAAACTCACAAATACAGGAATCTTCAGACGATAACCCTTCACACCTTCCCCGAGTATCCGGAATGACAGCTCTCTTAACAATAACAGTACTAAGATTGGTCAGACACTCCCCTCATTGGCATTGCACTCCTCCTTTCTCCACTCCATCAGCACTGCCATCAGCTCCTGTTTCCTCAATAGGTCCCCCATCACAGACACTGGGTATTCCTGAACTGACCAGGATGGTGAACACTCTAAAAGAGAATATGAAAATGAACACAGCAGGCCCGTCCATTGTCACAACAAGACCTGCAAATTTCTCTCAGTTCAGGTATCTCACTACAACCTTTTCAATCCTCCCGGAACAAGCTCGCGAGTGACGGATCCACACTATCAGCTTTGTCTCCGACCTGTTTCTCCACCGGTTGATTGACCTTTTTACAATGAGTGGAATGGACCCAGGTATCTCTCTCGGCCACCTTCAAAGATGTAGTACTTGTCAGCAGCACCTGGTACGGACCTTCCCACCGATCAGTCAAACAACCTGAACGTAAGAAATTTCGGATCATTACATATTCTCCTGGTTCAACATCATGGCAGTTCATTTCAGGCATATCATGGGACAACAATTTCAGTTTCTGCAGCTGTTGCTTTAACTGCTTACTCATTGATATGAGATACTTCACAGTTACCTCGTTGTTACCCTTTAGATCTTCCTGTGGACTTATAATCAAATGAGGTTGTCTACCAAACAATATTTCAAATGGGGACAGATTCAGAGGAAATCTAGGAGTGGTCCTTATACTATGTAGGACCAAAGGTAAAGCTTCTGGCCATCCTAGTCCAGTCTCCGCCATGATTTTACTTAGCTTATTTTTAATAGTCCCATTCATCCTCTCTACCTTGGCACTGGCTTGCGGTCGGTAGGGGGTGTGAAGTCGGCTATTAATACCCATCAGCTTACACATATTTTGGAAAACATCACCTGTGAAATGGGTACCCCTATCACTTTCGATGATTCTAGGGATACCGTACCTGCATACAAATTCCTGAACTATTTTCTTGGCAGTAAACGCAGCAGTATTAGTGGCTGCTGGGTAGGCCTCAACCCAGTTAGAGAATACGTCTGTGCACACTAATACATACATAAGGTTCCTGCAGGGTGGTAATTGGATGAAATCAATTTGTATCACCTGGAAAGGTCCATCAGTCGGTGGAATGTGGGACAGTTCGGTAGGGATCGCTTTCCCTATGTTCTTTCTCAAGCAGGTCAGACAGGACATTGCTATCTTCTCTGCTTGTGAAGAAAACCCTGGTGTGCACCAGTATGCCCTCACCAACTTGCACATTCCCTGTTTACCCAGATGAGTCAGACCGTGTGCTGCTTCAGCCAGGCTGGGGTAATATGCCTTGGGGGCTACTGGCTTACCATGTCCGTCCCTCCAGAGCCCGGAGGACTCTTGCCCACACCCCTTGGACTTCCATATGGATTTTTCCAGAATTGAACACAAATTTTGCATCTCAATTAATTTCAGCATATCAATGGTTTGGAATGACATAATTGTTTCAAATGTAGAAGGCATTTTTAACCCCGCTGCCCATTTTGCAGCTTCATCAGCTCTGTTGTTGCCCAGTGACACTGGGTCATCCTCACATGTGTGGGCTTTGCATTTAATTACTGCCACTGCTTTGGGCAGTTGGATTGCTGAGATGTTTTATGTGTCGGGAATGTGCAACTGGTGTGCCTGCTGCTGTCATAAAATTTCTCAGACGCCATAGAGCCCCAAAATCGTGCACCATCCCGAATGCGTACCTCGAGTCAGTGTAAATGTTAGCAGATTTGCCTGCTGCCAGTTCACATGCTCTAGTCAGTGCTACTAACTCTGCCACCTGGGCTGAGTGGGGAGGACCGAGAGGTTTAGCTTCCATGATGTCTGTGTCATTTACATCATAACCTGTACATAATTCACCTGTGTCTGTTTGTCTATGACAACTCCCATCCGTATAGAAAGTCACATCCACATTCTCTAAAGGTGTGTCATGTATGTCAGGTCTAGCAGTAAAGGTCTGATTCAGATATGTCATACAATCGTGAGTGTCATCATGTCTGCTGAACTCACCTCCTGCCAGCAACTCCTCTCCTTCCACCCTTTGTACATCATGTTGTACATATGGCAGGTATGTTGCTGGATTCAGTGTACTGCAACGTTTAACTGTAATATTTGCAGGAGCGATTAGGGCTAGTTCCCATTTGGTGAACCTAGCCGAGGAGACGTGTCTGGTTTGAGCTGAGTTCAACAGAGCAGATACAGCATGGGGAGTGTAGACAATCAAATCATGGCCCAATACTATGTCCTCACTTTTACTCACCAATAAAGCGGTAGCTGCTACAAGCTGCTACACTTCTCAAACAGGTGGGGAGTGATCTTGCTACTGTGTCCAATTGGGCACTGTAGTATGCTACGGGCCTTCTGGCATCACCATGTTTTTGTGTAAGGACACCTGCAGCACAACCATCGGCTTCCGTACAATATAGATCAAAAGGTTTTTCATAATCGGGTATTCCCAATGCAGGAGCTTTTGTCAGGCTATCCTTAAGATTAAGAAAAGCCTGTTCTGATTCCTCAGTGTGTGTGACGCGATCGGGTTTTGAGGAAGAGACTAGTTCCTGTAAAGGCAAGGCCAAAATAGAAAAACCTGGGATCCACATTCGGCAATATCCACACATTCCCAAGAAGGTACGAATTTGCTGTTGATTCTGCGGCAGTGTCATGTTTTGTATGGCCTGGATTCTATCATTTGTGAGATGTCGTAACCCCTAGGTTAGGCAGTGTCCCAAATATTTTACTCTGGGCTGGCATGGCTGTAACTTGTCCTTAGCCACTTTGTGTCCTGTTTGCGAGAGATGAAGTAACAAAAGTTTAGTATCATTCACACATGACATAAAAGAGTCAGAACATAGCAATAAATCGTCCACATATTGAATTAGAACTGATCCATTGGCAGGTTGAAAAGCTTGTAAACAGTCATGTAATGCCTGGGAGAAAATACTGGGGCTGTCTATGAAACCTTGGGGCAATCGTGTCCATGTATATTGCACACCTCTGTATGTAAATGCGAATAGGTACTGACAGTCAGGGTGGAGAGGCACAGAGAAGAAAGCAGAACAGAGGTCAATGACAGTGAAATGGGTTGCATTTGGTGGGATCTGCATCAGGATGACAGCTGGATTCGGCACTACAGGGAATTGGCTCTCTACTACCTTATTAACACCTCTAAGGTCTTGCACCAGCCTATAACCCCTCCCACCACTCTTCTTTACTGGAAAGATGGGACTGTTGGCTACCCTAGCTGTACAAACTAAAATTCCCTGTTGCAATAATCGCTCGATTATTGGAATCACCCCTAGTTCTACTTCCTGTTTTAGTGGGTACTGGGGAATTTTTGGAGCTTGCCTACCGCTTTTTAAGTGTATCATTACCAGGCTTACATTTGCCATTAATCCAGTGTCCTGTCTATCTTTTGTCCAAAGGGAACCTGGAATTTGGGACAACATTTCATCTACTTGTGATGGATTTTCTTTTAAAACTGTAGAGTGGTACATTATCCTTTGTGGGATGTCTAACATATCCTGCACCTCATATACCATTCTCTCTGGGATATCTAAATATACACCATCAGGGGTGCAATATATGACACATCCCATTTTACATAACAAGTCTCTGCCCAGTAGGTTAGTAGGAGCCGTGGCAGCCAGAAGAAAAGAATGTCTGGTATGCAACGGCCCAATACTAACTTCTGCGGGTCTGGTTAAAGGATAACGTTCCACTTTACCTGTCACACCCATTGTTGGTATTGTCTCGTTGGTCACCTGTAAATTAACGGGAGATTTCATCACTGATTGGTCGCCCCTGTGTCTACAAGAAAAGGATATTCAGTACCAGCTACATCAACCATCAAGACCGGTTCTTCCCTAGTACTTCCCGTTAACCTGACTATCTGTAGACTACAGGTATGACCTGACCCCTAGCGTTGGCTACCATTCTCCAATAAAGCATTTACGGGCTACAATTGGAGCTGGTGCTTGCTGAATATTTGCTGATCTCTGTGCATATCCCTTATGGGGATATCCAGGTTTCCCTTGGTGTGGGGTCCATACTCTTTTTACTGTGCAGTTTCTACTTAAGTGTCCTGTTTGTTTGCAATTAAAACATGTCCGTGATTCAGGTGAAAGCATGTGTTGTTGTGAAGTTTGAGCAGAGGGAAAAGGTGGTGGATATGGGTAAGGATAGGGAGGGTAAGGGTATTGTGGGGGAAAAGAAGTGGGTGGATATCCTGAGACCTGTGGTTGCATTGGGTTAGTGGGATAGAGTTGTGTTTGTTGTTGAGTGGGGTTAGTGAGAGCAACTTGTCCTGGCATGAGTGTGTGTGCAAGTGCAAGCGTGTCTGTTGGCTGTGATGTTAACGTCATTCTCTCCAGAGCTTGTATACTGACAGCCATTAATTTTTTGCTCTGGGTCTCCCTCTTTTTTGAGATGTTTTTGTCATGTTCTATGGCAGACTCTATGAGGTTATCTATTGTAAGTCCCTGCCAGCCAGGCTGTGAGGTCTGAACCCGAGTTTTTAAATTCTCTTTTAACCCATCCATTAATATCGTGACTATCATTCCCCTGTGGTGAATGCTATCTTTAATCTCTTCTATCCCAGTGTACTGGGTGATAGCCTGCAGAGCCCGGTCGCAATATTCTTCTGCAGTTTCACTCTCTTTTTGTTTGATTGTGAAGATTTTGTTCCAGTTAACTACTACTGGAAAATATACACCCAATTGAGTCATAATGCGGGAAATGTTACCTTGGTTTACTTGGTCTGTTAAGGGAACGTCGCCATCCAATACACAGTCCGTGATAAATTTTGTCACATCAGTATTGTGTGGCAGGCAGGCCCTTAACACCACACGCCAATCTTTATTAGTGGGCTCATGAGAACTACCCAAATTTCTCAAAAATCTTTGACATTTGGCTAGTTCCTTTTTGGGATTGGGGAAATCATTTATGATGGAATTCAGTTCTGCTCTTGTCCATGGACAATGCATTACTACTTCCCTCGTGGGCACTACACCGTTTGCATCCGCATTTCCATTTGGAACAGTTATTGTCCGAATGGGATGCAGACCGGCAGCATTGCTACCTCTGACCTGGTTACCTGGCTGGGGGTTTAATCTGCTGCTGCTACGTATGGTATTAACAACTTCCTCAATGGGTGCCGAGTGTATTAACACTTCCCTTGCTGTTACCGATGGAGATGGCGGCACCACCCGTGATTGTGGTGATGCAGCATCTATCATTTGTACAGCATGGGAAATGGCAGACATTACAATAGGCTCATCTTCTACATCATAAACATTTTCTTTATGGTTACTTAAGAGGGGGTACAAATTACTTGTTACATTTTTATTGGTATTTTTGGTAACTGTACTTGCACCTCCATCCACATAAGGTGGGGGAGGTGAGCGTGAACTGCTGGCAATACTCTCCACGACGCTACTTTGCCGCATGTGTGCGCCAATTTGCGGCTCGCCTGTATTTCATCTCAGCGTCGTGGATGTATTTTCTGGCAATGCGTTCGCAACGCTAGTTTGCGTCGTTTGCACATTTTTAAGCCAAGCATCCCCTTCATGCTGCCATATTTTTAAACATTCAAAATACTTAATCTTTTCCTCTCGGGATCGCACCATACTGATGTGATCCTGGACATTATCTAACACATTTTTGTCAAAATTACCAATTCTGGGAAACGGTCTAACACTCTTTCTCATCATATTAAACCATATATCACAATACCTTATTGCATAAGTACCGTACTTAGTATGCATAATACGACGGGCTGATCCAATCGGAGCCTCCATTAGCAGCACATCATTGCTTAACATTTCTACTGTTTGCGTGGCTCCCATTCTGAGACAACTCCTATGCTTTTCAATAAAAATTTAAACTGGTGAAAGACAATCAAGATACTTTCACTTACCTGTGAACGATTTAAGTCGGCGGCGCCCACACACCTGGATAAGATTTTGTAAGGCCACTTCCACACCTAGATAAGTTTTGAAACAGGCAACTTCCAGACCCGGATAAGCTTTAGTAAGGTAACTTCCAGACCTATGAGAGTTTATATGTCGGCCACTCTCACGCACCTCTATACAACAAAGACAACATGTACACCTGCTACTGTGTTTAGAATGGTAAAGCTGCTTACCGAGCGACTAGGCTAACCCTTGCACCTAGCCCTTAAGGATCATACGGTATCCTTAACTTTAGGGAATAAATTACCCCTACCAACAATACACACACTGTTACACACTTTTTCTCTGCACAGAAAATAAACGTTTAACCCAGATATTGGTAGATAGAAAAAAAATGTAAACCTCAATGGCTTTGTTCAAACACATGGCAGCAGAACCGGAATTGCGTATACGCTATTGTGCGATCGTCCGCATACACAATTATGCGACTACCACACAAGCGTATAATTACTTTTTTTTAACTGCGTACGCAAAAATGCGTTTTAGCTGCATACGCAAATACTGCAGCACCCCTCTAAACACAAGGTTCTATCAACAGAGGAAATACAAACTTTTTTCCTCTCTTGTCCCTGGATTCTAATCAGCGCTTCCTCTACACAATAACCGGCAGTACGCTCTCAGCAACACTGTGGTAATGAAAGACTAATGCGTCTCTCAAAAGGCGCCTCCACCCTTTTGCTGAGAGAGGACTGACCGAGTGTTATCGTGTATCAGATAGTGTGATAAACCTACGAGCCCCCAACTGTTGAATCGTCAGTATTAACCTTTAATATATTCCTGCCTATAAACCTCTAAGATTCACCTTCCTAGAACCTCTAAGACAAAAACCTGCCTATAACCTCTAAACAGAACGCTAATTGCGTACGCAGTATAACCGCAAATAAAGACAGGAGTGGAATCTGTGTTTCCAACGCACAAGTATTATTCAGGTAAAAGTACAGTCAGTTACACGCAATCTATACATACACAAGTTAGGCGTAAAAGGAAATAATACAGACCCAAGTACAGTTATACATACACTGCGCCTCTGGACCCAGAGATAGACCTCAGACTAGATATCCTCAGTTCACCCAAAATTCAGCATGAACTGCCAAACCAGTGTTCGGACACATGTATTTATTCCCCCCCAGACTGAAACAGGACAAAGGGAAAACTTCCTGCTGATCTCATTGGTTCCCAGAGGAGGAGCATATGTTACGACACATTTAACAGGTTGTTTCAAATAGACTTTCCCTGCCTCTAACAGCCGGAGTCTTTCTGGTAACGCCTCCTGTAACATTCCATCAGCTAAACATTTTGTTGCTTGTAAGTTCTGCGATCCGTAACTTGAGTTTGCATGATTCGATCTCTCCACTGATAACACCGGGATGCTGAAAAAAAGCGTACGCATCAGAACGAGACCAAACACACCTTGCTTATCATGTATAATACCTTAGATATCAAAAACCTCTATTTCTTAGCATTTAAACTAACTTAACCAACTTGAATCATACAATTTGATGCTAATGGAACCTTGTGTGCGAATATGTAGTGTGTGAGTATTCGGGATTTGATATAAGGACGCTAGATAATTTGGGGCAGATGCGTGCGCATAGAGCTACTTTTTCAGCGGTTTCATACTAAGTCTCATGCATTCGCTAATTGCGATTATTTAATAGCGCCCTTGTGGGTATAATTGTGCGTATGAAAAATGGTGAAAGAAGCGATCGCATAGTGCTAATAAAAATATCGCCACATGTACTATATTGTGAGTTCACCTAAAATGGCGCTTAGGCGGCCATTCGCAAAATGGCGTCTTGCGATCGCATTTCTAAAATGGAGTCTTGCGGCCATTCACAAGATGGCGTCGCTGCGATTAAATTTTAAACTGAACTTGTCTCACTCAATTATTCAGCTTCGACAATCTGCAGATAAATCTACCCCTAAGTTTAAAAGAAGTAGTAACTGTTTTCTCAGCTGCAACATATATAAAGTAATAAAGAAATGCTGGTGCTTGTTAGTGTAAACTAGTCAGAGTTTATCAGTAATGATATAAATAGCACACCTTTTTATTTAATATTATATTAATATACATCATAGGGAAACTTTACAGTTTTTAATACAGTCACAAGTTTGCCCTCTTATCATGCAATGTGCTTGTTTGAGACTTACCCTGGGACCAATGAATGCTTTAAAGGAGCCCAGACTGTTGCATCACAAATCCACATACAGAGCAGTTTTACAAAGCAATATTGAAATATAGTCAGTCACTGAAATAAATCTTACAAATTAGAAGATCTGTAGCATTTTTACATGTTTAATTGAGAATACTCACACTAGCTATGCCAGCACATATTGTCTAAGAGCCCAAGAAAAAAACAAAAAAAAAACTGTCTATACAGGTTGAGATGCTCCTTTATTATAGTAATATTTTTTATTTTTTTATTTTATTATATCTCTAGTGGGATACATCTTTCTCTACCATGTAAACAAAATGATACTTTTAATATAGAGCATATCATATTCAACATTCTCACGACACAATTTATATTTTCAAACAATTGGTGGTCTTCCACAGTACCAAAAAATCTATTTAGTTCTGTTGATTGTTAACACATGAATTTGTAATTTTATTTAATTACTAAGTTGATTGAGATATTTGAAAATACATCAACTACTAAATTACTAAGCAATATGTTTTAGGGTGGCTAACAGATGGTTAGGTACATATAAAAATCTGTTCATTGCTAAATCTCTGTATGGTGTGATCTATCTTTGTAATTTACACGTGGACATCTGTATTCGAAAAACTCCACTACAAATCTCCAATTAGGTCCACATAACTGGTTCTAAGTGTTTTAATATTAGTGATTTTGGACCATTGCAAAAGTTAGTTTGTGATATAAATATATTTTGTGCAACAGCATAAACATAAGTATAGAGAAAAATGGCATTTAAGCCCAGAATAAGTTTTGCTCACATGATTTGTATTGTTTATTATTATGTGGTGTTTGATTTGACTATATTGATTCACTATTTTTAAAATAATTGTGGATCACAGTGTTGTTCCTGAAACAAGACTTCTGCTTGGCTTAATGTTAATACAGCTTTAATTTGATGATTTCAGAGGGGTGTACAAAGGGCGGGATGTACCATGCATTGCATTTTGGATGCGGTACATTCTGCCACTTATCGGGTACATACAGGCATATACCACCGGTAAGTACCTAGAATTGCAATTACAATCTCAAAGGATAGCTCTTCCAAATAGAGCTGTCCTTTGCCATGATTGGACTTCCAGATTTATGACCCGGGAGTCCTTCTGCGGATGTGCCAGGTGACACACACACCTTGGTGGACACTGGGAGGGATCTAATTGGATCCTTCTCTTTGCACAATGTGAAGAGAAGCCCATAGGCTTCTACTAGGCAACGTTATCTACAGATGACATTGCCCACCAGGTCAAAGCTCCAGAAAGTAACATTTGGTACATGATGTGGCCAATGTGAAGAAATGTGGCCAAAACTCTGGAACTGCAGTGTTCAGATTTTTTCCTGCATTTTCCCTTTAGTACATCCCTTTAGTACATCCCGCCCATAGTACCCTTTTAATATATTATCATTAAAGTTCTGGCAATGGTGAATTTAAACTAGGCAGACCTAGCTGAGTTAATTAATGTAAAAATACTTTAAATAGCCAAATGATATTTACAAATTAAACTTTAACATGCATAATTTTGCATGGCTAATCACCTCATGCCTGATCAGAACATGAGTAATTGAGATTTCATTGAAATTTTTGATTTTTCACATTCTATTTTTATGACCAGGTACAGTAAGAAATCTCAGAAATGTAATTAATATATTTTGCAACTATTTTTTATTGCAACAGTGCATACCCACACAGGGTACTTTACACAGAATCTAGTAATATAATATTAATATATTTTATTATATTATATATACTATGTTTGTGCTGACCACTGCACACAAAGGTAACATCGTTTTGTCTGCTCATTACTATTGCAATTCGTTATTAAAGCACTTCTGTAGATGATGGATCTAAATTACACAGTAAGGGTTTATTTATAAGAAATTAAATCTAAAGTACTACCTAATTTATAGGTAAAGGCGTCTAATGCCACAATGGAATTAATTCTGCAGCTCTGACAATGGAAAGCTGTGTCTACATACTGTATACTGTAATATGAGTATGCCTGATTATAGCATAGTAAAGGTACAATTGATAAAGTCAGGCCTATATAATAATTAGCAGGTTTTCAAATAACAATGGAAAATTGGGACCATTTTTATGACTTTTGTGTGTTATATAACTTAGAGATACACTTTTCTCAGAATAAGAGAGAAGGCACAAAGAAATACTAATGTCTACATAATAATCGTTGAAGGTCTATCTCATCATTCAACTCATGATGCACTATACATGATGGAGATAAGACAGACATAACTGGTTAATATATAAACATTAATAGAATGTTGCACTTATGTTCATCTCTACAGTGCCAGCCAGTAGTGAGCCCTGTGCCAGCCCCACCCTCAAACTCAGGATGTTACATCTAGGGGCAGTGCCACTGCCTCTGGGAATTAGAGTGCTGCTTGGAATGTCCTAAGGATGCTCTGGGCAACCCTACAGGCTGCAGGTCATATGGGGCTATGGGTCAGCGGTGATGGTCCCCCAGGGACCTGTGCCCAGTGCAATGGCACCATACCCTTAGTTATGCACCTGCATCTCTGCACCCTTCAAAGGCCAGCACCAACTGACACTGCACTCATAACTACCTAAAACCATATAATAAAAGAGTACAAAATCATACTGGTAACAATCATCTTTTTTACTTTCATTATTAGAATTATCACTAGACAATTGATTCATTGATGCTACGGGCAGGGCCACTGATACATAAATGGGGGGACATGATAAACTCCAGGGGGTGCTGCAAAGGGGGACATTTGTACCTCTCAGCAGCTGACCCAAGCCCCTCCAGCAGTCCTGGGCCCATGTTATCAATAACAAACACATCCCCCTTTAGGTGCCCCTGGCTAAAGGAGAAGATGGTGTTTTGATGTACCTTTCTATCTTTATTATAGAGTATAAAAATACAGATCTGTATTTCTGAGGGGGAAATCCAAAACACCTAGGGCTTGGCTCTAAACTGTATTTTATAGACAAAATGTGACCTTCATGACAAATCCTAGTCAACAGGTAAGTCATTGCAATAAATAATGTTTGAAAAATCTGATTTTACATCTAGAAAAATACCTGTAACAATATATTTTCATATACTGTAAGCAGGAAGCTGAAGTTTATCTCTTTTAGGATTCCAAAACAATTATTATACAGATGGAAGAGATTTTGAGCTGTGACAGGAAATGGGGGAGTAGTGGGAGAGAGTTTATTTAATGTATATATGTATTAGGAGTTATTCAAACAAAATAGGTGAACTATCATTAATGATGTTGGAAGATAATTTTTATATACTATAGATGATATTACTGACACTTGACTAGTTGAAAGTAAGGACTAAAGAGTGAGTTTGGAATAATGTAAGATCTATAGGAATGCTAAAAAAGGGGAAGAATTTGTTTCTATGTTATTACTTACAAATGGGAGGATATCTGTGAAGATAATTCCAGTTCATATGTGCAAAAATACACATGTAAAAAACTGATTTGGGGCATGTTATAAGTCACCTACCAGTTTTAAATTGGGAAAATTAAACTAGTAGTTCTGACAAAGACGGCTACCTTTTCCAAGTGGTGAAAGAACCAGTCAGAGCATAGGTGGGCCATCTGTATTATGCATTATCTAATATAACATATATAGTATGTAATGTACCAGTTATGGGGATCATTATCACACTATTATAATACATGGCTTTCGCTCAATTAAAGTTCATCAGCTCAGAAAAGAGGTAACGCTTGTAAACTGAAAAGGTGTATTTTTAAAAAAAATTATTAATTAAACACATTGCACAAATGGTACAGTATGTATATACATTTTTTTACCTAGATACTGTTGGAAGTTGATGCTCTATAGTGACACAATTTCTAGAACTAAAATGCAACCAATATGGTATTCATTATCCTTTAATTTCTTCTTCAAGAGTAGGTGAAAATGAATGGGGCTATTCAATGCAAATGGTAATGTAGGCGATATCTTGGCTATCTCCTGCTTACCATTCAAATGTTAAATTGTGAAAACCTGAAAATGTATTTTGGAAATGCAAAGAATGTGGCAAGTAACTTCAAAGGAAGTCAAGTTAGCAAAGACTAAAGGTGGGATGCATTATACATCACATTTTGTATGCGATGCATCCCATCAGTGATCGCATCCAAAGTGGCGTTTACTAATGCTGTGCGCATGAAGATTTGCAATTAAAACCACAAAGGACAGCTCTTCTAATAACAGTTGTCCTTTGCAGTGTGAGGGCTTCCTAGTTTATGACCCGGTAGCCCTACTGCACATGCACCAGCTGCGGGGAACACTGGGAGGGATCCTACTGGATCCCTCTCAGGAAAGTCTGCGGTAAGAAGCCCGTAGGCTTCTATTAGGCAACGTCATCTATAGATGGCATTGCCTATCGGAAACAAGCTTTAGGAAGTTAAGCTTTCCAGAGCTTGATGCATATGGTGATTGGTGAATGCAGTTAAACCGCATCTTTGAGGATAGTGCATCCCACCCTAAAGCTGAAACAATGCATTGCAAAATATTGCAAGTCAAATCCTAAAATGTTATTAGGTGTGCAAACAGCAAGAAAAGCAGTACTCAAAGAGCGAGCTATTCTTTTTTGCTTTTATGGTTTATATTTACAAAGGATAAAAAACTGACAAGAAATACAGTAGGTTTTAGCAACATTACTTCTATGGCACAGGTCGGTTAATTTATGTATAAACTAGATTAAAAGACAGGTAAAGTACCTTAATCAATTGAATTCCAGCCACATGTACTAAAATGTGTAAGTCTGATAATTGATGGACCACTATTTGTTATGTTTTTTGTCTCTCTCATAACTGGGTAGGTACTGGGTAGGTGTTACTGATTGTTAAAAAGGGTTTGGTACAGGATGCCAGCACTCGGGATCCTGGTAGTCAGATGCCTGCTTGCATCCTAACCTTACCCCTAACCCTAACCCTCCCTCCCAGCACCCTAAACCTAACCTCCCCCTAGTGCCTAAACCTAACCCTCAACCCCTAGGGCCTACCACAAACCCATCGCCCCAGTGCCTAAACCTAAACCTTCCCCTAGTGCCCAACACTAACCCTTAACCCTAACCCACCCCCCTTACCCCACTACTTACCATTTGGATGCCGGCAGTCGGGATTCTGACAGGTGTCAGGATTCCGGAGCTGGCATTCTGAGTGCCAGTATCTTGACAGCCGGGATTTCAGCTACCTCCCAATAAAAAGGGAGAGATATTAAAAACCAGGAAATTAGAGACAGGTGATCCTGACTTCCTTCATGGGGTATTCTATCTTTTAATGTAGAAAATATTTAATTGCACAGTATTCACGTGGTTACTTTAAAAACTTAGGAAGGATATTTTTAAACTGGATATTAGTAATGCAATTAATGAGAAAAGCATTGCATATTACAGTATTCAACTTTACTGTCTGGTACTGTACTAAGGGTGAAAAGTATATAGATAAGTATATCATATTTTTAAAGACAGAAAACAAAGAAGGGAATCTGTAGTATGAATAAAACATATCCAGATTATCCAGAATGGGTGAAAGCTACAGTATTAGTTGTGGTCTGCAGGGATCAGTTTTAGGCCCTGTCCTTTTCAATCTTTTTATTAAGGACATTGTAGATTATTTAAAGTTTTCATATTCGCTAATATAGGTTATTAACACAGAGCTGCATATTAACTTGCTACAGAAAGATTTGAAGAAGATGGCAAACTGGGCTGCAACATTGTAGATAAAAGTCAACATAGTTTAATGTAGGATTATGCATTTAAGATGTCATAATAATTGCTACTTACACTTTAAATGGCTTTCAGTTGGGTAAAATTAAGATTAAAAATAACTTTTGGATACTCACAGAAACCTGACAAGCAGCACACAGTTCCAGACAGCAGCTGCAATGTGTGCATGTAAATGCATTAAATTATTATATATTCAGCGGCAATAAAAATATATTTGAACACTTTGGATTACCTGGATTTCTGCATATATTGATCTTAAATATGATCTGAACTTCATCTAAAGCTGGGTACACACCTGAAAGATATATCTGCAGATGATGGTTGTTCCTACACACTGAACAACCGTCACTGCCATCCAGAGCCGTAACTAGACTTCTTGGTGCCCTGTGCCAGAAAGAGCATTGGCGCCCCCCTCATTTTTCAAAGGGACATAATGCACCCAAAAAAGGGCCATAGCTTCATGGGGAAGGGCCAGGGAAGAGATAGGAGAGGCCAGGAGATGCTGGGGATGGAATAAGAGGAAGCTACAAGCAAGAATGATAATAAACAGAAATTTACAGGTCCAAACAGCGCCCCCTGACCTGTGGTGCCCTGTGCGATGGCACCGGCCGCACTACCCTAGCTACGGCCCTGCTTCCATCTAAAGATATATCTGTTGTGAGGACAGTGGCCAATTAATCTTTTACTCCGTACACATTTTGTGAAATGTGCCAACTGTTCCTGTAATTTACATAGTGGTCTGGCCTATTCAAGAGCACACAGGGAAAGGAAATAGGCCCTCTATTTTCCTGTTATCCTCTGCTGCTGTATCAGCATCTGTGTCATAGGACTCTATTCATTACGGATCGCAACTGCGATTACACAGATGGCCGATTGTTGCATCACATCGCAGTGCGTGAAGGCTCCAATGCGATCACACTGTGATAACAGTGACCACGCAGACCTACGCAGAGTGATTGACAAGAAATGGCCATTTGGGGGTGTTAACGGTTGGGTGGTCGGCGAAACGCAGGCGTGTCAGTGCGTTTGAACGCCGTTACAAGGGAAATATAGCAGCAGCCATTATTATTGCAAATTAAAACACTGTTTGCAGGTCCTGTGTGGGAGAGCTGTCCTATCACATGCACTATGAAGTTTGGGCATAATGTGGTACTTGGTAGGAAGCTAGAGTTTCGTAATGTCCTCCAAGCCATGCCCTCATTCTGGCACCCAGGGAATATAACCCGCTCACCACGCCCTTGTTATGCCACTGGTAGAAAATGCTGGATTGTTCTTAAAAAAATCATTAACATAGCTTTGCAATAAAGCTGGGTAACACTATGTAGATGAATCGGCCAGACAGCCGACCTGCCAACCTGACGATTGGTAAGTGTATACACACTTACCAATTGCCAGCCCATTGTGCCAGGCTAGACAGCTCAACTGGGCTGGCATTTAAATTTGCCCACCCAGGTGAGCTGTCAAACACCACCGGGTCCCTGCAGCATATGCGTATAAGCGATCGGCAGTTCACTCATACACACCAGCAGATATCTGATATTTCGCCCATCTGCTGTGCTGCACGACATCATTCACAAACACATCTGCTGTACACACACAGCGATGCACTATATATATATTGTCTGTTCTATGGAACAGGCGATATATCTATTAGTGTGTACCCAGCTTAAGAAAATAAAAGGAAATGATTAACGAAAAAAAAAATACAATTTAAATAAAAAATGTATGTGTGCAGTATATATGTGTGCAATGGGCATGTGAGCAGTATGTATGTGGGCAGTATGTATGGGTACAATGGGCATGAGTAGTATGTATGTGGGCAGTGGGATGTGTGCATTTTGTATGTGTGCAATGGTCATCTGTGCAGTATGTATGTGGGCAGTATGTGTGCAGTATGTATATGTAGAGTATGTATGTGGGCAGCATGTGTGTGTGCAGTATGTATGTGTAGAGCCTGTGCATGCTCTGGCAGTGAGGGGGTTAATACGTTTACAGAGAGCACTGGCTGCTGTCAGGGTGTCACAGAAGAAGATATAGGGAAGCAGGGGGAAGTGTAGGAGTCAGTGGCAGCAAAGGTAGTGGTAGGGAGGGGGTAAGCCCCAGCAATTAAAAAGCCCCAGCAGTAAGATGAGTTCCAGGGATCAGCTAGGTTAGGCGTGGGCTGTGGGCAATTAGCTCCCCCCCAAGCTGTTGTACTAGCACACAGTTTGAGGGGCTGTCCTGTGCCTCACTCAATTTGGCAGGGGACGGACACACACTGGGGGGCAGCGACAGATGCACAATGCTGGACTCTGCTCCATGGTTATGGTAGAAAGCTTCCGGCGGGGAGCAGGGGACAGGCACCAGCGGAGGGACAGGCACAGTTGGATGGGTGGCACAGCCACACAAGCACATGTTGCGGCTTGCTTTTAAGGGCTGTCCTCCAGTGACAGCCTGACAGTCGTGGGCAGAGTCAGGTAGCTTCCCTGCAAAGAACTAAAGCCACGCCTCCACATGTCACCCTTCCGCTGGCTGGGGGTAACGCGTAACCAACCCTCCCATATTGTCTGGTCCCCCCTGGCTATACAGCCGCAAACTCACCTGTCAGATGCACTGGTCCGGATGATCCCAAGATGATGCCGGCTGCAGCTCCCACGACGAGGAATCAGGAGTTGCTTTGCATAACCCGGCCCATCATGGTAAGGCACCGAATGGCCAACCAATCGTGTGGTCGGCGGGTCGGCCATACACACAGCACGATGCCCAATATGTCTGTGAACTACGTCGTTCACAGACATATCGTCTGTACACACTCGCTGACCGGCACAATATATATTGGCCAATCAATTGATCACCCAATATATCTGCCAGTGTGTATCCACCATAAGTCACAAGAAAAGACCAATAAAAGACAAATGCAGTCTGCTTAAACCAAAAACACACAAATTAAATTACTTTTCTTGTGCATATTGAATAGATCTTTTTAAATTCAAAGTCTAGGTTGGAAAAAGTATGTGGACCCATAGACTAATGACTTTAAAGCTAATTGGCATCAGGAAATAGCTAACCTTGGGTCCTATCAATGAGACAATATTGGATTTGTTGGTTAGAGTTACCTTGCCCTAAAGACAACTCACACATTTTGAGTTTGCTATTCACAGGCAGCCTTGTCTGCTGTGAATAAGCAGAAGAAAAATGATTAGTGGCTGGTGCCTATTGGAAAGCAATTCCTAAATCTGCAGCTAAGTAAAGAGGCAAACAGTATGATATATTTAATCTCTGGTGCTGGAAGGAGGATTCAAGCAGTTATATAAAGGGTCAATAATACCCAATATTTAAATACCACAAAATATACATTGGTGCACTCTTCTAGTCTGATGAAGTGGACACCGCCATGAAACACATTGCAAAATGACTTTGTAAGACTTTTTTCATTTCTGATTCCACCTCTGGTGTCCTGTGCTTACAAAGTGCATCTGACAGTGTCCTACATTCTAGTGAATACTGACTCATACCTGTGTATACTGTAAGTGCTCCCTGCATCCATTCAGACAGCATTCATTCCAAGCATCTACCATCTGGGCTGTTCTACATTTGGCATCCATTCCAGCAGGTGTCCCACTACACGTTGGTGCAGTCATCTATCAGTACTGTGCAGCACTCCAAGATCGTCATCACCTGCAGGTTGACACCAGTACTACAGGTACTTCACCGTGGTCATCTGCTACCTATCACTGCTTACAACAGTTCTGTGTACAGTATCATCAAGTGACTATACCTGTCATGCTTCTGGCACTTTATCCAGTATTGTCCTAAAGACTATAGCATATCTGTTTTCTTAAGCACCCATTCATAGCCTCCTAGAAGTAGCCTCCTAGAAGAGGTCTTAGTTATGTGCCCCTTTTGTATATCTAATTGTATGACCTTTATTCGGTATATCACCATGTCTTTTATCCTGTAAACTTGTATGGATAATCTTTTTTATACTTTAACATTTATCGGGGGATAATACTATTGGCACCCTAAACTAAATGGAGTTTTGTTGAATTGCTGCTCCGAGTACATACCTTTAAAAAGAATCTCTATTCCGCGTTCTCTTGGGAAGTTATATCAGTGATTTGATATCTGGATATACCTCTACATATGACTTTCACAGAGGATCGCGATTTTGCTTATGTTTGCAACTTATAGCTTTTACCAAGTTCACACTTATGTTTGCATGGCTTAGTATTCTCTTATATACAAAAGTTCTTATAAGACAACATTAGGGTATTAACATTAGGATACTTTTCCCTGTGAGAACACGTGAGGATTGTGACTTTGTTTCATTACAAGTTGTTACACTATCCAGCAGACACATTAGGTTTGTCTGCTACAGTGTTTCTTTCACTAATACGTGATTTATTGATGTGAATATTGTGTGGAAACGCTAGATGCTACCAGACAAAGGGTGTCTTAGGGATATCAGGACAATACCCATACTATTAGCACACGTAATATACAAACTTTGGATGTGCTATTCATTTTAAATGGGTATATGTTGATTTATTGATTGTGTTAACAAAATTCACTATGTCTACATATTCTATTTACATATTTATTCAACAGCAGCTATAATTACTTAGTCTAATACTTTGTATCACTCTGACTGATTAGGTACAATCTCAGACTAATACTTCTCTCATCAGTTGTTCGATGCCTAGAGCATGACATCAGAAAGCAGAAAGGAACATCTGAGTAACATATCACTCACTCTTTATTTTCAGAGGGTATAACAGTCCCCCATGTCACACCTCTCATCAATGGCCTTCGGACTAAATGAGTTGTGGTAGAACTGGGAGTATCGGTTCTTTTCCCTCGCTTTTCTGATATTTCATCTCTATTTGGTTGACACAAACTTGTCACTATGGTTTTGCACATAATGTAATATACTGCCATCTTTGGGTGTTCAATAAATACTCTTACACTATTGTATTTTTCTAACTGTATGGTTACTAGCTCAGATAACCGGTCCTTTCACTGCACGTTCTATGCACAAGTAAGACGTCCGGGGATTTGAGACTTATTCTGAGAAACGTACCATTCACTCTTTATATTCTAAGGGTCAACGCTTGTTACTAGCTCTCTTATGTTCTCACAGATTACCTAGGGCCAAGTGGGAGCTATTTGAGTTACTGGCAGCAATCTTGTTGTCTCCTGACTATTTTGTTATTTCCCCTTGAGGTTATCAAGGAATGCCATGTGATGTTTATTTATTAAATACTGACTGTATATACCATTATGACACTATGATTGGTTTGGATATGGTATGAATATTACTCCACTTGATATTTCGCCAGGTGTCGATTAAACAAATTTATATACTTTATCAACTTTGAATTGTTAGAAATTAGAGCTTACTGCTCTGCTTACGCAACTATTTGTTCTTTACTGTTAGCTGATTATATATCTATAAGGAGTTGTTCATTTTGTCTTACTGTATGTATGTACTAAATATATGTGTATGTCTAGTTATACCAATTAGAATATTATAAGCTATTTCTTCCATTTTACATCTATCCCCACTACTTTCCAAAGTAGTCTATGTAGGGCATACATTTTATGTTTTTTGTTATTGATTAAAAGTTACGTATTAATTTTTGTACAATACCCAAGAGTGCTCACAACACAGAGTTTTTCCTTTTCTGTTTGTTTTGGTTCATGATTATGACTCTAGTGAGCACCACCACTGCCCCAATACATTCATTCTAGATGTGTTCTAGTTTATTATTAGCATAGTGGTCCTACTATCCTAAGATAGAATTCTTTCTCAATAGTCTGTGCGACGATATTCCCCTTTTCCCCTTTCCCTGTCTTTGATCCATCTTAAAGAAACTCACACATTTGAGTGGTAGAGAAATCTCTGACATCATGATTTATTATTTTGCCTAGATTCTAAGGCACATTGTAGTGTAACTAGTTTTCTCCATCTGGGCACAGTAGCCTGACTAGGCATTGGATCTTGTTATCTTGACATAGAATGGTCACTGTAGCTTCCCTCTGGGAACAGTAGCCTGACTAGGCATTGGATCTTGTTATCTTGGCACAGAATGCATACTGTAACTTCCCTCTGGGAACAGTAACCTGACTAGGCATTGGATCTTGTTATATTGGCATAGAATGCATACTGTAGCTTCCCTCTGGGAACAGTAGCCTAACTAGAAATTGGATCTTGTTATCTTGGCATAGAATGTGTACTGTAGCTTCCCTCTGGGAACTGTAGCCTGACTAGGCATTGGATCTTGTTATATTGGCATAGAATGCATACTGTAGCTTCCCTCTGGGAACAGTAGACTGACTAGGAATTGGTTCTTGTTATCTTGGCATAGAATGCGTACTGTAGCTTTTCTATGGGGACAGTAGCCTGACTAGGCATTGGATCTTGTTATCTTGGCATAGAATGCATACTGTAGCTTTTGTCTGGGAACAGTAGCCTGGCTTTGCATTGGATCTTGTTATCTTGGCACAGAATGCATACTGTAACTTCCCTCTGGGAACAGTAACCTGACTAGGCATTGGATCTTGTTATATTGGCATAGAATGCGTACTGTAGCTTTTGTCTGGGAACAGTAGCCTGGCTTTGCTTTGGATTTTATTATCTTGGCATAGAATGCATAATGTAGCTTCCCTCTGGGAACAGTAGCCTAACTAGAAATTGGATCTTGTTATCTTGGCATAGAATGCATACTGTAGCTTCCCTCAGGGAACAGTAGACTGACTATGCATTGGATCTTGTTATCTTGGCATAGAATGCGTACTGTAGCTTCCCTCTGGGAACTGTAGCCTGACTAGGCATTGGATCTTGTTATATTGGCATAGAATGCATACTGTAGCTTCCCTCTGGGAACAGTAGACTGACTATGCATTGGATCTTGTTATCTTGGCATAGAATGCGTACTGTAGCTTCCCTCTGGGAACTGTAGCCTGACTAGGCATTGGATCTTGTTATATTGGCATAGAATGCATACTGTAGCTTCCCTCTGGGAACAGTAGACTGACTATGCATTGGATCTTGTTATCTTGGCATAGAATGCATACTGTAGCTTCCCTCTGGGAACTGTAGCCTGACTAGGCATTGGATCTTGTTATATTGGCATAGAATGCATACTGTAGCTTCCCTCTGGGAACAGTAGACTGACTATGCATTGGATCTTGTTATCTTGGCATAGAATGCATACTGTAGCTTCCCTCTGGGAACAGTAGCCTGACTAGGAATTGGTTCTTGTTATCTTGGCATATAATGCATACTGTAGCTTCCCTCTGGGAACAGTAGCCTGACTAGGCATTGGATCTTGTTATCTTGGCATAAAATGCGTACTGTAGCTTTTCTATGGGGACTTGCTAGATAAAATAGAACTTCTTCAAATCCTTATGGGAAAATGTATGAAGTAAAAAATAAATGTAATCACTTAGACAGGTTAGCCGCCAAGGAATTTATCAGGTATCTTCCAAGCAGACACTACATTTCCTAGGGCTCTTATGGTAGCTAGCACATGTGTGCCCTTCTCGTTCATGTCCACAAACCTGTTTTTTATGAATATCTCAAAATGAGACATTTTCTAAACACCTACCCTTCAATACGATAGTTAGAAACCCACCTTTGTTCATCTTTCTGCTATACAATCTGATTATCTCACCATCTTTGGACCACCTAGACCAACATTAATGGGAATGAGAAAGAAACTTGGGCCACCATCCCCATGATGTAGATGTAGAAAAAAGAAGGAATTTTGCATAGAGCAATATCTTTTGTAATAAAATAGAACGTATTAAACTGTTCAGCAGCCAACTGGAGGAAATATGGGAACAGGGGAACTCTCCTCCATACCCTGTGGACCTGTAAACATTGTTTCATTCTGAGACAGAATTAAATTACTGATTTGCCCCTGCCCAACCCCTGCCCCTCTCAAATAGTGATAAGCTGTCATAGTAAATTAGTCTTCCAAATTATTTTAATGGCCAAATGTGAATTTGCCAAATCTTGCAAGCAAATGGAACCTCCTTATTTAAGGAAAGATAGAGAACCTCATTGTTTGGCAACTCTTCACGGTATTTGGCATATTACATGTATGTAGAATATCACTTAGAGTATTATCTACACAACAAAGAAGATACATTAATGCAAGTGTGAGCTCCTCTTAGAAATCTATAATAATAATAATAATATTATTAAAAATAATGTGCCACAGAACTACATTTATATTAATAACCGGCACAGTTCTATATTTATATTAATAACAGGATGCAGGATAAATTTATATTAATAATGGGGAACAGTTACATATTTATTTTAATAACAAGGCACCAGTCTTGAATAATATTAATAAGGGACATCTTAATATTTATTGCACTAAGGGGACACAATTAGTTTGATATTCTCCTAATGGCCCAACACTTGTATTGGCATACCAGTGTATGCTGGAATTTGCAGTGCTTCAAGAGTGGGCACTATAGTTGGACCCTTTTAACCTGGTAACAACCGTCCAGGTGTACCAAAAATGGGATAGTGCTAGCATTGGGCAATACAAATCCAGATGCAGAGGCCTCATTATTGTTTGGGCACCAAGATGATTTGGCCTGATGCTCAGCAATAAGGGCAGTTATAGAAAGAGAGGGGGACTTTTTTTACATTCGTTCCCTGTTTATTTATAGTTACATGTTCTGATATGCAAGATAAATAGCACAAATGGCTTAAGCAGAATGCAAGACCAAGGAAGCAGCACAGTCAGTACTCCGACAGCACCCTTTACAAGCTAGCAGAGTACCTTCCTTAGAATACATCTGGCACCCATCTTCCTGCTCCCAATGCTTGTTGTATGACATTATGATACAACTAGAAGGTTCCAGACCAGGATGCTTCTGCAATGTGCTACAGCACTGGGCATGTCGTTTGAGCTATCTCCACCTATTTTTGTTTACCTGCCTTTCTGGCAGTTTGGTAACCCACAGTGTGATAAATGCTTTATTTTGTTACCATGTATGACAATATCTAATGTGAAAACCAGTGATTATTCAGTGGTTTGGCATTTAGTAAATATGTTTTTGCCCATACTGTATAAAATAAAATGTAAAAAAAAAAAATGCAATGAACTAATTAGTCAGTTACTGCACTGATGTACTTGTGAATCAATATTAATCATCAAGTAGTAAAGGAAGGCTATTTATAGAATGGACTAAATCCTTATTACCAGCGCATAGGATCGCAAGTATATACTTTCACATGGCTTCAAACAATCTTTAATAGTTAATCTTTGATAGTTAATTACAATCTGTAAGGTTGACATTTCAATCAGAATCTAGATTAAGCCTGAAATATTGAACTTGTACTTTTAATAGCTCATTAGCACTTAATTTTAATCCTGTGTGTCTTGGTCTCAGTTCATGTTTGCAGTATGTGACAGAGCTGCACAATAATGTATTAGCATATGGGTTGCCTAAGTTATATGCTAAATATAAACTGCATGTTTGAATTTTATGAACATTAAAAGATACATGCATTAAATGAATCAGAAACAATACATCTATCTATCTATCTATCTATCTATCTATCTATCTATCTATCTATCTATCTATCTATCTATCTATCCATCTATTTATCTATAGTCCTATCTATCTTTGGTACCCACGTCTCTTACTAAATGGTCCACATAAATGATTTTAGTCATGATGTACAGTACCTGGATAGGGAAAATACAAGGTACAACCACAATGGGTCATATTAAATTTGGAGCGAAAAGTCCGTTGCCGGACTTTTCACCATCATCGGAGGTTTTGCTATCGAAAACTTATCGCGCGCGTCCCCGTGTATTCCCGTATTCACTTCAAAATTGGCAAAAACGGGACCCGGCGAAAATGAAATCAGCAAAAAGTCCTGTCGTTTTTGGGGAAATCAGCCTGCCACCCACCTAAAGATGCTCTGACATGGGAGTTCACTATGGATACCCCAGATTAGCCCTGCTAAAGGTATTTGGGTTCTTTAAATGGTGTCAATAGGAGCAATTTAGCGTCTTTGGGACAGTGGTGAAGAATAGCATTAAGCAAATTTTAGCAAAGTATTCTCATCAAATTTGGGGTACATGAAAATGAGTGCAAGCATAGTTCAAAATCACTAAAATCAAGCTTTAAAGTGCACCAAAAAAATGCACCTTCAGCAAGCACCTGCAATAAAAAAACCTCCCCCATACTTGCAGACCCCCCCAAAGGCTATTTAGCTAGTTTTTTAAATTGTACCCCCACTTTGAAATTTTTTGCCCATTTTTTCAAAGTGCTTTTTTGGGGTGTCCTTTGTGAGGTTTTTTAGCATTTTTTGACGCAGTTAGCGTCAATGGGGTGTACAAAGGTTGCAGAGTGTTTCCACACCTCTGCACCCCAAAACCCCAAATCTGCACTTTTTTCTGCCGGGTATTCATTGGCGAAGCTTTATCGCCTATTACATTGCATTCCATTTTCCCATTGGCGAAAAGATGCTAAGATTGAATACGGGGATAAGTGAAATCGGCGAAAATGACATCATCAGCGAAAAAGTTTTGCCAAGAACAGCTTTTCGCTCCAAATTGAATATGGCCCTATAACTGTCCATCATGACTGTCTCTAACACAAAATTATATGAAAAAAAAATCCCAAGAGAAAGCAAAGTGGATACCATTCCAAATGAAGTTATGTTATTAAATGTCAACCTTATTAGATCCAGCCTGAATTATTTGTGTCTTGGATTCAACAAAGCACTGGAAACATTCTTTAGAGATTCTGGTCAATGTTGACATGATAGCATCATGCAATTGCTAATGATTTGTTGGCTGCACAATCATGCTGCAAATTGTTCCACCACATCCCAAAATGTACTCTATAGGATTGAGATCTGATAACAATGGAGGCCGTTGGAGTACACTGGAATAATATTCATGCTTGAGGAATCAGCTTGATATGATGCTGGCTGTTACTCCCTGATCATTTTATGGTTTGCACACCATTCTCTGTAAACTTTAGAGATTGTTGTGTGTGAGACTTTTCAAGAAATCAGTACTTTCTAAGATATTCAAACAATTACTCTAGAATCAAAGTCATTTAGATGACATTTCTTTCCCATTCCGATGTTTGAACAGCAACTGAATCTTTTATGCATTGAGTTACTGCCATATGATTGGCAATTAAGATATTTACTTTAGGCTGCATGTGCAATGCACCTCAGATGCATTTGCAGAAGAAAAATTGGACACATGTACACAATGCTTCACCTGGGTCCACATCTAAATCACCCTCTATATGTTGGATTCATACTTTGAAAACAAGCCAGGAACAAAAAAAGGTGCATTATTAATATCATAGATTTTGCCACTGATAGAAAATATTCTTAATTCTCCTCTTGAGGATGAGAAGTCATTTAACAGAATTTTGTGGCCTTTTTGCTGCTCATGCACTTTTCTCTTTATGACTTTCTTTTGGCTACAGTAGTAATCAATGGTGCCTCCTCTGGGGTTTTTAATAATGTTAATGATGCCCTCTTGACCACCTATATTGGCTATGGTTATAAATCCCACTGTGGCAACTATCTGTGTCTGTGGGGAAGTTTGTGGTATTGTGGTGAGAGCTTATCAGTATATACTCTCAAGTTTGCAGGTAGCATTCACCTTATCTTTTCCTCCCCTGCCCCTTCTTTTACCAACCTATTTGAGATTCTGGCAGCTTTGGTATAATAAAGTTAGGTGGCATTTTTGAGCCACTAAATTTGTGTTGGAATGGTGGGATCCACCCAAACAAATTTTAAAAGGGGTGTAACCACACCTATCTGCTATCTAGAAGATAAAGCCCAGGTGGGGCTGTGGCAACTAAACCAGGCCAGGAGGCTTCTGGCCATATCAACAAGAAGCAGTCAGTACTGACACTTTGGGGTAAATTTACTAAAGTGAGTGTTTTTAGAAGTGAGTTTTAGAAGAGATGTTGCCCATAGCAACCAATCAGATTCTACTTAACATTTAACTAGCACCTTCTAGAAGATAATAGCTAGAATCTGATTGGTTGCTATGGGCAACATCTCTTCTAAAGCTCACTTCTTAAAACTCTCACTTTAGTAAATTTACCCCTGTGTGTGAAGTTGTGGACAGACTAGCTGCCCTTAATAATTAGGTCAAAAGAAGTGAGGAAGTCCCCTGACTGGGGGCTAGGATGTTTCTTATTTTATGTAGCTGTATGCTGATGATAATAAAGCATCATTTTATTTGTTTTAACCTGCACAAGCTGTATCTTGACCTTTATTTGTGCATCCAAATACTGCCCCACTGGCAACTGCACTAAGCAAACTACAGCAGAACGTCACACTGCCTACAATAATCTATTCTAATACAGAAACAATTGCTACTAATCAGAAGTTTTCTTGCCCATTCTGCCCAAGTGATATGAACAGCCTTTGGCTAACAATTGTAATATTAAATTGAGTTATATTTTAAATGGAATATATATATATATATATATATATATATATATATATATATATTACTGGTTTGAGTTTCACTTTTCTAGGAAATCTTCCAAAAGGTTTTTGAAGAAATAAAGTGGGCATCACCTCCTGGTATCAAATAAATGTGTGGTGGACCTACACTGTTATATAAAATAGTGGTTGCTCAGATCAACTTAATAGTTTTTCACAGGTGCTTATAAAGAGAGGGGTTTATCTAGACTAGAAAAAAATGTTCCCTCCAGCAAAAAGACTTAAATACTACATGATAATAGAAATTCAGATATCTTTGTTGCATATATTTGCAAATACATCAAGGTTCGTCTATACCGGCATCCCTAACGCTACATGATAATAGCACCCACTCTGGATCATATAATTGCATACTGTTATGCCACATGATAACAGCACATACACAAATATATCTAAGTTGAGAGCCAACTCACCTGAAGGTACCCCAGAGAACACCAAATAGCACTAAAGGAACCAGATGTCACAATCCTGACTAATTTTTCCCATATTCTCCTAAGCTGTACCTGTCACGGCTACAGACACTTGAGACTCCTGGGAAGAGTCAGGCTTACTAGGTAGTATGAACTGAGGTGGTTTTAGGAATGACCTTTTCATGAAATATCACTAGCACAAAATAAAAGTAAATAGAATTTATTCAAGAACAAAAACTCTATGGCAAAATTCCACATTAAATCTCAATAACACAAAGTTCATGACATGCACTAACAGGTGCAGGGGTATGCCCCTGTGAGAAACAAAGTTCGAAGTACACACTGAACTGGTGTGGGGGGAAACCCCAAGTCCGACATGAGGCTAGGGCCTCAGGATAGAATGGAGGTCAATAACAGGGTTGAGCCCTGTATCGTGATGGAGGTCTGCAACAGGGTTGAGCCCTGAGATGTAACAAGATCTGGAACAGGTTTGAGCCATGAGACGTGATGAGGGTCCGGAACTGGATTGAGCTCTGACACATGATGAGGATCCGGAACAGGGTTGAACACTGAGACGTGATGAGGGTCCGGAACTTGGTTGAGCCCTGCGATGTGATGAAGGTCCGGAGCAGGGTTGAGCCCTGCAGCGTAATGAAGGTCCGGAGCAGGGTTGAGCCCTGCAGTGTAATGAAGGTCTGGAGCAGGGTTGAGCCCTGCGGCGTAATGAAGGTCTGGAACAGGGTTGAGCCCTGCGGTGTAATGAAGGTCCGGAGCAGGGTTGAGCCCTGAGGCGTAATGAAGGTCTGGAGCAGGGTTGAGCCCTCCAGCAGGATGAAGGTCCGAAGCAGGGTTGAGCCCTGCGATGTGATGGGGTTCTGATGAGGATAGACTGTAACGGTGCAGTTGACAACTGTAGAAGAAGTAACCCCAGTGTCCGTATGAGTCAATAATAACAAGTAAACCAAATGGTGTGGTGTAGAATGGAATAGCAGTAATAGAGCAGGATAACAATGGAAAGACAATGACAATGCTGAGCTCTGTAGTGCAGCTGATAACCTGTATCAGAACTTGAACGGGAACATGAGCAGGAATGTAGCGTGGACCACAGCATACACCAGACACAGCGGGGATCTGGCAGAAGTCCAAGGTAGACTTGAAAGTAACGTTGCACAGACATTGAGGCATAGTTAGTAACAGGCTTTATACTAGAGGTCTGTGATCCATAGAAGTTCAGAACATGTGACCCAAATAGAATCAGGTTTGGAATAATAAGCAATCAAGGAATCCAACAACCTGACGACACACAATGGAACCTCGGCAAGTTTAGTTTATCTTTATGTACTGAAATAGTCAAAGTCCTGACAGTACCTCTGTGGTGTTTTCTTCCAGCTAGCGCTGAAGTCCGCTCACGATGTGACCACACATCAATCCCAGATGATGCAGAGGTCTGCCTGCACTGCGCATCGCATCCAGCTGGCTATGAGGTCTGTCTATACTGTTCCTGCTCTGAGCTCTTAGTGTGTTTAATCAGCATACTAGCACTCAGGCTGCACTCCAGACTTCCCTACAAAAATCAACATGGGCGCAGCCATGTTGGATTCAGTCACCTGACTCTCCTCCACCACTCAGAGCGCTGCTCCCAGACCAGCTGATCACAGGATCCAATCCCTGGGGTTCCACCCCTGTAATATCTATTTCCTGACTGACCCACATTTCCAGTACAACGTCACTTATGCTGAAGTTACTGCTCTGTTCTGAGCTCACAGGTACTTTGAATCTGAACGGTTTCAAGTTCGTATCATTCCAATTCCAAGTCTAGTTATCAAGGGTTAAATTCACTAAAGGTTGATTTGATGGTCAATTTGAAGTGTGATTTAGCTCACCTCAAATCGAATTGAGCAAACTCTTTATTTTACCACATTTACTATTGTTCGATTTGTAGTACGATTTGATTTTCAAAGTCGATTTAGGTCGATTTGTAAGAGTGATTTGGTAGTCGGTTTTGCCTTGAAAACTGCAATCCGAATTCAAAATCACTCATCAAATCGTGCTACAAATCGAAAATGTTACACTTTGATTAATTTCACATACTCTTAATAGACTACTATCCCTAGAATTGCTAATTAGCAATGATTAACCACTTAACTGACAAATTGTCGGTTTCTTTTATGATTGAATTACGTCAAGAACATAATTTTAAACTTATCCATCACTATTTTATTTGCAAAATTTTTTTTTTAAAACACAGTATACCATAAAAATAGAGACTTTTATGTTATACTGTAGTGATGGCCATTGACAACTTTACCATCGATGGTTCAACCATCGTTAGAAACCATCAATTGTTTAGCGATTGGTCGAGGAGATCTGTGTAGACCACATCTTGCCGATGTTTCAAAAACATCGATTGAGGGTTGCCATCGATGGTGCAACATTGATGGCCACCAGCAATGGCAAATCACTTGTTTTCAGTCAGACCATCGATGGTTTGTAAACCATCGATGGTCATTTGCTATCCCTAATCAGATGCTCTGCTATAAATTATATATATATATATATATATATATATATATATCTCTATATAGATATATATACACATATATATATAGATATATATATATATATATATTTCTATATATATATATATATATATATATATATATACATATATATTAGGGATGTGCAGGCTCTATATATATATACACATTTATATATATATATCTCTATATAGATATATATATACACATATATATATTAGGGATGTGCAGGCTCTATATATATATACACATTTATATATATATATATACGCATATATATATATATATGTGTATATATATATATATATATATATATATATATGTATATAGTCCTGTATATTCACCAAAGGAAGGTGGCACTCGCCACTATATTTCTTTAAGTAGTTTTATTCATTCATGGGCTTTACACTTGCTTGGATGTAACAAATTCTGGTCGACGTTTCGGTTCCAAACTGAACCTTTCTCAAGACCTCATCCAATAATTGGTTATCACAACAAATGATACAGAAACATCATCTCAATAATACAGCGCTGTATATAGAGCGCATAGTTCAATGCAACCCCTCAAGGTCCTAAACCTTGTAACTTAAGGGTGGCTTGTAATCATCGCTGGTTCATCCCTTAGTGTGCCGCATGTCAGTTCTCCTTCTGGTGCACACTGTCTGAGACAGATGATATAGATTAGGGGTCTTCAAACTTGGCCCTCCAGATGCTGTGGAACTACACATCCCAGCATGCACTGCACATAGTTTTAGCATGCTGTTATATCAAAAAGGTGGCAGTGCATGCTGGGATGTGTAGTTCCACAGCAGCTGGAGGGCCAAGTTTGAAGACCCCTGATATAGATGATTACAAGCCACCCTTAAGTTACAAGGTTTAGGACCTTGAGGGGTTGCATTGAACTATGCGCTCTATATACAGCGCTGTATTATTGAGATGGTGTTTCTGTATCATTTGTTGTAATTACCAATTATTGGATGAGGTCTTGAGAAAGGTTCAGCTTTCCGAAACGTCGACCAGAATTTGTTACATCCAAGCAAGTGTAAAGCCCATGAATGAATAAAACTACTTAAAGAAATATAGTGGTGAGTGCCTCCTTCCTTTGGTGGATATACAGGACTATTTTGGGATCATCTTTGTTTGATCCTTGGAAGCACCCCAACGTTGTACACTGTATGGTTGTGAGTGCGGGACATTCTGGAATATATATATATATATATATATATATAAATACGTATATATATATATATATACTTATATGCATATATGCATATATATATATATATATATAAATATATACACACACACTTCATGGGGGACGAGGAGGAGGAGCTGAGGCCGGTGTGGGAGTGTGCGGAGGGCTGCCTAGGTACATAGAAGCAGCAGCCAGAGTCGCGGCTGCTGCTTCCTGTACATTGTAGTTCCGGAGCCACAGCGGGAGCGTGTCCCGCTGGTGGCACGGATACATAGCAGCAGCGGCAGCGGCTACCAGAGCCACTGCTGCTGCTCCTCCACCACACAGTGATCACATAGTGATCATTGTAGTGCCGGAGCCACAGCAGGAGGGTCTCCCGCTGGCGGCCTGGGTACAGAGCAGCAGCGGCAGCTACCAGAGCCACGGCTGGAGGGGCCAGCTGCCCAATCACTGCTGGCCACAGTGATTGGGTCACAGCAACAGCTGCGGCTACATGAGCTGTGGCTGCTGCTTCAATGGCAGTGCGCCAGGAGGGGGTTGCCGATGGTGCCCGATCACTGTGGCCAGCAGTGATCGGGACATGCTGACAAGGCAGCCATGCTTGCAGAGGGACCAGAAGGTCCCTCTGATGTAGGCAGCTGCGGGAAAATTAGCTTCCCACAGCCGCCTAGTGGGCATTTCTGACTGGTCGTATCAGATATGACCATGTCAGGGAAAGCCCAGCCTGGTGCGGTCGTATCTGATACGACCGTGCCAGGCAAGTGGTTAAGGCACCTGACACACATACGTTAAAGAGGATCATGTTCTGCATTTAGTTCCCCAATCTCCAGATACAGAGCACAGAGAGCTATTTGGCAGTAATCTGGAATTTCATTAACCGTACTGTTACTACATTAAGGTTCCAGGGCAAGAAAGGCAAATAGAGAGGGTAGTAGAGGAGAGTGGTGATTTACACAGAGGTCCTTTTGTAGATGAAACTGAAGGTGCATTTTCTGTCTCTTTTACAGGGGATGGTGGTGGCCAGGAGTCAGATGCTGTGCTTGTTCTGCAACCTGGCAAAATGAGATTTGGCAGAAATGGTAGGTTTAGTTTTGCGGAGAATTGTGCATTAGTGGATGCTTTGATTCCAAATTTTAATTGTTTATTAGAGAGGAGAACCAGAAAAACTTCGGCATCACGGATGCATACCATGTGGCAAATGGCTGTTGATGCTGTAAATGCTGTTGGCATTTTTAAAAGAGCCAAAAACAATTGGTTTAAAAGAATTTCTGACATTAAATGCTTAGTGAAGCAAAAAATGGCAGAAGAAAGGAATAGTGCCAGTGCCACTGGTGGTGGTTCACCCCAAGAAATCAAATTTAACGAGTATGAGGAAAAAGTGAAATCCTTAATCCCTATAGTACTTGTTGCAGGGGTGAATGTGAATGACTCTGATGCACCACCACATCGGCATGTGCCTGGTGAATACCTTTAATTTTTAAAACATACACCCACATTTATTTTGGATCAATATTCATTGCTTTGTTGTAAAATGTTTGTTTGTTTTACCTTTAAATTTATTTTTGAGACACATTTAACCTTTAAAATTGCAACAACCATATGTAATTGTATGTTATGTGTCCCTAATTATTTTTTTGTGACTGCTTGTTTGCAGCACAAAGGAAAACTACACCTGTCCCTTCACCTGACCCACAAATTCAGGATGATTTGCCAGGTAATTGTGGTTGTATTAATTGGTTTACTATTAACAAATCAGCTAACACTCCTTTGCTATCCACTTCGCATACTTGAAATGTGAGTTTATTTTGCTATTTTTATGTAATTAAACACTCTCTGTCATTGTTGATTTATGTATTTTTATTTGCCATGAACTGTATTTTTTTTTGTTGGCTTGCAATAGAAGTGTTTCTTTTTGGTTTTTGTAATGTTACAAAATTATTTTCTTACATGTGTTGCAATTTGTCAGACATCAGGACAAGTGTTTTTATAATTAACAAAACCATTTTAAACCCAACTGATTAAAGGTACATCTTCTGCATGGAGTCAGGTGTGCTCTGTTTCGGAAATGGACGAAAAATATCCAGCTGATGTTGATCTTTGCGCAACACCTCATTTGGAAGCAACTCAAGATCCTGGAGCTGATTGTGGTATGGCTTATTAAACATATATATATTACATGTAGAATACAGTCTTTATTTTATTTTGATTTTTTTTGTGTGTTTTTCTGAAAAGTAGTAATGTTTGCATTTGGCAACATTTGTGCTTATGTTTACCTTTTTCAAATTGCTATAAAATTTTACATTTCACTGTTGGATGAATGCACCACGGCTCAGCCAAGTGCACAAAATATAAGTTTGGAAACTTTTACGCTGGTTTTGCAGCCAATTTCACCAACAGCACCACAAGAGGAATCACAATTAACACAACCCGTGCAAACAACACCACCACCTGAAGGACAAATTGAAAGAGATTTTCTAACAGCAAATTCAGCATTTGCGCAAACACAAGTAGAATTTATGAGTACACAAATGAGGCAGAATGCAGTTAATAATAAACTACTTTGGAAAGTAAGCAATGCATTAAACAATATTAATGTTACCTTAGACAAAATAAATTCAAATATGTACAATATGGCCTCAGCCATTCAAAGTCAAACAGCAGAAATCAACAAACAACACCAGGCATTAGTCAGTGGGTCCCTCTCAACACAACAAACATTATTTAATAATATTAGTGACATTCAGTAGGTCACACTAATGCTATAGTTGCTTTAAGCCAAAATATCAGTACACTAGCTGACCGCATTGTAACTAGATTTCCAGAAACATTACCTTCTACATCCATTTGCAGTACTCCAACAACAAGTGAAGAAACAATTGCCCAACCCAGGTCTGGCCTTAGAACCAGAGGAGGGATAACAGGCAGGAATGTGGAGTTTCCACCCTCTGTTAAATATCCTAAAAGAAAGATAATTTTTTGGATTTTTATTGTTGTATTTGTGTTAATTCACTTGTACTTTGGTTGTGTAGTCAATATATTATGGCAATGTTTTCATTGTATGTCATTTCTCATTTCAAGCCACACTAAAGTTTGTTTAGACTATCTTTACTTATTTATACTAGTAATGTTTCAAAGTTTCATGTGCATTTGTTTATGAATCTAGTTTGGTTAGGAAAATGTTTCTAGTGTGTTTGTTTATTAAACAAGTATACAGTTATTGTGTACTTTTTTTGTGTTGGATCATTTCTATAAAGTGTTTTGCAAAGTAATTGCTTAATAAAAATAATAATTCAGCTTTTGTTTGTTTGTTAAATCTGTAAACTTGTATTCTAAGTTTTTTCTTCGGTAAGTTTCCATGTAGGCAAAAAAGTATCGCGCCTACACTCTTTTTGCCTAAGCGGAAACTCTGTTTAATGGTTGTTTCCATGTAGGCGATAAACTATCACGCATTCACTCTTTTCGCTAAAACGAAAACTCTTTTCGCTGTGTAGGTGGATACAAAAGTATAATGTAATAGTGTCTTGTGTGTTTTGCAATTTAAAAACCAAAAAGTATTAAACACAACTGAAAAAAAATAAAACCAAATTAGCAACAAATACAAACAGGTTTAGAACATTTGTTTAACCCCAAATTTAACAATAAATAAAAATAAAAAAAACACAATTCATATGTTCACTAAGGCTTAGTTAATGATCTCAAATAAACCAGACCTTTGATGTAGTTAAATGTGGCTCTATGTTTACACATTAAACTATTGAAATCAACTCTTGTGTTTAAACAGACACAGATATTATTGATTATATACTATGTTTAATTGTATCAAAAATCAAAGTGAAACATACTTACACCTGAAATAGAGTCATTTGACGGTAACAACACACCTGCTTGCTCACTGTCTATTGCATAATCTTGGGGTAGTGGTTGATTTAAACACAAATTATGCAATAAGCAGCAGCAGAGCACAATATCTGAGACTTTAGCTGGATGATATAATAAAATGCCTCCCAATTTATCAAGACACCTGAACCTAGTTTTTAATAGTCCAAAGGTGCGTTCTATCACAGATCGAGTAGATATATGTGCCTTACTATAATTACACTCAGCAGGAGTATGCGGTTATGACAGTGGAGTCAGAAGCCATGAAGTACAGGGATAGCCTAAATCACCTGGAAAACAAAATAAAAAAATACATAAAAAAAAAAAAATAGAGTGTCTATTTTTGGTACAAAAAAATCATGAGAACTTATCCATCAGCCAGCCCTCTGCCATTTCACCAGCCTCAAATTTGTCATAGAGGGATGACATTCTGAGTTGTAGGCATCATGACAGGAACCAGGATAGCCAGTTACAACACTCATGATTTTAAGTTTTGCATCAGAGACCACCTGCACATTCATAGAATAGGTATGATGCCGATTGATGTAAAGGTGTGCAGTATTCTTGGGTGGTCTCAGCCCAATGTGTGTGCAATCTATAGCTCCAAGGACATTAGGCATGCCTGCAAGACTATAGGAGGCTACCCTAAGTTCATGCCACTGTGATTCATGGCTAGGAAAGCAGATGTAGGTGGAATAGAGGGGGATCATTGCAGCCATGACTTGGCCAAGGTGCCTACTAAATGTAGGCTGGGAAATACCTAACACTCGCCCAGAGACTGACTGAAAGGAGCCAGTAGCAAAAAAATGCAGAGCACACAGCAGCTTGTGCAGGCCTGATACGGTACGAGACCGTGCAGTGTCTGGCTCAAGCTGAGTCTTGACGAGGTCATCAGCATCATAAGGTTTGTACGTGTCAGACGAAACATCTGGATAACCTCGCCAGCAGACAATGCATTGAGATTTAAACACCCACGGAAGAACCTAGGCCTGCGTAGGCTCTGCAAGTACCTCTGCTTCAGGCTCCTGTGACCTCTCAGTCAGGTGGTGATTGGCATACCGCAGGTAAGCTCCCAACATTGCATAGCCAGGATTCACCATTATAACAACTGCCACAGTTCAGCAGATGCTTGGGTATACTTTTATAAAGAGGCCAATTAAAAAATAACCAATACAATTAGGTTTCCAAACTCAAATCAACACTATAGAGTGAGTCTATTATTTTGGTGGTTTGTAATTCGATTTCATAGTCGATTTGGTCTGCAAATTGAATTTGACTAATAGTAAATAAGGTTGGTCTGTGTTGTTCAATGAGAAAGTACCAATGTTTTGTCGATGTTCGACCTAGAGTCGGTTTGTTGTGAAATTCGGTTTGGTGTGCGAATTACCATTCAATTTAGGCTTTAGTAAATACTCAAAAGCCAAATTGCATGCAAAGTGCATGCAAATTGCACCTCAAATCACTCAAAATGCCAAATCGACCTTTAGTAAATTTCCCTTCAAGTCTCCAATTCCATCTAGTACTCCAGTCTGGTTTTGCCACAGAGACTTGTTCATACCTAACTCCATCAGCCCCAGCCAATATCTCCAATCATTGGTCCCAGCCGATATTTTCCATCATTGAACCCAGATGATATCTCCAGTCATTGGTCCTGGCCGATATATCCAAACGTTGGTCTCAAACCGATCCATTACTTCAAGTCATCATCATCGGACTCAAACCGATCCAGTACTTCAATTTATCATCATTGGTCTCAAACCAATCCAGTACTTCTGTTAATCATCAATCTCAAACCAATCCAGTACTTCAATTTATCAACATTGGTCTCAAACCAATCCAGTTCTTCAGTTCATCAACATCAGTCTCAAACCTATCCAGTTCTTCAATTCATCAACATTGGTCTCAAACAGATCCAGTTAATTAATTCACTAACATCAGTTCCAACCTGACTGTCTCCAAACATCAGTTCCTATCTGATCCTGCTTCATCAATTTCATAATATCGATTCTATTTCATCGATTCTACAACATTGGTTCCAATCTGATCCTCCTTCATCAATTCCATAGTCTACTACATCGGTTGCTATCCGATTCTACCACTACACTTCCAAATAAATTTCCTGTCTAAAAAAGTTGTTTTCTACTGTCCTTGCCTTCAGACTCATCACCTCCAGCAGTTCCACTGCCTCCTATGTTCCCTAATTGCATGAGGAATTCCTAGAGCAAGCCACCCAGATTTAATCACACCTTCCTAGGCTCCACTTTAGCCTCCAATGCATGTTCCAACCAACGCCAACCCTCAGGCATGACACCAGCACGCCCAATGCTGGTCCATCCATACCTCTCAGAAAGGCAATACAAAATAGCGATTGCTCAGTTCAACTTAATAGTTTGTCCCTGTTTTTTGCAGTGTGCTGGAGGGAACTTTTTTTTTGAACCTACACTGTTTTCTCTTCCCTTCTTTTGGATAACAGTGAAAGTCATGGGTCCTCAGATAAAATTATCTCTTTATTCCTTGAAGCAGCAAATTTCCTGATGGCTAAAGAGTAGAAGCTGGTGGAGCCCAGCTCCATGGCACCTCTTAAAATATTATTTAGTTAATTACTAAGAGGTAAAATATCTACTCTCTCTAAAATATGTAACGTGAACAGACGTTTGCAGGTGTGGATATGTTTTATTCCTGAATAGGTGAGATGCTGATTTTCTCCATCTGACACATTCCCCATGGTGGACCTTAATACAATTCTAAATCTACCTACTCTTATTTTGTGTTATATTAAATCATAGAAACATAGAATTTGATGGCAGAAAATAACCATCATGAAACATAAATACACTTTAAATTATAAAGTGAAAGATATTCTTGATATATTTTTGGTTATGTTTTGTCTCACAAGCTGTGCAGCACTCACAAGTGTTAGGTCTTATTAACAGAGGTAATTCATGTCCATGGGCAGTGAATTGCAAACAGATGACTTTGATAGATGACCTGACAAAGTATTCACATCAATGAAAGAGAACATGGATCAAAGTGATGCATAATAGTACATTTATCATTTTGAATATCTACCTTTTTTCCACACACACTAATAAGAATCTGTTTACGTTACCAAATATCCTAGAAAATGTTACCATTATCTTTAACATTACTGTACCACAGCAAATATTTTTTTTTATTGCTTCATGTATTAAATGAATAATGATATACTCTGCAGAATGGGCTCAGTAAAGCATGAGGAAACAAAAAATCAATTTCAACTTATAAAAAAGGCCAAAAATAAGTGTAAGGTAATGATATATTTAACACATAATTTCAAGTTCAGGCCAATAACTGTGAAACGTGTTACTAAACATATTTATGTTCACTTCATCTTAACATCAAACATTCATTCTATGAAGTGTAGGTCTATGATATACTCAGAGCCAAGTAGATAAATTGTTGATAAATGGATAAATGACCCTCCAATTCAGCACTGACTTGCCACCAAATAGGCTTGGACAACCAATCTTGCAGCAATGAAAACTAGCCTGCTTGCTGTCGTTGTGTTGCTTTTATATGGTTCTGGTAATGGTGAGCATTATATCTACTAAGACAGAGGTGTATATAAATATATATAGATATATATGTAACTATACTATGATAGATATATATGTAACTATATTATGAGCGGAGTACATTATATCTACTAAGACATTTCTTTCTATCTATCTATCAATCTATATATATATATATATATATATATATAGATAGATATATATAACTATACTAATTGGAGTACATTATGAAGTATGTTCCTCTGTGTGTAGTTCTGTGGGTGTGATGCTTGGCACAGTTTCACTAGGTATTTTGCAAATCTACAGTATATATTCTATCATAGTTATGTTACTTTATAGCTTAATTACTCAACAACTATGTATGTAGTGTATGTACTTTTATCTAGATAGATAGATAGATAGATAGATCTAGCAATACAATATTACTCATTTTACTATTCTTATATGTATTAGTTTAGTTATTCTGTATTTCTTTCTATTTCTAATATTATGCACTGTGTTTGAAAACAGAGTCTGCTTACAGCGCTAAAACTGCTGATCATCAGCTGAGGAGCCAAAGAGGTATGTATGCAGCTTTCCCTGACTCCCGTAGACATTTGGCCAGGTATTATGCACTCTGCTTATAGTCAGATATGGAATGTATGGCTGACATGAGGCTTTTGGGTGACATTAAGCAGATGACAAATTTGTCCACAGCTCAGATTAATATCGCAATTAGTTAAGACATTGATGTGAACGAACTGAGAAAAATTGCAGAAGCTTAACTGTACAGTGTGTCTTAAATGTCAATTTACTGATATGAATGGAATGAGAGCTGTGCACCTACTGTATTCTGCATTTTTTGTAAAGGGGAGAAGTACAACCTTTATCAGAATGGTATATCCTTTTAAGGTGATCTGGCAATCACTGTCAGGGTCATTGTAAAAATAACAAGACATATGTCAGATAGTATTTACCTGAAACCAATTGGGAGAAGATCCCAGACCTCAAGACACCTTTACATTTAAATATCAAGACTAGTGAATGGAAGGTCAGTTGCAAGGCGATTCTATCATCTGATTTATTGTAATTTATGTTGAGGTGGAGCGAGGCTACTTTGCATTAAAAAAAACCTACACTGCTCAGTTATACAGAATAATGCAAATAAGATGTTAACTAACTTTTAAAGTGCACAAGCATGTATTTCATTTCCAAGTTCCTGCCTTTAATTTAGAGGTAAATGTCATTCATAATTCGCCTTGTAGGCATATTGCAGATATGCTTATCTCCTACAGTTTCCTTAATTCCTACAACAAATGTAGGGGAAATAGCTATTCAAATGCCAGAGGTATAGTGTGATAATTTCCTTTTTCTATCTAAATGGCTATATAGGCTGTAATATAAATATGTCTACACTTTGGCGTGGCTGGAATACACAGTAGCCTTTGCTGCCACAAGTAATTACATTTAGATTTGAGTGATGTTTCCTTATGATGGGGATTTCTCTGTAGTTCTTTTTAAGGTTTCAGACCAGCTCAGGGATATTTATGAAAATAACTACACAGGACAAAGGTGTTGTAAACTATTGCAACCAATCCGATGCTATTTTTTTCTAGAGCAATTTAGAACTTCCTGTTGCTTGGTTTACAATAGATTTTTTCATGTACCAATTTTCAAAAAACATATGATATAGGTGTGCATTTATCAAACCTTCTAAAGAGGACAAGTGGAAGTGTTGCTGATAGCAACCAATCAGATTATACCTATCATTTCATAGAATGTACTAGATAAATGATAGATAGAATCTAGGTCCTATGGGCAACAATGCTGCTTGTCTTCTTTAGAAGGTTTGATAATTCTCCTGAGTCTTGCAACAGTTGGTTAGTCAATCTTAAGCAGTACAATACCATAGACACCAGATGCTGCCACAATACCAAGGAGTGTTTTTTTTTTCAATTTGTTTCAAATTAGAATTGATACCATCATTCCCTTTTGAACCTGTTAAACATATGTCAAATCATTTGTCATTAGCATATCCTATATACTGTAATATTCTTTCAGAGCATAGTCACTGTATACTGTAAAAGCATGCAGTATTTCCGATATGTAATACTTTTTTCTATATTTGTATAGGTATCTTGGGAATGGTAACTCTAAGGTGTATTTTCTATGTTTACTTGGCATAGCCTAGAACTGCATTGAGACATTTGAAAATAACATAACATTGAAATGTAACATTGTAACATCAACATAGTTTCTCCATAACATGAGCAAGAGAATAATGTACTGCATATCACATTTAGTTGTAATTGTCTAAAAGTAAAATAAAAATTGCACTAAAGTTACATGGACACTTTTGCATAGAGTTCTGGAGTGTATATTGTGCTGTGTATATTATATACTTAGATTAAAGCAATAGCAGGTGCAACATAAGTTGAGATAATAGCAGGCAATTCTAAAAATACAATTGTAGGTGTCAAGGTAATGGCCTAGTGAACACAATGGCTTTTTAAATACAATGAGGAAATAAAAGTGTTTCATAGTTACAGTTAGAAAAAAAACAAGACAAAGAATATCATTAAGTTCAACCTCTACTGAAATGTGACTGTGTTGATCCAAGGGAAGGCAATAGAAAACTTTAGGAGAAGCAGATGCCAATATAACCTCACAGGAGTCAAAATATTCCCTTTTCAGTATAAATCAACTGGATCAGAGGGGCATTATTCAGCAAAGAGGCGATGTGCAGGCATCATAGAAATATAATGAAATTACAGGCACATTACTATATTGTATGTACTGGACTATATTGTGAAAATCCTATTTCTATATTAATTGTAAGACTGGCTTTCCACAAATCACAGTAGAACCTTTTCACAATGCTTGGTATGACAAATATATGTATCAATGGTTTGTTTGGTCATCGTTAAGAAACCATTTTGTCCCCCCAAACAATTCAAACCCACTTTGACTAGCTGTGTAAACACCCCTTTTACCCCCTTTTTAGACAAGGTTTTATAATAAATTCCCTCAAAAGTTCTCTAATGTCCTTATTATAGAAGTTCAATATAGACTTAATGCATGGACTATGCAAACATTTTATATACTGGATAGAGAATAAGTGATCGATCTCCAGAATAATCCATATATAATATGCATGCATGTTTTTGAGACATATTTATTGTAGTGAACTGCAAGCTATATTTTAAAAAAGATTATATCAAAAATTTTTAAATATTGAAGCAGATTATTTTACAACATTTTTACAGCATTGCAGCATTTCAGTGGTTCAGCCATGTAAGAATGGACACATATGGAGTACGGGATGGGTACAGGATCCCGGCGGTCAGAATCCCACCCGGCATCCCAACAGTGTTAGAATATCAACTCTTGTCAGTCAGTGTCCTAACCCTCCCCCTCTCCCTACCCTAACCCTCCCTCCCTGGTGACTGACCCTAACCTCTCCCCCTAGTGCCTAAACCTAACCACCCCCTCCCTGCACCCTAAACCTTCCCCTAGTGCCTAACCATAACCCCTAACTCAAACTCTAACCCTGCCCCCAACTCCGATACTTACCTTAGGGATTCCGGCGGTCAGGATGCTGACACCGGTATATTAACTAGTGTCGGGATTCCAGCATCAGCATTCTGACCACTGAAATCCCCACAGTCAGGATATTGACCACATCTCCATCCTAATAGTGCATGTGTTTCATATCCTGCTGGAGCACAGGTATATTCATTACTGACAGACACATTTATAAGATCCACAGATGGTATTAATTATTTGACTTGTGAGTCTGTGAGGAGACCTGGAAAACATCCCCAGGTTCTGCATTTGGGAAACACTGATATACAGTAGGTCACAGTACTTCCTTCCAACTCATTTACTTAGAAGCCTAGATAGCATTGACAGGCAACCTGTGTGTGTCCAAATGATATGGCAGCTGTGGCTGGCTAAAATGGCATTCTAGGACGAATAGTCTACAACAGCTGGCTTAAAACAGCTTGTCTATCTTTTACAGTGCTGTGACTAAAAAAATTCACTTTTTCTGGACAAAATGCATTTTCAAAATCTAATATGAAATGTCAACCTCCAATTTCTCATTTAAATTACTACCAACAATTATAAATATCAATTTGTGCCAGATAATATCATATTACCAGATAGTGCTATACTATCTGTTTTGAATCTGTTACCTTGAATCACCCCAGACTGGCACTGAACAAATGTCTTTCAACTAAATGCAAAACCCAGTGAAAAGTGAATGTTAAATTATTCCTATAAGTGGAAATAAAGCTTTTGCTGAGATGAGTGTTTTAGATAATCTAACATTTGCTCTCCAGTAAAACTGCAGAAACCAATTGAGTCTTTTGTCATGTTGCATAAGACAGTTAATTCAACACCAAGACGGAAACTTTTCTGTTTTTTTTCCCCCGCTGTCACAGCATTTTTCAGCAAGAAGGAACACCCGATGACGAGTGACAACGTTGTATATGGTACGACTGGTTTGACCTTAGATACACTGCTGATATGGTTTATTTGTATTCAAGTCGATGGGAATTCTAGTCGTATTCAGGAAAAATATATTTTTGTATGACAAAAGGGTACACAATCATTATGCTGAAGAGATGCCATCTGTCATTTTGTAAGCTTGCACCCACTACATCTCATCACCCCCCACACAAATTCATTGTGAAGTCTATACAAAGCTTCAATGTTTGTAGTATTTTTGTTTTCAGTGGTGTGATGCTAACAGAAAGACTGACCCTTTATTGCACCCTATAATGTGATATAATAAAAATAGTAATACCATAATTTAATATTCTAGCGATCAACATAATTAATACTGGTGCTATGGTAATGTCTTATAGACAGTGAAGGTAGAACATGTATTGAGTGTAAGAGTGGCACTAAACAATAGTTACACATAAGTATTGGGAGAAGTATCCCTATCTAACCTGTCTGAGCATTGCATGCTATCGCTGTTTGTGCCAGGGGTGATGGTGGGTACTGATTACCCGTGTTTGGCTTGTTGGAGGTGCTTGGCGTGGACCCGGGTCAGCTACTGAGGATGACAAATGTCCACCTATACAGTGCTTCTTAGGGGGCAAATGTCCGCCTTTGCAGTACTGCTGATGGGGCAAATGTCCACCTATGCAGTGCTACTGAGGGGGACAAATGTCCGCCTTTGCAGTACTGCTGACGGGGCAAATGTCCACCTATGCAGTGCTGCTGAGGGGGCAAATGTCTGCCTTTGCAGTACTGCAGTGGGGACAAATGACACCTTTTGTAGTGATGGTGCCGCGCATAGTACTTTTTCTTTTTGTTTTTTGTAGGGAATACGGAGCATAGCCATGCCTCCTGGATTTGGTCATGTCCCACCCTGTCATACTCTGGCCCCATTCAGGTCTCGTTAGCCCTGGTTTGTGCTATGCCATGCAAAAATAATTCATTTTACAGAGCTGATGCTGTTTACAGCAGACTTTGGACAAAGTGCATGACTTTTTTACATTGAATCTGCATTGACAATATTCTGCAAAAATAAAACACACTTTACAGTATCTTCAGAATGAATCACTTAACAGCTACAATATAACGTTTGATCATCTTTACCAGAACACAGAGAGGGTTCAGTGCCTTTTAAAACACAGTGAAATATAACAGGTCTCAATATTACTGTCCTCCCTCATGCCAGTGAACAACCAATACCTTTATGTATTACCCTGGCTGTCTTCTTACAACTTGCTCCACTGAAGCAAGCACAGCAAGCTGCAGGTTTAACTACAGTTTGATATCCTCTCCCTCTGTATGTGGTCTGTGCTGTTCTCCAACATAGTACTATACATTAAACTGCTGTTCAAACTGTAACTCTATTTGCTTAGTTATTGATAGGAAGTAACTGTATGAGGACAGCCACAAAAGTACTGGGAGAATCTGGGTTTCATAGTTCTAATGTTTCAATATTGGCTGCCAATGACATCGCATTGTTCATGATTCTGTTTATACCTAAAATCAAGAGGAGTAGCCCTTTTAACAGTTAAAATTCACACAGCAACCAAAGAACAGTTCAAACTCTGCCTATGGGATGTGTATTAAAATTGCAACTGTCTAGTGTAGTGTTAATGGCTATAAATATATATAACAATATAGATGTATGTGTGTGCATTAATATATGTGTTTTTGTTGTTTTGCTTATATTTTCCCGTTCTTATATTTGTGCAACTGTTATTTATGGTGAGCTTCTTGTAAATAGTATTGAATACATCATTGCATGTGCACATTTCCATAGAATCTGTGATTCAAGGTTGTTAAAAGGTAGATTCTAAAAAGCAGCTTTAACTATCCTTTATTCAAAAGCAAATCTAATGAGATGCTGCCTGTCAAGGTTAAGCTCATTTTCAGATAGAAGACAGACTGTATCATTTTTTTTTTTTATTGATGGCCATGAATAGGGTTGTTGGAATATAATCAAGGAGTAATTACCCCTTCTAGCTGCCACTGGAAACAATGTAGGAGAGGAGAGGTTGCCATAAATAGGTTTGTGTAAAAAGGCAAAATTATTTCCCTTTGTCCAGCTCTTGGACAGTTTATTCTCAGTACAAAGCTATTTGGCTACATAGCCAAGATGAATGATAAAACATATGCTTGCTCATATTCATGTGGTCATAGAATAAGGGACTCTCCTTGCTTGTAGTTCGAATAGAATAATGTGTGCATAAAATGATATCCTCATAGACTGTAGTTAATCTTTACCTAGAACTCCAACAGATAGGACTGACATAAAACAATACAGAAACACAACTGCATTATACAGGCATAAAAGATATTCATTGACTTGCATTTCTGTCATCATGTATTTTCTTTCTCTAATCAAACAGGTGGAAAAGGCCACTCTTCCCCAGCCTCAGATGCTCTGTGCCTTCAAGAGTTTTTAAATTGTATTTCTGACAGTACGGCCAGCAGGGGGCGCCTTCGCTCCGTGTAAAAAGGAAATGCAACGCAGAGATTCTCCTCAAAAAGAAATCAACCCTTTGCAAACTGCACTACCTGCAACACCCAGATCTTATGAGAGATATGTACTTAAAAATCTGAAATAAAGTACATTTGACATGCAATGTGAAATGAGTCTTATGTATTATTTGGATTGCTAAATGGTTAGAGGAATGTAGGATTCAAAGTCTGTTTTATGTAATATGTGATTTGAAGAAACATTTGAAAAGCCCAGCGCACTCTTAATGCAAAAATGTGTGGCAGAAGCATAACTGACACATGAACCCTATATATATATACATTTATATTTGCTAACTTGGTGCTTGATAAACTATATGAAACTGCTGATGCCTCTTCGTTGTTATTATTTATTGCTATAATTACTTTAAGAGAGCTTTTGTTTTTGAAAATGTGTTCCCATTAAATATATATATGCCCTTTCCTTTCTCCCCGTTACTATGTGATCGGAATATCAATGACCACAGTCACACATCCCTTATGCAAGAGCATAGAACTTTGCTCTTTCAGCACACACAGGAGTTAAGCATTTAGGGAATGTTGCAAATAAACGAAAATAATTTGGAAATATCAATAAAAATGCATGCAAAAAACCCCGCATTGTTCTAAGGGTAATCCGTAGCTTTCCATGGCACATTAAATTATAAAAGTGCTGTTTTTTGGTGTCATCTCAGTAAGGATGGGCAGTGCTGTTTTTTGGTGCCATCTCAGTAAGGATGGACAGTCCTGTTTTCTGGTGCCATCTCAGTAAGGATGGGCAGTGCTGTTTTCTGGTGCCATCTCAGTAAGGATGGGCAGTGCTGTTTTCTGGTGCCATCTCAGTAAGGATGGGTAGTGCTGTTTTCTGGTGCCATCTCAGTAAGGATGGGCAGTGCTGTTTTCTGGTGCCATCTCAGTAAGGATGGACAGTCCTGTTTTCTGGTGCCATCTCAGTAAGGATGTGCAGTGCTGTTTTCTGGTGCCATCTCAGTAAGGATGGGCAGTGCTGTTTTCTGGTGCCATCTCAGTAAGGATGCGCAGTGCTGTTTTCTGGTGCCATCTTAGTAAGGATGGGCAGTGCTGTTTTCTGGTGCCATCTCAGAAAGGATGGACAGTGCTGTTTTCTGGTGCCATCTCAGTAAGGATGGGCAGTGCTGTTTTCTGGTGCCATCTCAGTAAGGATGGGCAGTGCTGTTTTCTGGTGTCATCTCAGTAAGGATGGGCAGTGCTGTTTTCTGGTGCCATCTCAGTAAGGATGGGCAGTGCTGTTTTCTGGTGCCATCTCAGTAAGGATGGGCAGTGCTGTTTTCTGGTGCCATCTCAGTAAGGATGGGCAGTTCTGTTTCCTGGTGCCATCTCAGTAAGGATGGGCTGTGCTGTTTTCTGGTGCCATCTCAGTAAGGATGGGCAGTGATGTTTTCTGGTGTCATCTCAGTAAGGATGGGCAGTGCTGTTTTCTGGTGCCATCTCAGTAAGGATGGGCAGTGCTGTGTTCTGGTGCCATCTCAGTAAGGATGGGCAGTGCTGTGTTCTGGTGCCATAGTAAACGATCACTTTATAAACAAGAAAGACCTTATACACTAACATGTCTGTCGGGCACTTGTCAATGGATCAATCAATTAGTCATGGCTTTGCTTGCTATTTAGGCAAACTGTCCCTCTCTAATTTACCTTATCAGTTTGTGTCAGGGCTTGCTGGGACTTTTAGTTTCACCCCCAACTGGAAAGTCAGAGATTATCAACTCCTGCTGCACATAATAATGTAAATCTCATAAATGTAATCAATCCCATAGTCATAACTGATTGATATTTTCCCTCCTGCACATTTCTGACTTAATATACTAATATACTGTACACTAGACAGATCTCAGGGAGGGCCCAGGTGGATTTAATCCAGCTGTACATATATGGCACAGCACAGACATTTAGGCCACACGATGTGACCTCAAAAAGATAAGGATTTGCTGCTAATGGTCATTCTGAAATCGTATTATAATTGATTGCAGTTATAGTAGCTTTGATCTGCATACCAAATAACAGCCCTTCACTTAGGTAAACACAGGTATGCTAGTAGGGAATGGGTTACATTTTACAGGCTTCACTTTTTATGTTTAAATAACGGTAAAAAAAAAATCTCCGAGGAAAGTAAAGATAACAATAAGTCGAGTGATTGATTTAAATCACTGCTGATGATTATATAAAGATAGAAGTGTGTGGGTGGTAAGCTGCATTATCTCTGGAAGCAAAATGGCTTTTAACTTTCTATTTACATATGACACAGAGCAAAGCAGCTTTCGATTGTGCTAAAGTGAATAGAATAGGCTGTTTTCACATTGCAACACCTTAACAACTGAGATTGACAATGCGGGATCTATTGTAAAGGCAAATACATCACGTTGCTGCAGAGTACACCCCTGAACCCTGCAAAACATTTGCTCATAGTTAAATGTCCCAACGCAGTAAACAGCTAATAACTTACTCGCTGAAATAATGACAAATAGGCGATGAAACAACTGTGTCAGTATTGTGGAGACGTAATTTCATTGTGGCTACATTTATATACACTATATTCAGAGTGTAACACAGTTCAATAAGTGTCAGTGTTCCATCGACCCTATCAATAAAGGCCCAAAAACAGAAGCCTATGGAAATATAGCATCTGCTGATACCAACTTAGGTTGTATAAGTGGGTGCAAGTACAAAAGGCCATTGCTAGATCAATGATGCAACTTTATGTAATAGGAATTTATTTGTTTATTTATTTCTTTATTTTTAAATCTTGGACTTCCAACAATCACGATACATTTCCTGCAGCATTGAGTTTACTAACGCATCAAAGGAATATACAAGGATTAAGCCAAAAGGCTGGTATTGATCTGTTACACACATTTACATTTAGAATAAAGCAGGGATTAAATGTGGGATGCACAATCATTTGTCATTTAAATTGGACAAAATAGAAAATATGTATTTGTTAGACACCAGTGCACTGTAACGTTATTTTTTTTAGTATTGTTTGTTAATTCATATAATAGGGTAAACCTGGAATCTTTACTATTATTCTGGCCTGAAGAGGGCAATAGTTTAACACATAATACATTAAATCACACCGTAGCTTCTTGAGACGTTTGCCTCCAACCCAGGAATGCAATTTTCTGTAGGTAAAAGCAAAGGCTCCTAATTACTGTATATTGAAACAAAAGATCTGATAAACTGTTTGATTTATCCTCAGGCTATGTTTCCAGATTGTTAATACTCCACGAATTGGTGGGTTTATTCAGATGAGAGTGGCACAATTCCTTGAAATGTAATTAATTAATCAGAAATGATCAAACTAGATTATAGGCGTTGTATCATAACTGTTCGGCGTTTGTAAAGGCTACAAAGGAAAAACAAAAGGAAGGTAAAGCAAATTATAGGTTTTACCGCTGAATTTATGAGTGTTGCAATAAAAGCTTCTTTTGGAAAGATCCGCTACTACATGATCCAAATATTTCAGCACCACAGCTATGGACAGCTCATAGCTCCTAGAATATACTGTACAGTAGTTGATGTTCTATATAACTCGCTATTGAAAAGTTCTTCTGGCTGTACTGTACTTTAGTGAATACAGTATATCGACTACAGAAAATTCATCACTTTTATTGTTTTTTTTTCTTAATTACCCAGGAAGTTACTGATTTCTTTTAACGATTAAGTTTCCACTTATTTCAAACATATGTAATTTTGTAATTTTAAAACTAATTTTGTTTAAGATCTTCAATGTATTCCAATAAGACTAGAAAAAAATCTGAGAGCTATCATTTAAAGCTACGTGTAATAAAAACATGTTCACAGTTTAATGCTGAGAAACGTTCAATGTAAAACACACACACATATAATGGTTTTGCTGCACTTGCAAAGTGTAGTAATTCTTGAATAGTGGGTGTGCGGGAATGCATTATAATGCAAATCAAATTGTATCTTATAGTCATTTTTATAATCATTTCTAGCATTTTTGTTATTATTGGTCAAATGTATCTTGTATCATATGTGATGGCATCAGACTAGCCTTCGGGATATAACTGTCAGTCTTTCATTCTACTAAACGGTTCTGGTCGACATCAGTGTACTGAGAGTCAGTCTCTCTCTCTCTCTCTCTCTCTCTCTCTCTCTTTCTCTCCCTCTCCCCTTTAAACTGCATGTTCCTATAGTCCCACAAGGCATTGGCTCTTTCCCATTGGGAAGTAATGAATAAGAGGCTAGGAAGCTTGCACGTCAGATCTTCCTCAATTAATCCACCATTAGCATGTTCGGGATCCACTACTGAATGGTTAACATAAGCTTGTGTAACTGTATGCTGCCCAGAACCAATTAGGAGCTGCTAAAAAATGAACTCTTTGCAGCCCTGTGCTGGGAGCTGTCAGGCTTTTACATGCTGAGCTGTGGAGGTTGGGGTGTAGTGGCAGCAGGCAGATGGTGCAGATCAGATCGATGTGATCCCTATTGCTGCTTTTTTTCCCTTTCCCTCTGGTTACTGAAGCAGAGGGCGCTGGCTGAAAGCAGTAACCGAGTAAGGAGTGAACCTGTCTGGGGACTTTCTGCAGGATATCCCCCCATCAGTGACTTTCAGGTTTATCACGAACGAGGAAAAAGCAGCTTGCACCACCAGCTCCGGTTCCTAAAGCAGAAATCAGCTTCCAAACGCACAGCCCAAGGATCAGCTACTGTACATCTTCAGAGTCAGCCGGAGCTCTCATACAGTCTTGGAAACTACACGGTAAGCAATGGGTTTCATACAGGGATGAACTATAATTGCTCATCATATGTTAGTACTATATTCCTATATAATGTATATTTCCAAGATGGCTCATTACTGTATGTGTCACCAAAGAAGATCAATATTTTTTTTCCTCCTCTCTTTTTGCAAACCTGCTGTAGCTGAGATGACTTTCTCTGTGCACACAAAGATGATTTCCATTTGTTGTGTATTTTGCGGATTTTAAACGATCTTGCTGTGCTGCACAACATCTCACAGGCTTTTCTGAAACACATCCTTGAAGATTATTTCTTCAAGTAAAGTAACAGAACAACCCAATGGTATCTGATATCATGTACAGACAACACACGTCTTCCTCAGATAACAATGAAGCCAGCTTTACAACTGCCTCTCTGCTCCTACAACAGAAGAAACACCATATATGTATCTATTAGTTGGAAGTTGTTCATGGGAATACATTAAGGCATTAATGCTACATAGGGGGTGTAGAGATAGGTGATACCTTAGATTGGAGTCATTTTCTTTTATTTATATTTATACTGAAGTGAGCTCTCTCTGTGAATACTGAGAACCTTTGAGAAGGTGGGGCACCTATGTCATATTTTTCTCTTAGCGTTACTTTCATAAGTCTGGATTGTTGGCCGGTTGCATGTTCCTTTGCCATAGGACTGGGGAATTGAGATCATACATACCACTAGTTCTAACCGAGCGACTGCCCATAAGATATAGTGACTTTCCCTAAGGCACACTTCACGATTTCTGGAAGAAGACGAAGGGTGTGAAACTCTACAAAGCCAAGGGGATCTGATCCAAAATTGTGTTAGTATGTCAAGAACAATTTTCAGGGAGCAGTAATTGCAAAGGGAGAATATTTTCCTAGCCCCCACATTATGCTTCTTGCATGAAGGAGTGGATGTATGTCTCACCCACCAACAGCTGTAACATTTGGCTGACGTTACCAAAAAGGGAGCTGTCCACAGATCGGTGCTGAACAGTTTCAACCATATTGGTATTGTAGACTTTCTATCCTGTGATTTTACACTTGTGTCACTGTAGATTAAGTGTATTTTTATTTTCTGTTTCAAAACCTTTGTGATATTCATTTGCACTTTTCCTTTGTCTTAAGGATGTACTGATTATTTGAACTGTACTTGCATGAGAAACACAGCATACAGTAGCACACATTTAGAGAAGGATATTATTTTAACACCTACATTTAGAACTCCCTTACTGGGTATTTGATTATTTAGTTTAGTTAATAAATGGGACCATTTCAAAAGTGATATATAAATATATATAGTTTCAGACATCAATACAGTATGTATACATTTATAAATATGTATCTTTGTATATGCTGGCCATGGTGGTCAAATAGTAATATGCATGTATACATATAATCACTTGCATAAATATATCCCAGATGTATATTATCTCACACTGATCACTCACTACTCAGCATGCGTGCTGCATAAATACACATTTATGAAGTAGAATAAGAGAAAATGGACACATGATTCTACACTCTTTCTTTAAAATGCATGGATTGCAAAGGAATCTGACTGATGTTCTATACACACTTCCTACAGCTCCACTATCTTTATATCTTAAAACAAAGCTGATCAAGAAAATCCACATTTCTAGCGATGATCTGGGTTTATAACACTCTTTCACATATCCTATAATCCACTTCTGCATTCAGCACAGCTACAGTAATCCTGACCTTTTCAAAAATTATCATTTTGATGTGAAACTACAGACAATGCTATGCCATATTGTACATCATGTACCTTTCCACATGGCATATGTACATGTATTTCATAATTCATAGTTATAGATTTAAGTGCACAATGCATAGAAAAATGAATGAGCTAAAATAGTACAAAGTTTAAATGTGGATAAAACAGCATAAGGGAAAGACATGTATTACTACTGATATAATAATAGAAGAAATTAATAGTTCTTATGCATAATCACACAATGTGTGGCTTAATATATAGAATGTATATTCAGTACTCTGTTGGACCCTTCACAGTATGTCTATACTTAAGTATGCATGCATTTCTCTTGCAGGAATCTATAGGTCCATTGGACAACCAATTGAACAGTTTGGAGCAGGGGGGGCGTACAACACAGGGTTATTTTGCAAGTACAGAGGAAGACATGAGGAGAGACAAGGTACATTGCACGTAACTCTCTTGTGGTGTGTGTATGTGTATAGATGCACATCTTCATTACATTACACTTCATGGCTCTCTGCTATTTTTTCAGGACTGGGACTAGGACATTTTGGACTTGGTTTATGGACCTGTTTGGATTCTTCCCTGCCTATGGATTTATTGTCCAGCCGGCTGCTGCTTTGTGGCTCTCTTCGGTGACGGGTATTCTTGGGTGGATAATACGGATTACGTTGTTATTGCTTAAGAATACGCGTAGTTGAGGAGAGTATCTACAACAAGCACGCTGCAACGCACCATGTGGCAACAACTGACTGCTGTCTTTGCCAAGGTAGCACAATTTCATCTATTTTCCATGCATTTAAGATGCTTGCTTGCAAAATGCTTACTGAACTTATTATTTCAGCTGATAGATCCATTAAATGGGCAGTGTGTTGTATTCTCCCCTTTAAACTACAGCTGAATGATAAATAGATGTATATATATATTTTTTATTATTTTTCATTATTTTAGCTTTGGTGTGGTTATTGATTTGTGTTTGCCAAATGTTTCTCTTCAAATAACTATTAAAAAAAGAGCTTTGAGGTTTCTTGTGCTAGTCTGATATTGTGGATGAATTATATATGGGCTCAGTTATACACCAAGGCAACGCCTTAAAATTCTTTCAGCCCGGATCCTTTGGGACTTCACTGAAATAAAGTGATCCCTGCTCTGAGGCCTGTATCTTTGCCTTGGGCCTAATCTCTGCACTACGTTTATTACCCTTTGCCTTAGCACTCAGTCATTCCAATCTTCCATTCTCCCTGACATGTAGTAAATGTTCCCTTGGAAGTGTCAGTTCTGCAATAAGTGCTGCAGAACTCCATTTTGAACTCCAAGTAGAAAAGCGAGGGTTAATGAGCACTGCTATGTTGTTTCTGTTGTTTTAACCATGGATTGCAAATCAGTCTACTAAAAACGATTGGAAATCTTTGTGAGTACATTGTAACCCATTAATTTCACTACGGGTAGCACAATAAACGGTTTGATACGATTGAGAATTGCCAGCTGCGTGTTATCTTGCTTCTGTAAATACTTTCTTGGTCTTATACATATATATATTATTGAGCTAAATGATTATGCATGATAGATAAGCAAAATAACACTTGAAAAATATGCTACAGTTAGAAATGTATCACTTATGAGAAGAGTAAATTGTAATCTATGTCTAATTATCAAGAATTGAATAAAATATGTTCTGTCAATTATAGGGACTATTCTGGTATGGTAATGTAAAAAACAGTGTCCAGGAATATACAAAGAAATAAAGACATTGCCTTCACAATCATAATTGCTTATTGCATTTCTAGATTTTGAATCCTGAACAAAATCAGCTTTATACTAAGTACACATTGCACTAAAATTTAGACTGAATTAGTTAATTTAAAAGTTCTTTGGACAACTAATGCAAAATAAGATGTAAAAAAACATTCTAACTTATTTTATTCAGGTTTGACAAAACAAGCATTCCAATTATCTTCAATTACATTTATTTGATCATGGTATATATACATATTTATTGTATTTTGATGCTTAAAATACATAATAACTCTTATATTTGGAACATTTTAGGGCATTAGACTGAATGCAGTTATCTAATCTGCGCCACATAGTAGAAACAGCTGTATTTCCACTATAGGGAAAATAGAAATATTCTTCATCTTTTAACATAGACTGATAAAAGATTGCTTTAATTAACAGAGCTAACCTTTGCAGTGGCCTCTCATTTCCACATCCATCAGAATATATTACCTTCAACTTCTGCCGGGTTCTGATTTTGTGGATGGACACTTCATAATATTCATTTATTAACCAAATACTAAAAAAAATTAAGACTTGTGTCATTTTATCTATCAGAAGTACAAAAGTTAAGTGTAAGTGCCCATGAAAGGCCTCAACCTTAGTATTCTACAGAGAAAAGTGAAATGCCCTTTATAACTGTGACCAGCAGAGTATAGTACAGTTTTAGTTTACAGCTAAATAATTTTGCCAATATGTTACATAAGAGCGTAAAAATGGAAGTTGTAAATGGTCGTTATTTAATCATGACGTTGATTACAAAAAATTATACCGGTACACTTTGTTTATGATTTGACAGTCAAATAAACATTAATATTTCTCTAGATTTAACATGAAATGTTTTTCAACAAAATTATGATTTCAAATAAATTATACATTTGGGAATTTTTTTTTTATAATAATGAAATAACTGGTACACTGGTATAAAAAAGATGAGTTTTGATTTTAGAAAGCAAAAATGTGAAAGCCTAACACAATTGGAACATTGGAAAAGCCATCTGCTAAGACAAAATTGCCACTTAAGGGCCTAATGCCAATGAATTATGCAATAACGTCACATTCTCATTATATATAGATGCAGCTTATAATGTTACAAATTGTTCCATTTAGATTCTGCTTCGTCTTCTGGTTCTCAGTAAATCTCTTTATGATTAATGATTTCGCAGCAATGGAAACATTCTATTAAAATGGATGAAAAACGTCTGCAGGTTTCAGTGACTATCCTGATTAAAAAAAAAAAATCTATTTATGATTTTTATCTAAACTACCAGAATATGTTGATGAAGTAAACATATTGATAGATTAAATTGTATTGCTAATAAATAAAATACTGTTACTAAAAGTGCAATACATGACGTTACTTTGAGGCCTTGTTATACAACATTCTGTATTTTACATTTATTATACCTGCTTTTTTATTTGAAGTTCTTTCTTATACTTTACCATAGTTGTTTATATTAAAAAGTATATTTCAGAAAATATGTCACTATTATTTTGAATAAATACACACAGAACAATCACATTACATGCACATGTTGAGCGTACATAATACATGTGTATCTCAATTTATTTTAATATTATTCTTGATTCATAAAAGATTATAGACAACAAGATAATTAGAGTATAGGGAATTTTTGTTACAATTGGTACAAATTACTATCTCATCATAACAACATAAAAAGGTGATTTTTTCAGTCATAAGAACTGAAGTATGTAACTACCATCATTATTATTTTAGAACTTTATAACAGTTATTGGATTTTCTTACACAACTCCATTTTATGGTAGACTACATTGGGAGCAGTACTGCTGTTACATTTGCAATGGGCCTCAATGCAACCATAATTTACAACAACATTTTGTAAAATCAAAATAAGTTATTAATTTATTTGTATTTAGGGAAATAAAGTATTTAAAAAAATAGTTTTCAGTATCAAACGTGTCTTTGGTGTAAGTAGACTAGAACATTAAAAGGCAGACAATTCCTGAGAAATAAGGTTATATCATAAAATGGTATTATATTCAAATATATTCAAATTTTATGAATTATCCAATGATCTATACATATTGCATAGACTTTGAAAGGTATATTATGCAAAATAATAGTCCACCAAGACTGGAATATACTGAGGCCTGCATAATCAATGTAAAGCATTACAATGAAGGTATTAGTGAATAATAATCATAAAATTTGCCAGCAGCTGAACCTAAGATTTTAGTCTCTGAATGTATAGTTAATATATAGTGAAACAAAGTTGGCAGATACTCTATATCATTAATTTACATAATCCCAGCAATGTATACCACACTTTACATGGTTGGCTTACAGACCATATACAAAACATAGGCTCCATAAGAACAAATAAATAATCGTGTCCACAAAAACATCTTCATTGAATGGAATATTTGAAGACATTCAGACTCCAAGCAGGTTCAAACTATTTTTTTAGCCCCCCAGATAATGACACATACAGTAGCTACATCCATATGGTGTGATCACATGCTTGGTGCACAGTAATGCTTTGCATTTTATGTGTGTTCTAGCTAATGGATCTAATAAAGAAAACAGGGACTCTTCCCTGCTTGTGATCAAGTGGTGACCTTGCAATAAAGATACAATTATCCTGCTACTATCAGTATATAAGGTTAGTGTGTTTAGAGATGGGTTTGCATCTGCTAGTCTTGTCTCACCAGAAGTTGCTGACCATTCTGTCCACCATTGGGTCAAGCAATTACTTCAAGTTTCTAGAAGTGAATCTAAGAACAAACTACTTAATAGGTATTATATGTATAGGGTTTCCAAAAAAGTGCTAAGGGTAGTTTTCAAGGAATACAATGCTTAACATATCTGTACTGGGAATAGATTACTGTATGTACACATGTAGACATTATACAGTATACATTCATGTCTTGTCATGTCTAGTCCAAGCCCACATTCCAGTCACTGTGGCACACTACAAGGGCTATATTACTAACTCTAATTTGTGGTGACTACTTGGTACATTCCAAGGCTTAATTATGCTGATAGTCAATATAACCATTGTTCCATCTTTATTAGTATATCTATAAGAAGGTCATTAACCTCATTTAACCCTAACTTTGGGAAATATTTAGGTAGGAAGAATGACATTAAGAGTTACTTTTCAAGAATGCCCTAAGTAATATCAAACAAGGATAGGAACCTCTGGTCTACAGTCAAGTACAATAAACTAATTGTTAGCTTTTTGAAACTTCGTATGTATGAATCAATCTAGCCCTCATTATTATGTATATATGCAACGAGGTACTTACATTGTGTTTTGTAGCAATATAAGGGATACAGTACAGTCAAGTTAAGTCTAGACCTTTTCATTAATTTGAATATATGAAGAGATCATATAGGATATATCTGTATTATTTCTTAGACCTAACACAGTTGTGCATATACTAACAAGCCCAGTGCTGTGAGGCAGCAATTCTAACCATAGAGCCACCATGTTGCCTATAGCTCTTTATAGACTCAGGAGTGTTCTCTATTAGAATGAAACAAGAGATAATTCCAGCCATTTTGATAAATCATTTTGATATGTTAAAGACATTAATATATTATTAAATGGCATAGTTTTTATGATTTTGTTAATATTACTAGCACATAAATGATAAATTATGATTTATTTATTTTTACACTTGTGCCTAAATTCATGCATTGAAGTGTTTGAGTGCAGCTTACAGTGACCAATCAGAAAGTTGCTTTCATTACTCAACCATTAATGGATTTTAATTGTTGATTTAATGCTATAAGGGACTGTACATCAAAATATTTTCACTTTGTTAATAATTAACCACGGGACAACCGCCATGTTTAAATTACACTACATGTGCCTTATTCAGGGTACAGTTTTTCTTAAACAATATTATATATTTGTAAAATAACTTTATAATCTAGGAATTGTTCTGTCTATTTACTGATAATAAATATATTTTGCAAATGGAACTCTTCACTATCCAGCTGCTAAAATATTCCTCATCTCTAGATGTGTTTTGCTTTCACTAATAGTTTGTACAATCTGTTGCACTGAAGAAGAGGCTTAACAGAATTTATAATGAAGACTATAAAAAGTAGCAAAAATGAAATTTTATTAACACCAGCCATACAGTATTTCTTTATTTCTAGCTTCACTCCTTCTAAGAGCTCAAGGTGAGATGTACAGTATCAAACATCTAAAGGGTGGAAGTGGAGAAGATTCCCATAGCAACCAATCAAATTCTACCTATCATTTTATAGTATGTACTAGATAAATGTTAGCTAGAAGCTTATTGGTTGATACATCACCCACTCTTCTCTATTAAAAAATGTTAGTTTCATTTACTCAGATATTATTTTTAATATGCCTTATGTTGCTTTCTCATATTTTGCAATCACATTATTGTGAAATAATGTGATTTCATCAAAATTTACAATAACCAATGTATTCAATTGACTAATTGCTACTAGTCTTTTAAACATACAATTGTAGTATTGATTTTTTATATGGATAATTTACCCTATTCTGTTTGGATTCTAAGGGGGAATTCAATTAGCTGCGGTAAATTACCATGTGCCAATTGATCCCCCGGGGCTTATCCCCAAAGCATGGCCGCATCAGGGATTTTTTTCGGGACCTCAGCAGGATCCAAAATAAAATCCATGATAATTAGCCTGTTTTCAGGAAGCCCACCAGCAAAATCATATAGGACCGTGAACATATCACGGATTCTATGTGTTTTGGTCCAAAAACAGATAATTTTTCTGGGGGAAAAAAAAGGGCTCTAATTGAATTGACCGAAGTAAAAAATGGGGAAAAGTCTAATTTTTCACAAAAAATTATTGGGGCTAATTTAATATTCCCCTAAGTGTATTGCAAGTCATCTTCAAATTCTGTGATGTTTATAAAGGAGCATGGTATCTTGTGCCTTTGTATCATAAAACTCTTAAGTGATTTCATTTTTATACCGTAAGACATAGAAATAATCCTCACTGCAAACTATTTTATACCAAATGTTATATATTACATATTCATGTCTAAACAGGCAGTATGCAAACATTTTTAGTAATCTGAAGAATATATTGATCTTTAATATGCAAACATTTAGCTTTTTTGCTCATACGCAGTTATAGACTGGTAAAAGATTTTAACATTTTAGATTGTATGATTTTTTTTCCCTTAATTTGGCAGAATTGCCTAATAGTTACTGTACATGCAGAAAATTTGTTCAAACCAATTTGAAATATCGCTAATCTGAATTTGAAAAATTAAAATATACACTTTTTTTGTACTCTACTTTAACCACAATATTGTACCGTGGACAAACATGTCTGCTCTGTATGACATAATGCGTATTAAACAATGCTGTACAGAGAAAATATAATATTCACATCTGTCCCTGTCTCCTAAATTTTCTATCACACAAACACGAACTAGGATGCATTTTGGTCAGCAGCCAGTAATCTATTGGGACTGTGGGAAGAAACCCATTCAAACATAGAAATACAACACAGTCCTGGTGGGATTGAACCCATGACCCGTCTGCTGTGAGACAGCAAATTTAACCACAGATCCAAAATGTTACCGATAGCACATAATAGACTCAGAAGTATTGTATTAGATTGAAAGAAGGGATGTTTTCCTTCATTTAGAAAAATCATTTTGATATTTTAAAGACATTAATGCAGTATTATGTGTATATGTAAATTAATAATTGGTGACTTTTTTTGAACTGGTGCCTTAATGCTTGCTTTAAAAGCATCTTTTTCACAACACATGCTGGGCATTACATTCTTCTTCATTAGATCCCAGTATAAATAACAATACATTCCATAGTGTGTCCTAGAAAGACCATTTCCAGAAATCCCTGTAATGACCACAATACCTTAAGCAAGACCAGCTATCCACTGTGGGTTTTTTCCATTTCATGGAGATGCTGGGTCCTGACTTTCCAATCTCACTCATGCTCTGTCTGCATTACTTTTCCTATGTGTGATACTCTTTAATATAAAATTTCCATAGTGCACTGCATTAGGAAAATGTTCAGTGCAGCATTTATAATGCAATTCAGCTATTCTTCCAGTTGTCTATGCTATATGGTTCTGCAAATATGTAGTCAATAATTTACAAATCTGGTTATGCAAAGCCAACTCTGCATCATTCAGGATTGTACCATGTGTGGGCAGTCTTAGCGCCTCTAAAATACATTTAAAGTAGGTTTCTCTTAGAGGAGAAGTCTACATTTGAAGACTTTTGAGGGCATGGACCACCCAATATTCTATTTTACTAGTTTAATCTCTGTCACAGGCTTGGACTATCTGTAGGCTCTAAAGTGTTGTTAAACTACAAGTCTAAGCATTACTCTGGATAATTAGAGCACCTTTTTAGTATTGGAGCTATTTAACAAATGATAACTACCACAGTCCCCATAATTCTATTTTCAGCTCTGATAATCAAGTTTTTCAGAGCTTGTTCTCCAATAGCAAACACCATCTTTAGATGACATTAGTCATTGTAACCTACAGGTTATCCTTTCACTAGATTTTCAGTTTTCATATCCTTCCCCAACAGCCTGTACTTATACATGATGGGCTAATAGCTGTGTATGAATAGAATGAAAGCTTGGTTTGAGAAAGTCAGTAAAGTGATAACTATCCCTCTACTTTTCGGTCTTCATCAGTGAGGGCTCTTATCAAAGCTACTGGCAAGAGAATTTTTTTAACAAATCACATAAAGGACATGATGTATCAAGCATTGCATCTTGCATGTGATGCATCCCACCACTGATCAAGCATAGTAGAGTTTAATAACACCATATGCTTGCACAGTTGTGGTTAAAATCACAAAGGACAGCTCTCCCAACAAGAGATGTCATTTCCGGTGTTTGGAATTCTGGGTTTATGACCCAGGAGTCCCACTGTGCATGTGCGGCTGTTGGCTATGGGGGACCCTGGGAGGGATCCTATTGGATTCCTCTCTGGGAAAGCTCTGAAAAGAAGCCCATAGGCTTCTATTATGCAACACTGTCTTTAGAGGGTGTTGCCCATCGGGTCCCAGCTCCAGAAAAAGTTTAGCTTTACGGAGCTTAGTGCATTTGGAGACCGTATTCTTGGCATTGATGCATCCCATCCATAATAGTGTACTAGGCCCCACTGCCCACAATGATAAATAGGCCCCTATGTGTAACTAAATATTCCCCACAAAGCACAGAGCTAACAGATATATTTTCAGTCAATTGGCTGAACTGAATTTGTGACCAGTGCTATTATCAACCCATTGTAATACCATTTTTTAAAAATAATTATTTGATTGTACACCTTGCAGTCATCTAGAGATAAAAACAAATGCAAATTGTAGTAAGCATACACATACACTTATTTTTAAACGTAATTGTTTAAATTTAAATATCCTCATTGGGCTTGCGAGTAGTTAGGAGCAAATAAAAAGTGAGCAAAAAAAAATAGCAAAAAAGGAGCAAATTTGCACGTGGCCAAAACCATGTTGCAAATCAGGTTACAACATTTAATCTAGCACCTGTTTAGCACCCAATCTTTTTTTTTTACCAATGTCACACTTTTTTTTTATTTTTTTATTACACTTTAATTATTACCTCTCACCTATGTAACAATCTCAAGACATAGCTGCTGCTTCTTATTAATTGAACACTTTTTAACACTTAAACCTCTCACCAACATGATGCCTTGGAGTGGTTGGCTTGTGCTGGCCTGGGGGTCCAGTGCCCTGGACTTGACTCTTAGTGTTAGGGACCCACCTGATGATGAGGTCACCTTGATGCAGGGGGTTAGCCCATATTTTTTGCCAAAATTATACTAAGCACCTCAAATTTACTCTATGTTATATTGCAGAGTTTATTATAAATATTCTGATTGGCAGTGTTTAGTTTTTGGAGTGTGTACTTGCAATTTTTCTTTCCTCTGTGTGGAACTACAAGTCTTAGCATGGTAGCACCTCTCGCTATGTTTAGAATTAGGGTATGCAGTCCAAGGCCCTCCTTTCCCATATGCACTGCAGGTTTGGCAGATTTAAATTGTGCAGAAAGATTTAGGACTAAATTGACTAAGCCGTTGCTTTTGACCCCAGATTTTAAAATGCCAATAATTTTACATTTGAAAAACTCCTGTTTTTGCATTTAATATTGTTGTTGTGTTAACTTTTTGGGGTCAAAGCTGCTGCTAAGTAAATCTAAAGCTTGGCATCCACTATACAATTTTCTGTCAGATATCTGTACAATCTGGCTGGTTGGAATGAAAACCTGGTAATGTATGGGAGCAAATGACAATCGTCCATTTGCTTACTAACACTGGAAAATAGCCACAAATGGTTGTTCAGACAAATTGGTTAAAACACACAAATGTAACCAATTTGAACAATTGTTTTGGTCCTTTTTTCAGTGTTTAAAACCATATGATCGACTGTCATTTGCTTCCATACATTACCAGGTTTTCATTCCAACCAGCCAGATTGGACAGATATCTCATAGAAAATTGTGTACTGGATGCCCAGCTTTACCCTTAAAGTTGAGGAGGGAGTTGTCCTAGCATAATTCTAAATCTCATTGTAAAAACAAAGCTGACGAGAATTTATTTGCTACATTAAAAAGCAGCCTTATGTTCCTTGCATGCCAAAAAAGAAATGCACTTGAATCTCTTGCACTGTTTTTTATATATGCTCCTCACACTGCATTTGTGCCAAAGTTTGCAAATTAGCCACTTGCCTGGCATGATTGCATCAATTGCGACCATGACAGGCTGGGCTTGCCCTGACATGGTCATATCTGATGCAACTAGTCAGAAAGGCCTACTGGTCAGCTGCCGGAAGACAATCTTACAGCAGCTGCCATCCTCAGAGGGATCTCCAACTCTATCACTCATGGCTCCACTCCCAGTGTGTCCCAATCACTGCGGGCTAGAGTGATCGGGCAATCCAGTGGTACCCCAACCCAGAGGCTGCAATGTAATCAAAGCTGCTGTGCTCACGGTAAATGCAGCTTCTCTCCCCGTATGTCTTAATCATTGTGGCCTGCAATGAATGGGCAGCCCGACATAACCCCCACCTGGTAGCTACAGAGCAGCTGGACTGTGATGCAAAGTAAACAGAGCAGCCACAGCTCACGGTAGCTGTGGCATCTCTCCAGGGCCGGACTGGCCATCTGGCACGTCTGGCAAATGCCAGAAGGGCTGATGGCCTCAGGGCCAGTTCGAGGAGTGCAGCTGCAACTGCACAGGGCGGAAGTCACCTTCCGAACTTCGGAGGTGTCCCCACCCTCCACCCCCCTGCTGGAGTTCACGGAATGGGCTCAGGGGTAGGGAAGGGGTGGCAACAGTGATGGGCCGATGTGCTCTGCTCAGCCGGGAAGAGACGGGGCTTTCCTGTGAAGCAAGGCCCTCGTGACTCACAGCGCGTCTCCTTGAAATGTAACCACGCACCCTTTGCGAGCATGCGTGCTTAAGGCGCGTGCAAAGGGTGGGCTGCCAGGGCTGATCTACAGCCCCAGTCCGTCCCTGCTTCTCTCCCAGTATGTTATGATCATTGTGGCCTACAGTGTTTGGGCAGCCCAGCAGCACCCCCACCCAGTGCCTGTGGAGCAGCTTGACTGCAGTGCAAAGTAAACAGAGCAGCTGTGGCTCACAGCTTCTCTCTCAGTGTGTCTCGATCACTGCTGTCCACAGTGATTGGGGAGTCAAGTGTCACACCCACACAGTGGCCTCGCCCACCCACAGCTGCTGCCTTCTCTTACAGGACTGTGAAGTCATGCAATAAGTTGTTTTACAGTTAAACAAGCAAACCACTATCTATATTCACATACTAGTAATTAAACTATTTTTGCTACTCCACCACCCACTCTGACTGCTGCCTTCTTGTCCCATTCCTCTCTCTGTGCACTGCTTCATTTCAATACACACCCAATCCTCTCCATTCCATCTGCCTCTGCCCCTCTGTCCGTTCCTTCACTCCCCTGATTCGACCTGTCTTCAAAAACGTACCCCATTCCTGGGGGCTAGCTGAGTCCTCCTCTTCTGCGAAGCTTGGTTTGTCTCATTGGGCTCCTACTGTATGCGCATGTTGGAGATGGGACAAGCCTTCTACAATTATATGTGTGCGCGTAAATATATTGACGTTAATATAGTAACATTTTTTATTTTTTTTGTAAACTATTTTATTTTCCAATAATTTGCTCTTGTATGAGCGGTTTACATTAAACTCAAAAAACTACTAAACAATAACAACAATAATAATAACAGCATTAAAATTGAATATTCACAATAAACACATGAAGTCTGAAAAGTGAACACTATAAAGGAGGAAAAAAAGGCCCTTTGCAGTGTAAACAATTCTGCCAGCAGGTTGATACAGTACTCTTGCATTCATTATTGACCCAGTGTGCATAGCTATGAAACATGTGTGTTTCTCTACAATATTTCGTAAGTGTGTGAGTGGCAGAAAAGTGCAGATACCCCTGAGCTCCTATGTAGAATGAATGATATTTGATAATAAAGGCAGATATAGACACTGCAAAGGTGTACAGGAGTTATTGGTGGTGGGGAAGTGCTTCAAGAACTTTTGTTTGCCTTGTCTTTATTAGCTCTCTTCCATTAACCAGTAACATGAAAAAGGAATAGGATGTTACGAGGTTGTTTTCAGGGCAGGTATGCTGTAGTTATGCTCTTGACTGAGAACACAAGCTTGACAGGTTACATGTACAGTACAGTACAGTACATCTAAGCAGAAATCATTGCCATAGCCAGAGTGATTCAAAGTGATATCTCATTCTATACATGATAGTTATCCCTGGAACAATTTGAGAGGCTGCATTATTAGACGTGATTAGATGAAGACAGCTCAAAATAACATGGATTCCTTTGGGATAATGTTGGCTGCATTGGTACAGTAGCAATGAATTAAATGACTGCTACTGATTGCTGTGTTATTTTAGCGTCTGTAAGGATTTATTTATTTTTGACATCACAGAGCAAATGGTTTCCTCAAGGTCTGTAAGCAGAGCACATTGTATTTCCTCATAAGGTCAGACCAGTTTAATGGTGCATACACACGGAACGATCGCCAACGATAGCGATATAATTTAACGATCTCCCACCAACCCACCAACGATGGCCAACAAGCCACGATCAATGATCACGGGTCCCTATAGTAACCTGGTCGATATCGACCAGGTTGGCCTGTATGCACAGGCGATGGACGATATCGTTATCATCTATACGTACCCACAAATCGCAGGTCATTGATGGGTTGGAGGCACCAAAAAATGCACAATATGAATGATAACGATATGATAGATTTTATTATTGTTCATATCGTGCATTTTAATTGTGTGTACAAGTAACAAGTAACCTTAACAGCAATGCACATTGCAATGTACTGTACAGTACAGTATGAATGCACTAGAATCCAAAGTTAGCAGCCAGTTTCATCCTTTTTCACAGGCTTCCTAATCAACAAGTTAAATAAACTATGTTCTTTATTGCTAAATGTCTGCCACTATAAAATGTGTACACATTCAGACATAACTAACGATTATTTTATACATATGTAAATAATGGATAGAAGAGCACCAGATGAAGAGGAAGCGGCATCTTATGAAAACATATAACATTATATTGTTGCAGAATTGTAGCACAGTGTGAAAGAGGTTTTACATTGCTTGCAGCTTGAATAATTGATTATTTTGCAGCTGGAGGTACATTTTAATATACTGGCATGAGAGTTCTTTTCAGATGCTTTACAGAGATTCCAAGGCTTCCTGCCTCCATTTTTAAGCATGATATTTCTCATGATGGCCCATTAAAATGGAATACTGTAGCTGCCATGCCTATTACAGACAGCGGCCAAAATGACACGTCCTAACGCAGCAATAGGGTATTTATAACTCAGCAATAGGATGTTTATTTTTTAAAACAACATCTAAACATAAAATATACACACACATACTCACAATCACCACACATATCCGAGATAAAGCAGGTTAGAATGGGTGTTTTCCTATGCACATTAGACTTCTTGTGTTTAAACTAGGGGTGAGCGGGTTCGGTTTTACTCGGATTTACTCGGATCTTTAAACGGCATTTTATTGGCTATCGCCTATCATGTGTTTTGGATAGCCAATATAATAAATCCGAATTTGCGGTAAAGTGGCGATAAGAACCGAGTAAATCCGAGTAAAACCGAGCCTGCACATAAACCTATCAAAGAAAATGTTGACAGGTTTGCTAATTGTGAAATAACAAGGAATTTAGTCATGCGTTCAGCTGCATAGTAATGCTGTACAGTACTGTATTTCAGACAAACAGGTCCAAGTGTGCATGAGATACCATAGACATAGTTAGTGGCAACACAAATATAGGGTTGCTCTGAGCAACACCAATATGTGTGTTGCCACTAACTATGTCTATGATATGGGCAAGGAGTAAAGTAATATTCCCAAACATTTCAATATGTTGGGCACTATGCAGTATATAGATTTGTGAATTAATTACAACACAGAAGGCCCTCAAAATGTGAACTAATGTCCACTAGGTGCCCTTATTATCTCTCCAACTGGTTGCACTTCCATTTGGTGTGTGGGTTTAGAAATTGATTCACTGTAAGTGTTTTTTCTGCACTAAAAATATATTTATGGGCTCATTCGCATTTATTTTGTTATTTTATTTTTTTAAAGTGCCTAAAATTGTACCCTGTATGTCGGATCAAACGTTTATGTGATTAAGCATTTAAGCTGGAGTGAGAAGCTGTAACCAGAACTCCTATGGTTTAATTGACCCATCTGCACAAAATTCAATGGAACTCTACAGCATGAATTATAGTACACCTAACACACAGTAAATTCAGCCAATCAATTCACTTAGAATCGATAGCTCATGAATATTTGTCATGAAGTGCCTCAGTGATGTTTCTAGTGATTTGATAGGCTGCATAAATATTAGTTCATTCCTACAAATGTCTGCATCTCCATTGTATAGAGAAATTTCCCCTTTATACCTTATAAACCCACCAGTGTTAATCTAGTTTTTTTCCATTTCCTATTTATTTTGTCTTTCATTTCCATTGCTGTTCCCTGCAACCCAAACAATATGAACATATATACTGTTACAAAGTTGCCAGATTAACTCCTTTTCGCAAGTTATAAATGTGTAGTTTCTGTTTTATTTTCACTTTCACTGTACCAATCGGCCACCCGATATGTCTGGCCTGAAGAACAAGCTACGTTGTCATTATTATTTCCACTGCCTGTGTCAAGCATATGGATCAGTCGGTCCATGTTAGCTGTGAAATATATATTTTTCAGATATACAATATATCGCATCTGCCATTCAGCACGGCTGACGCAATAAGATTGTGAAAGATCTCTTTCACAGATATATTGTTTATACACACTGCCAAATGGACTGAACAATATATCATTCATCAGCTATACAAACAACATATTGCCTAGTACCCAAATAATAGATGAGAAATTAACACCCTGCTGTGACCCTGTCCATATATACTGTAATACACATATCTATCTATCTATCTATCTATCTATCTATCTATCTATCTATCTATCTATCTATCTATCTATCTATCTATCTATCTATCTATCTAAATAGACATGTATCTTATATATGGACAGGAACATAGCAGGGAGACAATACACCAGGAAGAAGCTGAGTGCCCGTAGCATTGTAAGGACGCACTAGCCAGCTCTTTGGTGGTTTTCCAGGCCTGAGGGTGTAATTCCAACCACCCTGCAAGCCATGTACAGGTGCTACTGGGGCAGTGAGGGTGCAATACTCCAGGCCTGGCTCACACTCCCATTGTTAAGGCTCTGCAAATGAATATTAAATATAAATATATATATATATAATTAAATAAATATATATATATAACTATATATATATATATATATATATATATATACACATATATATATAAATAAGTGTCCTGACTGACTGACTTACTGACTCGTCAATGCCCAGCCCAAACCCTGCAACCTAGAAACATGTAATTTTGGGAGAATATACCTTCCATGATGTAAGCACCCACTAAGCAGATATTTTTCAAAATTCGACCCTTAAAGAGTGTGAAAAGAGCTAAAATGTTTACTCCCCCTGTGCAACGTCCTGACTGACTCATCAACACCCTGCCCAAACCCCTTGACCTAGAAACATGAAATTTGGGGAGGATATTCGTTCCATGATGTAAGCACCCACTAAGCAGGGCTTTCTAGAAATGTGACCCATTAAGGGGGTGAAAAGTGGTAAAATGTTTCCTTTTGACCGAGGTAATTATATGACAAAACAACATGTCCCAAGTACTGTGGGACTGTAAGCTCATTGTCTGGGTCAAGTGGAGGCCTGAGAGGTGGTTCTGCAGCACAGTCCAATATTCAAATAGGGGAGCCACACCAACTGTCAGTGATGTTTGTCAGCATTTTGGGTGACAGTTGTGGCTCCCCGATTTGAATAATGGACTGCGTTGCAGCCCCACCTCTGGAGTGACCCCTGCTGAGGACTTAACTCTTTGACTAGGTTTTTTCCATTTGGATACTTCACTTGCATTGTATTTGGATTTTCATTTTCTTGAACATGGCAATTGAGATTTTGAATGTTAAAGGGGAGATGGTGTCTCACACCATTGTCCCAATCACAGGAGACAGAGCCTGCATTTTTCAGTCCCTCTCCTATCTCATGTATGATACTCAGCTAATGGTTAGGGAGGTGCGTAAACTAATTGTGAGGCACATGGTAGACAAGTGGGAGATCCCCATCATGTCCCATGATAGCAAGGAGGACAAATATACCAGCTCCGCTGAGTACCTCCTTGACATGTCCCTTTACTTATGGTGGGTTATGCAATCTGGTAGTGACTGGGCAGCTGTTCGAGCTCGCCTTTGAGGTTTACCACAATGGTGAGCTCTAGGAGAGTCTTGGTGCTGAACATCACCCCGTGAGGAGGCTATGATTTACAAAGGACCTATCTAGGGACCATTGCAAAACTAAAAATATAAGTTAAGTTAAGATTGTATAAAGGAAATGAAAATATCTAAGGTCTACCTTGGTGAAACCGGGTATATCAGCTAGTATTTATATAAAATATAATTGTCTTGTCCACATGTACATGTCTTCAAGTCTCATTGCCTTGTATATATAGACCACCCAGTATTCCCAATGAATAAGTGTGTGTTCTCCAAAGAATTCAATAAACCATAATTTATTTGAGCTTTGGCAATACATTGAAAGTACCCACAAAATCTACACACAGTGAATGATTTATCACTATCTGTATGTGCAAAGCTTTAGACACCAAATAACTCAATCCAGTTGAAAAATTGTTCATATAGGATTTTATTCAGTTTGGTGTAACTCACAATTTGTACTGCTCCTTTTCTGATCAGCAGAGATATGCAGGCATTCAATGATCCCAAAGTTGGACGAACTTCACAATGTGTGTGTACTGTCCTGTCCTTGATTCCTTTACATAGTATCAGGACAGGGTAATCAAGGCTTGATTTGCGCATCTAAGCCTCATTATACGGAGTGTCTCTCTTGAGACATGCCAGTTATATTGTATTTATTATGGAGAATTTACAAATATTGTTTCAAAACTGCAATCACTTCCACATGATGGCACATATTACACATATTCGAAAGCTACATTGCGTCTTCCTTTAAAGACATTATTCAAGTTGCCATACTATTGGTCTTAACACTGCATGGCTTTTTGGGACTAACAAATAATTACCCATTTATTTATGGACTAAGATATTCACGTGCTTGCCTTTTTATTATAGTTTTTAATTTAAACAATTTGTGTATTTGGCCAACTTATGTGCATATGTCATTTTTATGCATATTACATTTATATTAATTTCTCTTTGGTGTTTTATTGATTTAAATATTCATTCCATTTACACTCACTCTCTTTGCTCTTCTTATGTTTGTACTTTGCCTTTTGGGATTCAGTGTCCCATAAATTGTGCGAGAGCAGCAGCTGGTCTAAATTGAACATTTTATAAGAAGCGCCTGAGGTTTTTTTTCCATGCTTTACTTAGACACTTATGTCCAGCTCATCCGAAACCAGCTTGAAGGGGGTTTAGGTCTGTGCTGGCCATTCCATTATTTAAAGTCTACCAGATTGTTCATTGAAGATAGTTCTGACATATCCTGGAGACTTGTCCATATAGGAGTACATTAGAGGGTATTGCATGGTGCAGTGATATGCTGTGGTATCCCTTTTGGCCAGTCACCCTATGCAAAAGAGCCCCAGACCATTTAATTTCCCTTTTGGACAGTCACCATATGCAAAAGAGCCCCAGACCATTTAATTTCTTCCGCCATCTTTGACAGTTTGTGTCACAGGTGTTTATTTATAAAAGCAGTTACTTGTAAAAGCCATCTCTTCTCTGCATATTTAACCCTGAAATATAAAAGGACAGTGCTTTTAATAAAAACATTGCCATTTCAAAATTTGGGGTTAAACATGCTGGGAGGTGGCAAATTGTAAATTATCCCCTCACACTGAGGAACCATCCTTTTGGCTACTCTAAGGCCTATAAAAACCCTGCAATTTTAAATTTTGACTCATTGGTCCATACAACCTTCTTCCAGCTTCAGTAGTCCACTGGCTGTGCTTCATGGCCCAGACAAGTCTCTTTTTTCATTGCTGCAGAACAGCTGTATATTCTTAACCCATTACTTATTCCCTGAAAAAGCATTTTCTAATAACTATAAATATCCAACACAGGGTCTTGGTAAATAGTTTCCTTCATTACAATACTGTTGCACATATTACATCATACTATGGAGTGCTTGTTTCACATGTTGAACTGCACTTATACACAACCCCCAAATAATCGTATAAATACTGTACAGCTTATTTGCTCTCAAAAAACTCTGGACTACAGTATGTAAGTGCAATGTGATACAGTACTTGAATCCACTGGGATAGTATAGATCTCGGGACTCGGAATGATCTTTAAATCTCCAAAGGCTCCTTCTCTCACTCCAAGACATGGATCATATAGAAAACAAAGGATGAAAGAACAATATTTGTGTGGTATTAGTCCAGTAAGTTTTGGTGAATAGACACTTCCTTAGTCCCACACCACCAAAATGAGAAGAGAACGGGAGATGAGATGTAGGCTCAAAATAATATACATCCTTGAATGTGGTCCGGTGTATGTTATTAATTATATAAATCATACCGCCCAGTGCAATAGAGTGGTAAAAGGGGTGTACCCCACTCACTCTGGCATTGATGCAATCAAATATGCAAAGGTATCTTTATCGGCAAGCATACCATATTCACAGAACGTATATATATTCTCCTATCGCGGTATCTTTAAACAAAAGTTCCTCAGCAACGTCCAATATAAATTCAAAAGTTGATATTTATTCAATAAAAAAATCAAGCAAAATCCAATCTTATTTTTAAAAACCTTATGGTTCCTGGCTCCCCAAACAAAAAGGTGGATACAAGATGTTACAAAGTTCAACAACTTTTCCAGACAAGTGGTTGAGAAAAGTTCAGTATCTACCTTATGAGGGGATCCTTGTGGTCATAAGATATAGTCCATAGGAAATACTATTAATCCCCAAAGCTAGCCAACGCATTTCAACCAAAAAGTGGTCTTTGTCAAGACATGCTACAAATTCCCCCTGCTCTGTCTTATAAACCCTTAGGGTTTCTCCTATTGGTGGGGGTGGAGACTATAATAATTAGCCTGTAAAACTAACCAAAAAAAAGGACAACTTATAAATCTGTGAGTATATTGCAGTGTTTATGGGCTTATCTTTTCAAATATACTAATAATAATGTATAAAATACTTGCGGATAGATGAAATAGATCAGCGTTGGTTTGCGTTCCACGAGCTGGAATGCAAACACTTGTGGTGGAATTAACCGGTCTTTAGATGGGAAAGCATATGTGTTTGCGTTCCACCAGCTGGAACGCAAAACTCTTCTGGCAATAGTGATGAGAGAGACGTGTGGATAATCTAGTGTCTAATTTTTGACACGTGTCTCGTTAGTATAAGTTAAAATATAGAGGGAAATTGGTGGTCTATTTCTATGCGAGTTCTCAATATTGCATATATTGTATATAATTAGCTATTTAATAAGTAGATAATTTGATATCGCGTATATAGTCTATGATGGACTAAATTAATAATTTAAATCTATAAATATATGATACTATAAAAATGTGATTTGTATAATATAAATAAATTCATAAAAAAGGGGAAATTCCCTATATACAGTATCTCATATAAGAAGATAGAGTATAATATAATATCTAAAAATAAGTAAAAAAAAATAATCCATAAATAAATTATAGATGAACAGCAATAAATGGAAAAGGTCTAAAAACTTCTATGTCACATAAAAAAGGCTCACATTAAGTTAGTATATAGATACTGGATAAAATAATAAAGAAATATTTAAGGTAGAAACCACTTCATTTCAAAATTTAATGGGTTCAAGAGTCCTTAACTCAAAAATGGATTTCATCTCAGCTTTGGCTAGTCTTTCTTCCTCATCATTTCTTCGCCATCCTGGAAGAACTTGCAGAATACCACAAAAAGAAATAATCTGTGTCGGATCATTATTATGGAAAGTGTTAAAATTAGCAGAATCACTGTGTGTTAAAAGGCCCTTCCTGATATTTCGGACTTGTTCACTCAGACTGTCCTTTAGGTTACGGGAGGTTCTACCTATGTACTGCTTATTGCAACAGCATTGTAATACGTAAACCACATTCTTGCTATTACATGTAATGAAATGTTTGATTTTATGTCTCTTTCCATTGGCATGTTAAGCACATTCTGTAAGTTTAGGCTGACTAGTTCTACAGTTTTTACACAATTGACAAATCCCACACTTATAAAACCCTTTTGAGGTCATGGAGCTTTGAGTGATTTTGTTAAGGCAAGATGTAACATTCCTTAATATTGAACTTTTTATATTGTTGGCCCGATGATAAATGAATCTGTTTTTTTTTTTTAATAAATTGACAAATGTCACCATCTCTTCTCAGGGTATTCCAGTACCTGCTAAGTCATATACCCTTTTTAAATAAAATTATGTGCAGAAGTTCCAATTTGTTTTGGTACTATAGTCAACATGAAGGAAAATGCAGGTTTTGCCTGCAGAATATCCAGTCAATCAATTATCCTGCCTTTTTTTAGTGAAACAAAAAACCTGTATAGCCTACCTCTGGTTGCTAAGTAACATATGTGTAATTTTTACTGCAGTTTAATATGGTTAATGACCACTTGGGTGTTACATGTACAATGTAACTGTCATTACTTTTCTTTAATTCCTCTTTCGTTGAGGTTATGTGGTTATATATTTTTCTCACGATATTAGAATACTACTAAAGGGTTGTTGTCTATTAGAAAATGGTCATGACCTCACTCAACATCCAAGAGCTGATTAGAGCTTGGTGTGGGCTTATTGGACATGGTTTGCTTGAATCTGGGACATGGACTAATTTTTCCCAGTTTTCAAACCAAAATGTTAGCAGGTGTGCTAGAATGCCTGATGAGCCTGTCTCCTCTATTCATTTACTGGAATCACAGCTGGGTCTGATGTGTCCTTTGTCACTGTTGCTTCAGTAGCACCAAATAGTCCCTCTTGGCGTACCAGGGCCCCTTGTGACTCAGCCCTGGCAAACGTCTTTTTTGCTGAAGATGTGCATCTTTCTTTTCTGCATATTTAAAATACATAGAAGCAACAAAACTACATTGCTAGAGTACACTGATCAATGGAGTGTGCAACATTTGCACATCTGTGCGACTGAATTTGAATCTGTGTAACAAGGGTTAATGTCAGCATTTGTGGCTTTTCCTCACAATAGGTTCCTTTGTGCTTCATCTACAACTTTGTACGTGAAAAAAAACAATGCCTGTGCAGACTAGTATCTCTAGTGCACTGTGATTGGCTTTTTGTTACATCTACAAAGCATATAAGGTGCAGAATTTAAAGAAAAATCTGCTACACCACTCCTCTCGGAGAGTCTCTGTTGCTCTTGGCATCTTGCGCCATTTGGAGTATGGACACCCAGGAAGTGAGGACACATCTGTCAGATATGCCAATTAAAAAAGGAGTAGTGGTAAAAAATAACAAAAATAGATATGAGTATTCTGTAGTATAGGGCGATACGGAAAAAGACTTAGAACGAGATGTATTATTAATGATCGCATTTATAATGCAATCATTAATGGACATCATCGCCTACTTACCTGAGAGATCTTCCGCTGGTATGCACCATTTTCTTCTTGTCAGGACAGCTCTGCAAAACCCAGCTGTCCTGACAATATTTTCTTGTCCTGGTTTACGACCTGGTGAAGTACTGCGACCATCGCAGCCCCATAGCATTCTATGGAGACTGCAATACTGTTGGGCCACATCTGATAATTCTGATATGCGCTCTGCACCAGTTTTAGGTATATTGAGAATGAAAACTGCATGATTCTGAGGTTTGACTGCATTTTTGAGAATAGTGCATCCTGTCCATAATGTCACAAATAGAGCAATACAGAGTTCGAAATATAGTCAATTATTGTATACTTTGCTTTTACTGTTAGTAGATGGATTCTCACCAACAACAAGATAAATGGTCACTGAATAATAATACTCCAGCAAGAGGTGCACTGCTGTTCCTGAAGGATTATGGTTGATCTCAGTGGCAAACACAGGATTTCTAGAGGGGGGTTTCCAAATTCTTGCTTTTACAGTGAGTGTGGCCAGTTCATGAAGAGGGCATAATTAGCACTTATCCAGCTTTAATATGCATCATGAAGAGTGTATTGTGTGTCATAATTCCAGCATATACAGGACCAGTGATCACAGTAAGCCAGTAGATGCAGCAGTAGGGCCATCTTGTCTGAGATGAAGGTTCTTTATTTCAGATGTGGGCTCCATTCCAGAGCATTGGAGCATGTCCGGGAGAGCAGCAGAAGAACCTAGCACTGCTCTGGACATATATGTACATATTAGTCTCCTAATGCACTGTATAGTGTATTCTTATACAGTATTAATAATTAACCCTATTGATGGTCTATAGCAGTGCACCCCTAACAGTGCATGTTTTTCAGATCTCCTATTTGGTTGGTGCACAGGTGTATTTTCTGACTGGCTGACACGTGTTAAAAGATCCACAGGTGGTGCTAATCATTTCATTTATGATACTGAGAAGAACATGCATCACTAGTAAAATTCTATTATATTACTATTTCTATTGTGGTCATGGTGTGGGCTGGGGAGGGGGGGATCCAGGCAACCAGAACCCCCCCCCCCCATGTATTTGCCTATGGATCTAGTAAAACACCATAATGTAGAGAGGGAGAAAAATGTATCATTATTATTTTAATTTTTTGTTATAAGATAACCCAGTGCTCCACTCTACCGGACTGTGTGGAAAACAGTATATACCTAAAATAGAGACATACAAAGGTAGACAAAATCAATGCAGATATGAAAAGAAAGGGTCAATTTTATGAGAGAGCTTTCATTCTTTTTGGAACGCTGAAACAAGAGGAGCAAGTATAGCTCACAGGGGAGATTAGGACAATTGTATCAGTGCATTCGTGTCAGTAGTAAAGGTGGGAGGAGGTTAAGCTTTAATACAGAGATTGTTTTTCAGAGACAGTTGAAAGGTTTGAAGTAGTGTCACAGGATAACTGTCATAGGCAGGAGGGAAAGTTGGATACCAGAGATGAAGGGAGGCACTGGTGAGAGGTAGATCTAACAAGGTGAGAATCAGATGAGATTTTAAAAGGATGAAGTGTCAGTGTTATCGAAGACTTTGTAAATAGCAGTGAATAAATTCAAATGGATTTTGGAAAGCCATGGAGTGAAAGCAGGGATTTGCAGATTGGTGTACCAGATGTGGAGCAACAAGAGAGAAAGTTTACTACAGCAGCATATAACATGAAATAAAGGGGGGTTTGTGAGTGCCGGGAATACTAGATAGAAGAAGGTTGCAGTAGTCAAGGCTGGAGATTATGGGGTCTATTTACTAAGCCTTGGATGGAGATAAAGTCAACAGAGATAAGGTACCAGCCAACCAACTGCTAACTATCATTTTTAAAACACAGCCTGTGACATAGCAGTTAGGAGCTGATTGGCTGTCAATTTATCTTCGTTGACTTTATCTCTATCCAAGGCTTAACACATAGACATCTAAGAGAGAATGGATAAGAGTTTTTGTAGCATTTTTGGAGATAAGAGGGCAAATTGTAGATATATTTCTAGTGATGGCGGACTAATAAAAGTGTTTAAAGAATTAGGCGGAGGGCAGAGTCAAGTGTGTTACCAGGGCACTGGGTTTAAGAGCCTAAGAAAATAGTGGTGTTAGAAATGAGGAAACTAGTGACCTTGGAAGGAAGATGATAAGCTGTGGATTGGACATGTGGCCCTCAAGGTATCATTGGGGCCTGTGAGCTGAAGGTGACATAGAGGTTTGGGGGTAGAAGACAGTGTGGATATTAGAGAAGTGAAGTGGCAGTATTGTAAGATGAAAGGATGAATTTATAGTGGAGAAAGGGCCTGATTCAGAGCCGTTCGCTATTTGCGGTCGTTCGTTCAAAAACAAGGGGTGGCTATTCAAATGATCCGTTCGCAAATTGCAGTCTGTTCACACCTCTAAGTCTGAACGAGCGAGCAAAACATACGCTCGTTTATTTGATAAAAACGCCCCCTGGCCGCACGCACCATACGTCATGTCCGCTATTTATTAGATTAATCGAGTACATCGTACAGCGTATGAACTGCTCGCTATTCTTGTGGTTGGTGTTTTCAACCGCTATTTTGCGAGCAGTTCTGAGTTAAAAAAAAACAAGTGACGTGGTCAATGACGCTGCTGTATTAATTATGCACTCCCTTAAAACGCCCGTTTTGACCTTTAAGCACGCCTGCGAACGGATCTCCACTCCCCGTTTTCAAGCACCTTCCCCTGTTACCACCCACATACGCCTCATTCTGTCACTCAAAATAGCAGGCACTCGCTATATTGCATACAAATGATTTTCGGCCGCACTGACTGGTTCGCGCATGCGTACTAAAAACCGTACGCATGCGCAGATGTGCGAACATCGCTCGGAACGAGCGTACTGCCGCTAGCGAGTGGCTCTGAATGAGGGCCAAAGTCTGCATTGGAAATAAACTTTCTACAGTGGAACTCAAAACTATGGGAGCACTTTTTTTTGCGACAGGTCTGTGTAATGTACAACTGTTAAGTGTTGAATAAGCTTCAGTATATGTGGTGGTCAGTGCTTCATTGTCTAGTGCTGAAGTGAGTGTTTTGTTGTAGAAAGAGCATGGAAACTAGTGACCGTGGAAGGAAGATGATAAGCTGTGGATTGGGCTTGTGGCCCTTAAGGTATCATTGGGGCCTGTGAGCTGAAGGTATAAACTAGACAGTGGCCCTGCTTCAGAGACATACGCTAATCTGTAAAAATATGCTAATGTCTCCAAAGCTTACCCGAGCATATAAACTCTCACTGCTGCCTTCTCATATTTGTCCGATGTCACGCACCAGCATAAACATAGGTAACATCAATGCAGATTGGGGAGTAACAGAGCGTCTCTCTCTACACGCAGAGAGCTCTCATGCTGCGAAGGAGATCGTAATTTGTGGCCGCTCATGAAATGGTGTTTAAACAGTCAGACATGTCTGAGTTTGCCTTACCACCCGATGTTACCTCCCATGAACACTGGCTACCTGTCACTCACTTTGCAGATGAATCCTCTATGGGAGCATATTCGCAAAACAATAGTAGCACATGCTCAGTGCAAATTACATGCATGCACATTGGCAAACAATCGCTCAATTTACATAAATATCGGCATAGCATGCATCTCTGAATCAGGCCCAGTGTAGGTTAGAGAGCAGTTGTTTTTTGTTAATTGTCTATTCATATTGTGAGTAGTACATACTTTTTCCTAATGGATCAAAAACCAAGTGGTTAATTTGCTAAATTTTGATGTCAGACGATTTTTATCGATTTCAAATAGATCTAGGGGCCTGATTCAGAGATGTATGCTAAGCCGATGGTTAGCACACATCTCCAATGTTTTCTACTGTGCCCGTGCGCAGGACCCATTCTGTTTATGTACAGAATAGGTCCTGCATTACTACATGGAGTTCCCGCAAGCATCTGTCTGACTGACAGGCAGTCATGTTTGGGGGGCAGTGTGGGGGCGGGGTCATGTCGCCCCTGTTTTCTGGGAATGTTAAGGCCATGGTCTACAGCCATGGATGTAGACTTCCTGGCCTCACAAGCCACCAGAACCCGGTCATGCTGCAGCAAGCTTCAGCTACTACAGCCTGGCCAAAGGGACAGCAATCACGACTGATGGTCACAATTCATCCAATGGTGGTCCCAGGCTGCGACCTCAAGGAGTTGTCTGTTTCCTAAAGACACCTCCTGCTGCATTTGCATGTGAGATGGACGGGATAGCACAGCTGCTTGTGTGCAGCTCTGCAATTCTGTCCATCTCTGAATCAGAAAGAACACCCTTGCACTAAATAAAAAAATATAAGCTAGTATAGGAAATATCATAGATTCAAAATTATAAACACATTTATTATCATATGTACATTAAAATATATTTCATTGGCCGGTTAACAAACAACAAAATTTAGTACTAAAATAGCACATACAAAACCATCTCTAAATAGTATGGATAGCAATTAATATGTTAGAAAACCAATTTATACTCTGGATCCAAATGTTGTTAACCACTTAACTGACAATTTTTTTTTCTAAAAACCGCTCCAATATTGTCGGGTTTTATTTTTTAGTGCATTAGGTGAGGAACATCCATTTTAACTTATCCAAAATGGTTTCATCAAAAAAAAAAAAGATTATTTTTTTTAAGATTTAAAAAAAAAAATGTTTTTTTTCAAATACCAGAACATCGGAACCACCATCAGAACATCGGAAATATCAGAAACATCGTGACCATCATGACATTCAATTTGAGGCCAGATCCAGGCACCAGGTAGTCAGGTACGTAAGGGAAGTGAGGGGTGAAGTTAATTTACCTTTTCCCAGCGGCTTCTCAGTTTTGCAGGCGCTGGGTAGGGGGTACTGCTTTGCTGACCAATCAGCAGTGATCGGAAGCACAGCAGACAGAGGGGGAGAGGGTTCTGGCAAGCAGAGGGACCGGAAGGTCCTTCTGAGAGCAGCAGCTTCGTGAAGATTCTCTTCCTGCAGCCGCCCTCATGTTTATCTGTCTGGACAAAATTTTACGTCCAGTATAGATAAAGAACGGCCTGGTGTGGACAGAAGCTTACGTCTATGCCAGGCGAGTGGTCAATATAGTTGTAGGAGGTGGATAATTATAAAAAAATGGTATAAATAAAACAATAATAATAACGGATGTTTGCTGTGTCCACTTGAAAAACTTGTGGCAATTTATAGAAAGTGTCCTTCTCTGTGAATGGTATAGAGAGTATTTTATCTTCAGTCTAAACAGACTATAGCCGCAATCAATTGAAAAAGCCCCCACTGATGGTGCAAAACGCGTCTGGGTTTTCTGTGGACCCTAGGACTAAGTCTGTGACAGCTACTTGTGTGCCGCTGGTGCTGGGAGCTCTGGAGTTAAGGACGCTCACTCTACTGCTTAACGGGATCTGCCAAAAGCGGGGTTGAGGCAGAGACAACACTGCTGCCTAATAAGGACACTCTGACCTGACAGGTACGAGCTTGGAAGACCTGTCTGAAGTAACTACATCTCCCTCCCCCATCCTTTTTTTCCTTCGATTAACTCAGAGGGAATAAGCGGATCCCTCAAAGAGGAGACCTACTAACATATCGGCACAGGTCCCTTAATACGGACTGCTCGGAAATATATACCAGACACTTGTCCTCAATTGATTGTGGCTATAGTCTATTTAGAATGAAGATAAAATATTCTCTATACCAATCAAAGAGAAGGACACTTTCTATAAATTGCCACAAGTTTTTCAGTGAGGACACAGCAAACATCCGTTATTATTATTATTTTATTTAATCAATTTTTTTATAATTATCCACCTCCTACAACTATATTAATAACATTTGGATCCAGAGTTTAAGTTGTTTTCTAACATATTAATTGTTAGCGATACTATTTAGAGATGGTTTTGTATGTGCTATTTTAGTACTAAATTTTGCTGTTTGTTGACCGGTCAATTAAATATATTTTAATGTACATGTGAAAATAAATGTGTTTATAATTTTGAATCTATGATATTTCCTATACTAGCTTATACTTTTTAATTTAGCGCAATGGTGGTCTTTCTGTTGTTATTGTATAACACCTGGTCTATAGGTGTTTGTCTATGTGCAACCACAAGCACACTGATCCTTTGCTGCTCACTTGATTGTTTTACTCTTATGATGATTTAATCTTTTATTTTAATACATCATTAGCGTCAGGCTCTTTCTTATAATCATCTCTGAATCAGGCCCTAAATCAATGTTGTGTTTCTGGGGCTAAATCACGCATTGGCTAACATAATTTTTTTTTTAAGTGTTAGTAAATGTGATTGATTAAAAATTGATTAAAAATTAAAATTGATCTAAATCAATTAATATCGACCTTTAGTAAGTATTTCCTTATAGATCTAAAAAAGTTTTAAATAAAAGACAAAGCATGATTTTTGGGAATACAACTGAGTTATAAAATGTAGATTTATGGTAATTGGTTCCTGAAATAACAAATTGGGCCAAACATAAGTGTACCTGATCATATACACTAATCAATGACGTATAAAAAATGGCATCTTGCTGGAAAAAAGACTTTTTGAAATGCAACAATTGCACCTTTGTCTATAGTTCTTTTGAATGTTTTTATGTATTTTGACAATTATTAGGGTTATGTTGTCTCTGATAATCAGAATGCTCATAGTAGCATAGATAATTTCAGGAATGGAAAGTGATGATCTTGCGACTTATCTGCTTGTGTGATTATTCAGGATAGGGTTGTAGATGACAGGGTCAGTGTCATGGTGTGAAGAGGGAGATCTGGAGCTAATCATGAAACACACTGAAAGCTGAAGGAAAGGAACAGGATCCTCTAACAGCACAGATTAGTGATGTGAGGCTCCTGTCAAACTGATTCTGGAAACGTATAGTGTTACAGTAAATGCTTGTTTATATGAAATAAAAATTGTTATGTGTCCCTAGCTAACCAAAATGATTATCTTAGAACACAAGTTCTAGCATGCATTCATATAAAACATAAGCAACATTTTTAACGTACTCTAATAAAGTATAAATTTTTTACCATTGTATACACATGTATCAATTAACACAATTGATAAATATAGATTTAATATATTTTATTTAAGTTTGAGCCAGACATATTATGTATATAATATAACATAACAATAGCTCAACAATAGCTCAACAATAGCTCATTTGCTGAAATATGACCACACTTAGGTATCTTATTTGGAAGAGCATCTCATTTTAGACTTTACATCAGAAAGTGACTAAAAGCCCTTTATTTTTATACCTACAATCCATACTGAGGGGTCTATTTACTAAGCAGTGTTAGGAGACAGAGTGAAAAGTGATAAGAAAGTGATAAGGTGCCAGCAAATCAGCTCCCAACTGTCATTTTTCAAGCACAGCCTGTGAGATGACAGTTGGTAGCTGATTGGCTGGCACCTTATTATATTTTCACTGTCTCCTAACACTGCTTAGTAAATAGACCCTAGGGGCACATATACCCTGCAGCTGCATCCATCTGGGGATTATCCAAAATTAGGTATAGCTCCGATAATTTAGTTAATTGTGCCTCCCCCGTTTTCTGACAGGGCACCTCCAAAACACTCCAGATGTCAATTATGATTGTTATAATGACACACTACACACTTTGGGTCTGATTCAAAAGTGCACACAAAGCCGATGTTTGCAGATCAGAGAGTTTCCTTTCTATTGCACATGCGTATGAGTCGCACTGTGGATGCGCCAAGTTAGATTACCGATGGTGGTTGCAGTGAGGACTTGGGCGCAGAAAATGCAGGCATGTCAAGATGTTTTAGAGGCTTGTCTTAGCATGTGAATGCAAATTTGTATGCAGTGGTAAAGACTCCAGCAACTTACTTGCGACAGATATTCTGAGAGACCATAGGATTGCTCAGAAGATCGATGGCAAAACCGATGCGCAATCTATGGTGTGTCTTTGCGCGCAGGTGGTGGATGTGAGATGACACTAGTGGGCATCCCAGTACAAATTCCTGCAGCTGCAACATTAGAATAACCGATGTGTACGGAATCGCAGCCCAAAGGGGTTTTGCATGCGTCTCTGAATCAGGTCCTTTGTTCTATACTCACTTTCTTCTAAATGACATGACAGAATGAAGACAAATGTTTTTCAACAAAACTAATTTTTCCTAAATGTAATTTATAATATAAAACAATAGGCAACTGAAGTTAAGAAAAATATAATACAACTTATTTCTGTAAATTCTGTTTTTAGATTAATAACTCACATTTCTTTAAACAACAGTCAACTCTAAACGTTTTTGAATGTTGCAATAAATAGCATCTCTTTCACCATATTAAAAGTAAACAAGTTTATGTAATTAAATAATACGTATTAAGGTATAGAATATGGGGAATTTATTTGATGACTAAACACTATGTCGCTATAACTAGTGACAGTGATTGGCGAGAGAACATGGATTACGTGGGGTGTTTAGTGCCCTAGAGGGCTTCTTACAATTAATCACATACTGCAGTGAATATTCCCTCCCCTTTCAAACTTCTCCCAATGATTGCTGTACAAAGCAGCAATCTGAATTTTACAGTATAGTTTGTGCACGTCTCTGAAAAGGGTGACAGCAAGTGAAGCACAGTGAGCAAGGGAAAAGCATTAAGTGCAGAGGTTAATGAATACAAATAACTCAATGACAGTCAATGCCAAGCTTCAGTCTTTTTCCTCAGAGGGAGACTAAGGAAGGAAGGGACAACTGTAAAGCAGGGAGAGGTGAGCAAAATGTACAGTACACATGCCCACTATATTACTCTTTGAGAGCTGAACCATTGTATGTTTAGCACTTATGCAAATGTGTACAAAATATTTACATAAAAGGTTTGATTTAACACCATTATTGTTTCTTTCAAGGTCTTGAAAAAGGTTCTATGGAGAAGCAAAACTTTCCTTTTTACTTTCTATTACAACCATTTTACATTCTCTCACAACCATTTTACATTCTCACACAACCATTTTACATTCTCACACAACCATTTTACATTCTCACACAACCATTGTACATTCTCACACAACCATTGTACATTCTCTCACAACCTTTTTACATTCTTTTACAACCTTTTTACATTCTCACACAACCATTGTACATTCTCTCACAACCTTTTTACATTCTTTTACAACCTTTTAACATTCTCACACAACCGTTGTACATTCTCTCACAACCATTTTACATTCTCACACAACCATTGTACATTCTCTCACAACCATTTTACATTCTTTTACAACCATTTTACATTCTCTCATAACCATTTTACATTCTCACACAACCATTGTACATTCTCTCACAACCTTTTTACATTCTTTTAAAACCTTTTTACATTCTCACACAACCATTATACATTCTCTCACAACCTTTTACATTCTTTTAAAACCTTTTTACATTCTCACACAACCATTGTACATTCTCTCACAACCTTTTTACATTCTTTTACAACCATTTTACGTTCTCTCACAACCATTTTACATTCTTTTACAACACCCATGAGTGTCATATTCTGCGTAGCAAGAATAGTTATTAAAATAATTTGGCTGTGCAATAGAGTTAAGTACTTGGGCCTAATTCTAACATTTACGCAATGCTGATATTTACGAAGATTGAGCGATTTGTAGTCATTTTGCATGCACGAAAGCCGTGCTGCACACGCACAGCAAATGGTTTGCGATTACACTTGCACATAGGATATACTCACAAAGTAAGTGACAGGTAGTCAGCGTTTAGGGAAATTAACAGGGGGTGGATTAGGAAATGCAGGCAAGTCTGACCATTTACGCCATTTCATAGGCATACAGAAATAGGCCATTGCGATCTCCTTCACAGCATGAGAGCTCCCAGCGTGTCAGACGAGACACAATATTTGAGACAGGTCAGTCTTGACTTAGAGGCTGTGTGGCTGCCTGGTCTTGCGTTGAGGTTCAATATGTTTACGCTGTTGCACGTTGTCGGACGGATATGAGAAGTAGGTATCCCTATGCTCTGGTAAGCTTTGGAAGACTTTAGCATAATTTTGCTATTGCGAACTATGAGAGTTTTCAATTGCAATGGCTTTTGCGCAAATATTGGAATCAGGCCCTTTTATGTGTGTGTGTGCATATATATATATATATATATATATATATCTATATATATATATATATCTATATATATATATATATATATATATATATATATATATATATATAAACAAGTCACTCTAGCAGCACTCCTCTCCAGTCAATAAACTCAAAAGTGCAGGTGCCTTCACATGAACCTTCCAAAAGGATGAATTACGATATGTAACAGCAGAACGGGTGGCACTCATTGCAAAAATGTAAACAGGAGACCAGTTACGCCCTGTTATGGCGTGCATATATCAGAGCAGGACCACACACCCAGGAGTGGTACATCTATCTTATAAAATGTTCCCTGTTGTGACAAAATAGTTCTACATAGAGAATGATGAAGGGTGAAACAGAATAGGAGATAGAAAATGGTTCAGAATAGTCTGTTTAATTTGAATTATTTTTAATGAATAAACAATTGTATGGATAACATTGTAAGTGAATAAATCAGTTGAACATTCAGAATAGGCTGCTTGAACAGTTGAACATTAATGACTACTGTCACTTTAAGAGTGGTTCATTGTGGAAAGAAAACGTGTTGAACAGTGAATTGTACTGACAGGAAGTACTAAATGCTTCTTCAGGGCAGTGTCAGACTGGGGCATGAAGGGCCCACCGGAGGAAGGCAGTGGTAGGGTCCCATGCTGAAAGGGTATGACCAACCTCCATAGGGGTGTGGCCAGCCACCACAGAGGCTTGGCTAACAATTATAGAGGACATAGCCTGCAATCATCCATGTTCCTGCTCTGCCAGGTAACTGCCTCTGTAATAGGATTACTATGTATAATTCAAGTGCACTGTCTAAAACCTGACATTAGAAGAGGAGGTGGGGCCCTCAGGCACTGGGGCCCACTGGGGATTTCCCCTTTACTCCCTGTGGGCCAATCCGACCATGCTTCAGGGTCAAGGCTGGTATGTCTACTCACTGTTTGTTGTGCTGGATTCTGAAGTAGCTGTTCAGATAAGTCCTGTTCAAGTTAATTGAATAAAACAATTTGTATCAGCCAATCTTTGGTGAGGATTGGTGTAAGATCCTTTGAGTTATGAAGTAATTTTTGCATTTGTTAAAATTTTTCCATCAGAAATGTGCATTTCATTGAGGCAGTGATGTGCTGCTTTTCTGTGAGCAGTGTCTCTGTGAGAGATGTTACACTTGTGGAGTGATAGAGCTTTGGCTTTGTGATGAGGTTTTGATAACATTGGGAAGTAGATCAGGCCTTATACTCAGCAATCAGCATAATATTAAAACCACCTGCCTAATATTATGTAGGTCCCCCTCAGGTTGCCAAAACAGCTCTCCACAATACCATTGCCATGAAGGGGTGTAATTGGTCTGCAACAATGTTTAGGTAGGTGGTATGTGTCAAAGTAAAATCCACATGAATGCCAGAATCCAAGGTTTTCCAGCAGAACATTGCCTCTGCCGGCTTTCCTTCTTCCCATAATGCTTTCTGGTGCCAGCTCTTCCCTAAGTAAACAATACAAATGCACCCAGCTGTCCACATAATGCAAAATAAATCATGAGTCATCAGACCAGGCCACTTTCTTCCATTGCTCCATGATCCAGTTCTGATGCTCACATGCTCATTGTAGGCACTTTCAACAGTGGACAGGAGTTAGCATGGTGACTCTGACTGGTCTGCTGCTATGCAGCCCCATACACAGCAAGCTGCAATGCTTTGTGTGTTCTGATATCTTTCTATCATAGTCAGCATTAACTTTTTCAGGAACTTGCGCTACAGTAGCTCTTCTCTTCTGTGGGATTGGACCAGATGGGCTAGCCTTCAATCCCTTGGGCGTCCATGACTCTGATGCCGGTCAACTGATAGTCCTTCTATGGATGAATTTTGGTAGGTACTAACCACTGCATGCCAGGTACACCCCACAAGACCTGAGATGCTCTGACCCAGTCCATAGGCAAACGCAGGGGGGTTTTCCGTCTGCCTGGAAACCCCCCTCCCCAGCACACACATGACCACAGTAGAAATAGTAATAGAATAGAATTCTGCTAGTGTTGCATGTTCTTCTCTGTATCACAAATTAAACAATTTGCACAACCTGTGGATCTTTTAACATGTATCAGACAGTAACAAATAACCTGTGCACCAACTAGGAGATCTGGAAAACATGCACTATTAGGGATGCACTGCTATAGAGCCCAATATGTACATATATGTCCAGGGCAGTGCTAGGTTCTTCTGCTGCTCCTCCAGGCTCCCGGGCTTGCTCCAGTACTCTGGAATGGTGCCCACATCTAAAATAAAAACATCCAGCTCAGGAAGGATGGTCCTGCTGCTGCATCTAATGGCTGATTGTTAATCGCTTTTGCAGCAATGTATATAAATCGTGTCCTTGTCCTGCACTGTAATGTACTGTAAGTTACTTGTTTCTTGTTCACTTATTAGTTCTATGAACTCTGGAAGGCGCTGCGGAACACTTGTGGCGCCATATAAATAAAGGATAATAATAATTGTGATCGCTGGTCCTGTATATGTTGGAATTATGACACACAATACACTTTGCATGACGCATAATAAAATGGATAAGTTCTAATTCTGCCCTCTTCATGGACTGGCGACATTCGCTCTAAAATCAAGCATTTGGAAACCCCCCTCTAGAAATCCTGCGTTTGCCACTGCAGTTGTCTACCCATCACAATTTGGCCCTTATCAAAGTCACTTAGGTCTTTATGCTTACCCGTTTTTCCTGCTTACAACAAATCAATTTCACGAACTGACTGTTCATATGCTGCCTAATATATTCCACTTTCACATATTTAGAATTTTAATGCAAGTTCTTCTGCAACCAGATTCATAAAGGCAGATTTGTTGAACAAGGTGTGTTGCTTTTCACAATGTGGCACATATTTAGAGCAGACAAGCCATTCATTGAGGAGGATGTCTAAATTTCTCTCCAATGCCCATAGCCTAATATTAAAAAGTGATAATTATTAAATTCATCTAATTTATTTTCATGAAAGTATAAGGCACATACTTCATGCAACAATGAATAAACAGGCAAGGCCTTAACTAGGGTAGTGCGTCCTGTGCAATGGCACAGGGCACCGCAGGACATGGGGCGCTGTTTGGACTTGTCAATTTTCTATTTATTGTCATTCTCATTTGTAGCTTCCTCTTATTTTATCCCCAGCATCTTCTGGCTTCCCCTGTCTCTTCCCTGGTCCTTCCCAATGAGGCTATGCCCATTTTTCGGGTGATTTATGTTCCTATTTGAAATGTAGGGGGGTGTCAATGCTCTTTCTGGCACAGGGCACCAAAAAGTCTAGTTCCGGCTCTTTAAACAGGTTTAGTGTATGTAGTCCACTAACTTTGACACTAAGCTTAGACTCATTATATTGACACATGGAAAATTGTGTGCTGATTGGTTCCAAATCTCTTTACATCATCAACCTATTGTACTAAAAGATTACAGTTTTCATGCTGTTAACAACAATGACCATTAGAAATACAGTGATACAAGGCTAGAAAGGGTATTTATTACATAACATAAATTATCACAACCGACACTAAAGCAGTCATTGTTAACAATACTACATATTAAAATAAAATACAGTATACTAATTAGTTTAAATATTATTTACACTTTCCAACATAAATCTTGATTTATAAAAAGGGAGACACATTTGTTATCTGACACCGGCTCTTCCCTTTTACAGTATTTTCAGTGTGAAAAAAGGGAAATTCATATTTTATCAGCATTTTTAGATGTACTGTATGTGGAAAGCTGAAAATTGTAGATCTGTTTTGTACTTTTGAGTTATATAACTAAATTTCCATAAGACTTGCTTAAGCTTCAGATTACAAAAATCTTCAAAAGACAATTTACAATCCTGTATTCTAATTTACAAAAGAAATATTTCAATTTCCATTTTATTTTTTAGAAAATATATTTTCTTCTCTTTAATCCCCAAGCCATAAAAGACACATTTATTGTTGCCAGATTTATTAGATTATATTGAAGATTTTTGCTTTTCTGTTTTTAAATAATAACATTTTTATAAAGGATGTAATAGCATGCCAATGTCTCCATTTTATGTAAATAATTAGATGATAACCATATCACTACTGTTACCACTACTATTCTTACTACTAATAATATTAACAGTAATAATAATAAAAGTAGCTGATCAAAACACAAATTGACAATGCATTTCAGTATTGCCTTTCAAGATAAAAAATGTACAAAGCACTCACCTGTGTTGGTGGGTGTGGTGCGGTGTTAGTGAAGTGATTGGGAGAGAATCGAGGAAAATAGGGCCGGGAACAATGAAAGGTGGAAGGCAAGTATTGGTGAGGTGTGGTCAAGGGAATATGTATATGATAAGTGGGCTATTGTGTGAGTGATGCAATGGGAAATGTTGTGGTGTGTGTTACAGTATATGAGTGTGTTGTGGGGGGTGTTGGGGATAGTGGGGGTACTTCTGTATGTCTTCTGTATGCTGGTATGTTGTGGTGGTGAACAGAAATTGCGTGTGACAGGTGTGTGATGTGAACGCAGGTTCAGTGTAAATGTTGGTGGTGTACAGGATTGGTATGTGACATGTGAAGGTGTAGTTACTAAATCCCAGATGTGGGTGCTGTTCAATGACCGGCACATGTACCCAATCATACAATACCTGTGGTCTGTAGCATGCAGTAAATGTGTGTCAAGGACTTCAAGGTAAATTGAAAGAGTAGCAGCATCTGGGTTAAATTAACAAAAGAAAAAATCCTACCGGTTGGTGAGCGTTGGTGTGGTTGCAGCTGCTGCTAGGTTCTATAGTGCTCCCAGAGCTTCCTTGCTTTGAGTATAGCTCCTCCTCTGGGGGCATCCTCACCTTACTCTTGGCAGTAAAAAGGTTTCCCATATGATTGATTGGCTCACCCAGTGGCTGGTGGTGCTAACCGGTGGTGCTAACAGGTGACAGTCAGTAAATATTGGGTAAATCAGGTGTTGCAATAAACATCATCCCCTGGTGGGGATGATTTATTGCAGAGGTGGGGGCATGTGCTGTCGACAGGTGTGTATGCGTCCAATGCATTTCGGCTCTGGAGAGCCTTTTTCAAGAAGGTGTGTAGTGCGGATCCATGTGTCTTGTATTTAAATTGTTGGTGCCATGGCCAAAGGGAGTGGCTCTCAAACCTGGGCATAGGATAGGAACAGCAAGTATAGGGAGCCAAGGGTTGGTCCTGAGGTTTATTTCGGTGAAGTTAGTTTTGAGGTGTTTGTGTGTAAATAAACAATATGTGTATAGGATGGGCAGGGGGTTTATGGATGTGGCTGCTGACAAGGGTGAGCTGGGAGACATTGGTGCAAGTTAGGTTACTGTGGGTTATGTTGATTGGGATGGTGTTTGAGGTGTTGTGTGGTGCATGTAGAGTATTGGTTGTGAGTTAGATATGTGTGAACGTGACTGCAGATTATTGTCATATGTGGTGCTGGTAAGAATTGGATTACATATAGGAAAATGTGTGCAAGAGGAAGTGTGACCACAAACATTTGTTATAAACAATAGGCTTTAATCCAGGGGTGGGGAACCTTTTTTCTGGCGAGGGCCATTTTGATATATATAACATTATTAGCGGGCCCAGTCCAGGTCACGCCTACTCTGTGTGATGTCACATGGAGGCAGGATCTCAATCGCCTGTGGTTACAGCAATGCCAACAGCATCCTGAGGATGCTCAAGGGAGCTGTAAGGACAGTGGTGTGACCATCTGAAGCATCCTATGGATAACTCATTGCCAACCACAGATCATCCATCAGAGCAGCACTAACAGCTGGAACTTTAGATAAACCTTAGCAAGACATTTTGCACAATGGGATCACAAATTGGCAAGTCTGAAATATACCATTATAGATCATATTTCTCGTCCTTGGATAGGAGAAGACAGAGGGAGATTTTCTCCTACAAAAGGAGGCAAAATGGATACACAAGCTTCAAACGGTTAGCCCCTTGAGCTTGCGTGACCATATACTAATTAACAGTTTCCTGTATTGACACTATCCTCTTCTTTGTCATCTTGGGAAACCGTTTGTAATATTTAGATACAATTTTTATTTTTTGCCTTTTATGTTATATGTTGGGTGCTGGGTCAGGAATTTTATTATTTGGATTTTGAATGAGGTTACTAGGAGAAATCTACATACATAGCCACAATAAGATAGACAGAGAAAGAGAGAGAGAGAGAGAGAGAGAGAGAGAGAGAGATTACACTCTGCACAATGCAGGTACTATAGTTCTCTGATTATAGTGCCTTATTGAATCTGCACTATTCTCAATCTGGCCCTGTTCTAAAACTGCCACATGAACTGAGTGCCAGGTAACAAAATATCTGCCCACATTGGCACTACATTGTCCACCACAGCAGGTTTCTTGTTCGATGTTTAAATGCAGACAATATGCCTCAGTATCAATATCGCCTCCTTCGGATCTCTGAACAATTGCTTTTCCTTTAAACCAGGAAGGCTAACTTCCAGGATTCTCTGATTATAATTGATGCTAACATCAAATACTCAGTAGTCATAGAGCAAATTAATTTCAGCTCATGGAATTTTGATTGTAAGTTAAGTTGTAATTGGAAGGATTTATTAAGCTTTATTCTGGAGAAATATTTTAACCACTATAAAGATACAATGTTACATAATCTTAACACCTACAGAGCTAATTATCATCCCATCTGGTATTTTTTGTTTACTTTATTAAATCATTGGTTGCATTTTCTAGACCTAAAAATTGGTATTCATTTTAGATTAAAAACAAACTGATCTTATGTAAATGAAATATGGATAGCACTTCCTCACATTTTATGATGGCCCAAGCTGTTATCTTCATTAAAATAGAATAAAAAATATCTGTAATATATGAGTGGATGCTGTGAGGTTTTGTTCCTTAAAATGTTGGTAAAAGAGTCTTTTAAAAGATACTTTGTTAGTTTGAGTCTCTTAGCAAAAACCAATACAAGGAGGCTAAACTGTGTGCTTGTCTGCAGAGTGTATCTTGTACATTATCTTATACTCATGTTTAGCAATGAAAGTATGCAAGTAGTGGAGATACAGAAACATATGTATAAAATTGAAGTCACATCTTATGAATGAAGAGGCGTAACTGAACAGTAACTGCACGTGGGCAAAGTTCAGCAAGGATGCAGTATTAACGCAACTCGGACTATGCAGTGTCATACATAAGCATCAATACACATGTTCCCTTGGATCTGGTCAATATCCAGACAGTCATGATGCAGGCGCTTAGAATGCCTGCACCAGAATCCTGACACCTGTCAGAATGCCACTGCCGGTACTGGGCTTAGGGGGAGCGTTAGGGTTAGGCACTAGTGGGAGTATTAGAGTTATGCACTAAGGGGGAAGGGTTAGATTTATGGTGCGGGGAGGTTAGGCTTAGGCACTAGGGAAGAGGTTAGGTTTAGGCACCGGAGAGGGTTAGGGAAGGGAAGGGGGAGGGTCAGGATACTAAACCTGTTGGCATGCCGGTTAAATCAGGATTCTAACCACTGGGATACCGAGCACCGGCATCCCGTACCCAACCCTGTTTTCTGACCTCTATTTTGCACTTAGTATAGAGCTTGTGGAAGTGTTTATTAATAATGATGATGATGATGAGTTTCAAACTAAGCATACAGAAAGGGGGCAAGTGCAATGAATGATGCATCTTGACCTGAAAATTTGGTGACCCAAAGTTGTAAACCATTCACTAGGCACTCAAACTGGCAGTCCTGTCTAAATGTAAAATGTATTGATGCTATCCTTTTTCAGTTAAGTAATATTTCATACTGTATGTAGTTCTCTCAATATCAAATGAAAAAATTTCCATGCTTTAAATCCACACAATTTATTGTTTCATTCATCTTCTGGTATTTTTTCTTTTCTTGTGTAGAAATAACATAAGAAAAATGGGGATATTCATTGCCTAAAATTAAGCTGATCCTTCCAACTATATGCACAAACATGGAGGCTCATTTAGAGTTGGACTCATATGAGTCAAAAGCAGAGGCATAAAAAAAGAAAATTTCCATATATATTTTGATATGCACAAATCTTATCTGTGCAACTTAAGGTAAACACATAAATACATTTGCACGAGTACATGCGTACCATAATTGAATGGCATATTTGAGACACCATTCATCATGATCATCAATTTGATATGAACGCCATCAATGATGATGAATGATGTAGTTGTTAAAAAATAAAATAAAAATATTCAATCATTTTAAAAAAATGGCTGTTAACGCCAGCCAAAGTATTATATATAAAGACTGGTACTGCACATTGAAAAGGTATTTGCTCAGTTGCCCTCCTGTGATAATTGATCCAAACAATAAAACACAAAAAAGGCGGCGCTCACAAATAAAAACCTTTTTGTGGAACTTCAAAATGTGAAATATTGGTAAAATGAGGAAGAAGAATTTATTGAGTAACCAATCAGAAAGCAATGTTTATAGATATTTTGTATGAGGAAAACAAACTTTACCGGTATACTTTATATGACAGGTTGGAAATAAAATCTTAAGAGCATTATATTACTTATTATTATTATTATTATTATTATTATTATTATTATTATTATTATTATTATTATTATTATTTTAGCACTATATATAAACTATTAGTAGTCATTTTTTGTTAGAAGCAAATTAGATTATGAAAGCAAATGTTTGATTGGTTATAATGGTTCAGTGCAGATCTGAGACTAAAAAGAAAAAATCAAAAACATTAAATTTAAACTCGAAGCATTAGCTTTATAAAGCATACTTGGATAATGTCTCAAATACTGCATTTTGTACACATATATGAGTAATATTAGCATATGTGGGTAATATAAAGTAGAGATAAGTTGGTCCGGTTCTCCGAGAACCGACACCACCCGAACTTCGTTATCCGAGCTGAGATCCGAGCATGGCCCGGGTTTTCCCGCCTAACTCAGATCCGAAAAGAGGTAAAATGTCATCCTCCTGTTGGATTTTCGCAGGTGTTGGATTCTATAAAGGTCCCGGTGATTGGCGCCATTTTCTTTCCGGTTGTGGAGAGTGTGCAGAACAGATGTGCTCTGTCTGTGCTGCTGTTGTTCAAAGGTGCAGTGTTGTTGGGTTGGGGTCTGTGCTGCTATTGTACAAGGGTGCACTGTTGGGCTGGGAGTCTGTGCTGCTGTTGTTCAAGGGTGCAGTTTTGTTGGTCTGGGGATGCAGTACATAAAGATGGGCTGCAGTATATAAAGGGATGCTGCTCTGTTGTCCATAAAGCGGCTGGGGCTGCAGTACATAAAGGAGGGCCGCAGTACATAAAAGGGTGCTGCTGTGTTGTCTTATACATCAAGGGGATAGGGATGCTGTACTTAAAGGGTTGCTGTGTCGTCCATGGGTGCTCTGTCAATCCAGGGGTGCTCTTCCCCAGTGTAAAAAAAAATAAAAGTTAAAATTAAAATCTGTTTTTTTCTTTTTTGTTTCTTTTTTTGTGTGTGCTAGGTAGTCACTAGTGAGTAACTAGTTATGCTCTTATTGTTCGGTGACACTACCGGGCAGACCACAGTTTATCATCCATGTATTTGTGACTCTGCAGGTGGTCCATCCACACTCTGTAGTGGTGCTTTGTTGTCCATAAAGGGGTGCTGTATTGTTCATCAAGGGGCTGCTGTCTTGTCCAGGGGTGCTTTTCCCCAGTTTTAAAAGTTTTAAAGTGAAACAAAATTATCATTGCTCAAAAAAAAAAAAGATCTTTTTTGTGTGTGTTAGCAACTTAGGTGCGCTGTTATTGTTCAGTGAAACTGCCAGCCAGACCGCAGTATTTTCATCCACATATTGTGACACTATAAGTTGTAGTGCAGTGTGTTATTCTTATTCATAAAACATCTTGAGACACTGTACGTGGTAGTGCAGTGTTTACTCATAAAAATCTTGTGACACTGTAAGTGGTAGCGCAGTGCAATATTCAACTATTCAATTCTTTCCTCAATTGTGAATAAATGATTAGTCTAAACACTGACTACTAGACCACAACAAAGTGCTAAATAACATGCGTAATATATAAAACATAATGACATCACTGTAAGTGGCAGTGCAGTGTATTATTCTTTTCTTATTCGTAAAAAATCTTGTGACAGTGTAAGTGGTAGCGCAGTGTGTTATTCTTTTCTCATTCATAAAAAGCTTGTGACACTGTAAGTGATAGCGCAGTGTTTTGCTCATAAAAAATCTTTTGACACTAAGTGGTAGCGCAGTGTGTTATTCTTTTCTTATTCATAAAAATTATTGTGACACTGCAAGTGGTAGTGCTGTTTCACTCTTATAAAATCTTGTGACACTGTAAGTGGTAGTGCAGTGTTTTACTCATAAAAAATCTTCTGACACTGTAAGTGGTAGCGAAATGTGTTATTATTTTCTTGTTCATAACAAATATTGTGACACTATAGGTCATTGATACCACAGTGTAATATTTAAAATTGGAACAAATTGACATGCGTGTAACCCACTTCATTCGTGTTTCTTGATATTGAGAATGATCAGTTGAGAGGAGAGCAGGAACCACATACTAGGGCTGGAGATGCTGCCAGTGCCACCAGTCATGACAATACAGGTCCATCTATGGCATCTACTAAATCCAATGCCTAAGGGCATACAGGGCTTAAGTTAGGGTAACTAAAATCAAAGAACCAATCTTTTACTGTGGATTGGTAAAGAAAAAAACATCAAAGGGAAAGTTAGCTGCAGAAATACATAAAATTGGCAATATGCCTTTCACCACACGAAGTGGCAAGGAAAGGCCTTGGCCTTGGCCTTTATTTATGACTAGTGGCTCTGCCTCTTATGATGATGTAAGCCCTCCCTGTAGACATTTGAAAATTGTTAAGGCACAGGAATCAACTGTGCGCTAAGAAATGTCACAAATCCCCAAGGAAAGTCTAAGTGTGTCGGCGGGTGTGATGTGTGAGCCTGACCTTTCCAAAACTCTACTCGAAGAGGAGCTCCTTCCACAACTTGTGCATCTTCTGCAAATGTGAAGATGAGCAGTGCAAATCAAGATGCTGACATAGAAATTGAGGATGCTTCTGTGGAAGTGCACCAGGATGAGGAGGATGTTTGTTTAGCTGATGCTAATAAGGATGTTGATGATGAGGATGCTGATGATAAGGATGTTGCTGATGAGGATGTTGTTTATGTAAATCAGGCCCCAGTGGAAAAAGTTGTTGACCATGATAAGGAAAAGCCCATTGTCATGCCTGGGCATAAAACAAAAAAATCCACTTCTTATGTGTGGAATCATTTCTACTCAAATCTGAACAACAATTGTCAAGCCATCTGTACCCCTTGTCATGCCAGAGTAAGTAGAGGTAGGGACCCTAACCATCTAGGAACCTCCTCCCTGTTTCATCATCTACAGTGAATCTATCAAAAGTGTGTGCAAAATTCAGAAACTTTGGCTAAAAAAGTAACAACAAGCAGTCCAGCATCAGCTAGCTCCCTTCTCTCTGCTAGATCCAAGCACCTGACATCTTCACCACCAACACCTTCATCAACAATATCCTCAATAATAATCAGAAATAGTCCTGCATCCACTTTGAGAAGGCTAACTCAGCCCTCCCCTATCCTGGATTTCTCAGAAGAATCCTTGAGTGCTATGCCTGCTGCTGCTGGGAGTGGATCTTTATCCCAGAAGGGGACCAGGAAGACTACTAGTAGTAGTTCTAAAAAACAATTGACTGTTAAACAATCCATTGCAAGCAGGAGAAAGAATGACAGCAGTCACCCAGTTGCACAGTGGATCACTGACGCCATAACATCTATGCTGGTATTAGATGTGCGTCCGATATCCTCCATTAGTGCTATGGGTTTTAGACAGTTAATTGATGTCCTGTGTGCCCACTACCAAATCCCATCTAGGTTCCACCCTCACTAGAAAAGCAATTCCAAGCCTGTATAGGGACGTTAAAAAGAACTTCATTTTCTCCAGCAAGTACTGCTACCAGGAAAAAACTAAACTTTAACAAACAAAGACCCACTGGTGATGCAGATGAGTCAACACAACCAGGTTTTGACATCTGGTTGGGCCTAAAAGAATTGCCTACAAATAATGGGACCTCTACAGTGATTCCATCTGATATGGTCATCATTCAAATAATTGTTGAGGACTTTTTTAATGATAGCATCCAAATAGACATGCCAGATAGTTCATTACACTACTGGCAGAAAAAAAGGCAATTTGGAGGCCCTTGCACAAACTGGCATTGCTTTACTTGAGCTGCCCCCCCCCCTCCAGTGTGTACTCAGAAAGAGTTTTCAGCACAGCGGGGAACCTTGTCAGCAATTTGCATAGGATGCTACTTCCTCAAAATGTGGAAAAGATGATGTTCATCAAATTGAACTACAAATTTCACGAGGAAGATATTTACCGCTAATTACATCCAAAAATTACAGAGGCACCTGAGGCAGTAACGGTGGATTCCAGCAGGGACAAATTAATATTGTATGGAGATGATGTACATACTGATGAGGGTGAATAATCGGATGATGATAGCGACAACATCTTGCCTCTGTAAAGCCAGTTTGTGCATGAAGATATCATTACCTGCAATGTCAGCTGCATGTTGGTAGCTTGTTTTGTGGGGGACCAAACTAACCAATCGTTTCAGCCAAAATTGGCAGTCCCTGTCACTGAAGTGGTTGGTATGTTAAACTGTGCATGTCCTGTTTATTATTATTACAACATAAGAGTGGGTGGAAGGGCCCAAGGACAATTCCATCTTGCACCTCCTTTCTTTGCATTATGTGCTGTTTGGGGCATTGCTGCCGGACATTTTTAATTTTATAGTTTTTATAGTTTATTAAACTGCCATCCTGTCTGCCACTGCTGTGTGGCAAATGTTTCATAGATGTCCTATATTTTTTTAAACTGCCGTAGTTTTGTACCGCTACTCTGATGCTTCTTTTTTTAAAAAGTTTCATACTGTATTTATTTCAACTAAAATAAATCACAAATAGGCATACTTGTAGAATACTCTTATGCCATTTTTCAACCTTGATTTTAGATACCAACCTGGTGGGCTTGGCTTTCCTTGATCATAACATCTATGTTTGGTCAGATGCAACTCAAACACCAATTGGAGAGGCTATTATGTGATGGTATCTGGAGATGTTCTCCATCCTCTCCTCCCAGCCTTCCCATACATAATCCCAGAAGCACAATGATAAGAGATGTTTAATACCAGACTTTAAAATCCCTCTGCCCCCTTCCTGTTCAGAGCTTCCATTTTGTGAGCTGCCACAGACATCATCTCCTGCATGCCCCTTTGATTCTTTTTAAAAATTTGGAACCACCTTGAAGCTCCACTGGGGCAAGGAATGATGTGAATGAGTAAAATATTTTTTGTAAATGCCTCCTTCCTCCCTCATAAATTTGCTTTGGAATCAAAAAATTAAATAAAATTTACTACTAATCAACCCTTCCTTTCCCTGCCTTCAACTACATACATTCTCCAACTCCATCAGGTCTCTTTAATAATAAAAATATTTGTTTCTTGATGTGCCATGTTGGAAGTTGAACTGCCACAGCTGCAGCAATCTTTGACATGCGGTTGCTGAATAACGAAATGTTTATGGCCATAGATAGCATTTCCTGCATGCCCCTTTAAGTTTAAAAAATATTCTGAGCCACCAAGTTGATTTTGTGAGTAAAACATGGGACATATTGTTCACCCATGCTCTCCTCTCCTCCCTCATATATTTGCTTCGGAATTAAAAAATTAAATTAAATTTACTATGAATCAACCCTTCCATTCTCTTCCTCTAATTACATACATACTCCATCTCCCTCAGGCCTCTTGATTAATGAAAACATATGTTTCCTTATGTGCCATATTGGGGGTTGAACTGCCACATATTTGTGCCACCCACTGCTGCCGCTTAGCTTAACCAGCCAGCTAGCCAAAACATGCAAGGGCGGTTTTGCAAAACCAAATCCAGATCCAAAACCAAAACATGGGGGTCGGCGCACATCCCTAATATAAAGTAGTAATTTGTAAAACTGTGGCAAACTGATCATACTAAATACCTTCCTGCATTACTTCACTAACATTTAAAGGGTCACATAATTGATAGATTTCAGTTTTAAAACACTTTTCCATGCTGTGTTCGCATACATTTAATGCATGTTAATCATTTTCTATTAAATAAAAGTGTTGGTACTGTACAAGTGAAATTACACAGATGGTAGCAGATTTTATTATTGTATTTCTGACTGTTCATGTGTGGGCAGGATAATAGTGTGGATTAATCAGGCCATGAAACAAATCTCTGATGAGAATTATTACCACATGTACACTTTCTGATTACTGCTAATAACTGAAGATATGGATCTTAAATTAATACTAGTTAGGGAAAATAATTCCCAGTGCATGATTCTATGCATGGTTTAGATTGACATAATCAGTATGGTTTAATCCCACAGACAGCTCATTACCTCAATCTCTATCATGACATCCTGTAACACTGTACATCATGATTGCTGATTATTGAAAAGGAGGGACTCTATTCCTGGCATGTACTGAGTAAGCTGTTTTGATGACTTGGTTTAGGTATGTTAGTTAGAATATATAACATTTTTGGTTAAATAAAAAAGGGAAATTGTTTATACATAGTCTTATATTATATTTTGACCTCATCAGTTCATCAGTATGGCTACATAATGATTAGTGCTATCAAAATCCTTATTTTAAATGTATCACTAGTAATTAAAAATAATAGCCATTTTCATGCAGGAGGCATGATATCATTATAATTATAATTTTGTCATTTGAAATACTTTTCTCTTATGGAGTCATTGCTACTTGTTTGACCCCTTACCACCAACTCATTTATTATTCACTTATTATTATTATTATTATTATTAGTAGTAGTAGTAGTAGTAGTAGTAGTAGTAGTAGTAGTAGTCTAAGGGACACATTTGTAAAAAAAAAATATTGTGGGATATTCCCAAAAAACATGTTTTCAGGAGATATCTGAAAATATTAAGTCTCTTCTGAATTTATGTATCGGGGACCAAGACAGATACAGTATCAGAGAGATCTACAGTCCCCCATTTTTTTATTCCAAAAGCAGTACCCATAGGCTTCTATAGGGACTGTAAAAATGGCAAATAATCCAAATTTACCTATCAATGGCCCTCATTCAGAGCCGCTCGCTAGCGGCCGTACGCTCGTTCTGAGCGATGTTCGCACATCTGCCCATGCGTACGGTTTTTAGTACGCATGCGCGAACCAGTCAGTGCGGCCGAAAATCGTTTGTACGCTATATAGCGAGTGCCTGCTATTTTGAGTGACAGAATGAGGCGTATGTGGGTGGTAACAGGGGAAGGTGTTTGAAAACGGGGGAGTGGAATTCGAACGCAGGCGTGCTTAAAGGTCAAAACGGGCGTTTTAAGGGAGTGCATAATTAATACAGCAGCGTCATTGACCACGTCACTTGTTTTTTTTTAACTCAGAACTGCTCGCAAAATAGCGGTTGAAAAAACCAACCACAAGAATAGCGAGCAGTTCATACGCTGTACGATGTACTCGATTAATCTAATAAATAGCGGACATGACGTATGGTGCGAGCGGCCAGGGGGCGTTTTTATCAAATAAACGAGCGTATGTTTTGCTCGCTCATTCAGACTTAGAGGTGTGAACAGACTGCAATTTGCGAACGGATCATTTGAATAGCCACCCCTTGTTTTTGAACGAACGACCGCAAATAGCGAACGGCTCTGAATCAGGTCCAATGCCTCATTCCCTGCATGTATGCCTGCGATACTATACTTAATTTTGTTATTGTCATGATAAGCGGCAATAAGAAATTAAAATTATCGGGACCAAGTCCTAATAATAAAAAAGATGCCCCTAAATGAGAACTGTGTTCAGCTAAAATATTAATCATGCAAAACTAAACACATGAATGTCATTTCAGTAATGATTTATTAAATACTATTTAAAATTAATGTAAATGACAGAACTGTCATTTATTTCAAGATAAATATCAATTGACATATAACAATTATTAAATAAGATTAAAATTAAAAGATGATGCTGAAAAAAAAACGGTGTCATTATATTAAGTTGATAAACAAGCGACAAGTCACATTGAAGTAATAGGAAACAACTATAAAAGATGATATACATGAATAAGATGCTGTAGCTAATAGTAACTAACCAGATATTGCCATTTTGAATGTAAAAATGAAAGTAACATCTGATTGGCTGCTGTGTGTAACTGTCCCGCTTTCTTGTATGTAAATCAAATTTTACAGATGTGCCCAAATGGTATCCTGTATAATGATAGCATTTTACACATAATATTTTAAAGAATACAATACATCCTCTACACACTGTGATTGAAAAAGAATATTTGAAATATACACAAGCCTTGTACAATTTAAGGTAACAGAATGCCTTATTGACCTTTGATATCCACATATTTTTTTAGAACAAGGTAAAGTATTCAATATATATTCCAGCTACACAGGAAGACATTCCGGGCTAGTAGGTCAGCAATGAGTAGAGCTTTAACTGGCAGACCTTGCTGATATAACATAAAATGAACTGTAATAAAAAAAGAAAAACTTACAGATCATTGAAGGTATAATGTATTTTGGTAAAAAATAAAAATAAAAAAAACATGTTCAATTGATTCTTTCATAACTTTATATGCCTTATAAGCCAATTGTGGCTTGAGAGGTATGTTTTGAAGCTTATACTGTATATGGTTAAGAAAATGTACTAGAAGTTGTTTAAAAGGGTTTTGTGTAGAATACATTACATTATGATAACTTCATTACAGTAATTTTATGGAGTCTACAAAATTCAGCCATTTGGATTCTCTGAATAAAAGCAATATTTTTTAAATGATTAGGCAAAAAGGGAACTAGTAAAGGTGGCATGGTGACACAATAGTAAGCATTGCTGTCTTATATCACTGGTTGTGTATGTTCTCCCTGTATACCCATGGGTTCATCCAGATGCTCCAGTTTCCAATATGTTAATTTTAATGCTACAGTAATTGGCATTGGACAAAAATAATTTAGGCTGCAAGCTGGTATGGACCAGTGAATAAGTAAAGTTAATATTAATTTTAGGAATATAGGAATTTAGTACATTTCTTCCAATTTCAAGCAATCCTCCCTCTTTAAGCATCAACAACTTACAGGTAAGGCTGGTGCATTAACTAAATACTAAGAATTGTGGAAGGTGCCCTGTAAAGAAAGATTTTTTTTTCTTTTTGTGGCTCATGGTATCATGGTATATAAGTATCGTGCTTATGTAAACTTACGGCAACTTGCTGCTAAAATGTTTATGCACAATAACAAATCAAAAGCGCATAACATGGGAAGATCCTTTACCTTTCTTTATCATCCACCCTGGAGTTTAACTACGTAGCTTCAGAAAATAAGGAACTCAACTTTTTGACATCTAAGTGAATTTTATATTTATGGTAAAGTTGTCAAATACCGTAGTCTCTTAATTTTTTCAATGCATAAATAAAATCAGACAAAGAAAGTAAAATAAAGTACTGTCTTCCAATGTTCTAACCATGATATGCACTATAATTTATGTCCCAAATATATAGTTTACTGATATTTTGGGAAAAGTATAAAAATAAAAGTATATGCAATTCTAAATCTATGTAATATTGTATGCTGCCATATGTATTTCAAGAAATGGAAACAAAATAAATGAAAACTGGTGTGCAATAGGATTGGGATCAATCCTAAATTATAAACAAAAATTCTAACTTGAGCATTTGCATATTAAAGTGGAAAATTGAGATTTGTGAGATCAGACAGACTTTTTCCAATCGCTAACTGTCCAGTTTTACAGAGCTTGTACCCACTGTAGCCTGAATATCCTGTTTGTAGCTGACAGGAGTGAAACCTGATGTGGTCTTTTGATGCTGTAGCTGATCCAATTTGAGACATTGGGGTATATTATTATTTACTAAAGTGCAGGTTTTTAAAAGTGGAGATGTTGCCCATAGCAACCAATCAGATTCTACTTAACATTTATCTAGCACCTTCTAAAAGATCATAGCTGGAATCTAATCGGTTGCTATTGGAAAAATCTCCACTTCCAAAAACACTTTAGTAAATATACTTCAATGTGTGGTCAGGGGTGCTCTTTTACATACCATTGTTGTAATTCGAAGTTATTAAAGTAAGTTTTGCATTACTGTCAACTTGAATCAATCTCACCATCCTGCTCTGACCCTTCTCATTATTTGCAAGATGCTTTTGGTCATAGAACAGCAGCTTGCGCAATTGTTTTTTTGTATAGTTCACCATTCTCTGTAAACTCTAGAGACTGTTGTGTATGAAAATCAGAAGGGAGTAGCTGCTTCTGAGATACTAGAACCTTCCTGCATGGCACCAATAATAATTCCATGGTCAAAATCAATTACCGCAGATCATATTTATTTTGGTATTTGAGCAGGACAACAACTAAACTTATTGACCATGCTTGCATGCTCTTATGAATTGAGTTGCTGCCATATTATTGACTTATATTTGCACTAACAAACTGGTGTACAAGTTTACCTAATAAAATGTCCACCAAATTAATGTAAAACTAAACTTTGTCCATACCTTCACTACATATTACGCATTTTTCAATACTTTTTAACTGGATTGGTCCTTACCTTCACAAAGTTTCTAAAGACAAGAACTACCCAAGCAATAGCAACTTTTGTGGATATCTACCAACACCTGAGACCTGAGCTACAATAAGGGTTTGGCACAAAACCCATTTTTATCCAAAATGACTATAAAAATATTTTGTTTTACTACAAGTATTTAAAAAATAAAATAAAAATAAATTAAAACTTTTATTGTTGAGTCCATATGGTCAAATATATATATATATATATATATATATATATACACATACATACATACAATAGCAATATTGACTGGCACTTCAAATAAATAAACAGCTGCTTGGTTGCCTTCAGTAATGTAAGGATAGTGGACAAATACACTGCGGCACTCCAAGACTAGTTGCATAAAAGACAAGTTGTATTACAAATAGAATCCATATAAAAACTGACGTTTCAAAGTCTCCAGGCTTTTTTATCAAGGTTCACAGAAATAGCATACAAGAATACAAGAAAAAACCTTCTTACCTTAAGTAGGCAGTGAGGCACACTGATCTGCTGCAGACCGGGGAGAGGGGACGCACCACGAGCTCCGGGTTGTCCCATGATGACATCATCACAGCGCTGCCAGGTTGTCAAGGCAACCGGCTGGTTACCGGAAAAGTCTCCCCGGTCTGCAAAAGCAGAATGTAGGACTGGTTAATTGCAAAAGAATACAAAATATAGCTAAACACTGTGATAACTGTATCAGTAAATGTGATTAACAGTTCAAATCATCACATGTTAAACAATAATATATGCTTTATTCATCAAGGATACCATGAGTATATCAAGCACATAATGCAGGTCTAAGTGGGTGAGGGAAAAAGGAAAAAAAGACAGCCTGGAAAACTGACAAAACTTACAGAACTCAGGTTAACACCCAGGGTACATAAACCATGTTGTATAGATGACTAAGCAGGAATATGCACAATGGTTAAATTATATAGACATAAATGTAACATAAATCCTAGGTGACCAAAGACACCGCGTGGCACAAACTGATCAATACATATTTCAGAAATTAACGAGTTCCAATTGATTTTTTCATTCAATCCCTGAGGGGAAATCTTGCCAAGTTAGTGAATCCATCTAGTCTCACAATGCAAAAGTCTCCCCGCTCGGTCTCCACCATGAAGGGTAGCCAGAATGTGGTCAATGACCATATGTCGCAATGAGACAAGTGTGTGACCCTGTTCCAAAAAGTGTCGCGCAACCGGCTGGTCTGAAGATTTCTTTGATAGTGCCGATTTAATTGAGGATCGGTGTACTGCCATCCGCTCTCTTATTGTACGTGTAGTTTGGCCCATGTAATAAAGTCCACATTGGCAAATAATAATGTATATGACAAAAGATGACAGACAATTAAGGACATAATTGATGTTAAAACACTTGTCCTTATGAGGGTGTTTAAAGGAGTCTCTGATGATCATATGAGAACAAGTGGTACAGTGGAGACATTTATAACATCCAGGAGCCCTACTTAAAAAAGATGATACAGATGGTGATTTTTGAGCAAGTTCAGTTATATCAGTAGGAACTACAAGGTCACAGATGTTCCAGCCCCTGGTATATCATGCCCTATAGGGACTTTGTTTTTCAAACATGAGAGATCTTTATCCGTTTTGATTATAGGCCACAAGGCCTTGGTAGCTCTTTGAACCATAGGACTAGTATTTTGGAACTCCATTTTCCAAGGAATTATGTTCTTCTTGTCCTTGGTTACAGGACGCAATAACATGTCTCTGGACACTGTCAAAACTTCTTCTTTAGCTTTTTGAGAGAAACCAAATCATACCCCCTCACAAGAAACTTGTCGATAATTTTGTCCACCTCTGTAGCAGTTTGATTCAGATCACTCGTAATATGTCTCTCCAGTTCTTGGCGATATTGGTCTAGGCCTTGTACACACAATCGCTCCAGCTTTGTCTGCTAAATACCATTCTCCTTGCCAAGTGTCGATTATTGACGGTAAAACCTCCACGGGGGTGTTTTGTAAACCAACAGATAAAAATACCCTTCTCCTTGCCAGAAGCCACCTCCCTAAACCCCTTAAGAATGGGTTACACAAATCTTAAATGATGCGGGTAGCCCATATTACGAGTGATCTGAATCAAACTGCTACAGAGGTGGACAAAATTATCGACAAGTTTCTTGTGAGGGGGTAGGATTTGGCTTCTCTCAAAAAAGCTAAAGAAGAAGTTTTGACAGTGTCCAGAGACATGTTATTGTGTCCTGTAACCAAGGATAAGAAGAACATAATTCCTTGGAAAATGGAGTTCCAATCTACTAGTCCTGTGGTTCAAAGAGTTACCAAGGCCTTGTGGCCTATAATCAAAATGGATAAAGATCTCTCGTGTTTGAAAAACAAAGTCCCTATAGGGCATGCTATACCGGGGGCCGGAACATCCGTGACCTTGTAGTTCGTACTGATATAACTGAACTTGCTCAAAAATCATAATCTGTATCATCTTTTTTAAGTAGGGCTCCTGGATGTTATAAATGTCTCCACTGTACCACTTGTTTTCATATGATCATCGGAGACTCCTTTAAACACCCTCATAAGGACAAGTGTTTTAACATCAACTATGTCCTTAATTGTCTGTCATCTTTTGTCATATACATTATTATTTGCCCATGTGAACTGTATTACGTGGGCCAAACTACACGTACAATAACAGAGTGCATGGCAGTACACCGATCCTCAATTAAATCGGCACTATCGAAGAAATCTTCAGACCACCCGGTAGAATGACACTTTTGGAACAGGGTCACACACTTGCCTCATTGCGACATATGGTCATTGACCACATTCTGGCTACCCTTCGTGGTGCAGAGCGAGCGGGGAGACTTTTGCTTCGTGAGACTAGATGGATTCACCAACTTGGCACGATTTCCCCTCAGGGATTGAATGAAAAAATCAATTAGAACTCGTTCATTTCTTAAATATGTATTGATCAGTTTGTGCCAGGGGGCATCTTTGGTCACCTAGCATTTGAGTAAGATTTATGTCTATATAATTTAACCATTGTGCATATTCCTGCTTAGTCATCTATACAACATGGTTTATGTACCCTGGGTGTTAACCTGAGTTCTGTAAGTTTTGTCAGTTTTCCAGGCTGTCTTTTTTTCCTTTTTCCCTCACCCACTTAGACCTGAATTATGTGCTTGATATACTCATGGTATCCTTGTTGAATATAACATATATTATTATTTAACATGTGACGATTTGAACCGTTAATCACATTTACTGATACAGTTATCACTGTGTTTAGCTATATTTTGTATTATTTTGTAATTAACCAGTCCTACATTCTTCTTTTGCAGACTGGGGAGACTTTTCCGGCAACCAGCAAGTTGCCTTGACAACCTGGCAGTGCTGTGATGATGTCATCATGGGACTCCCCGGTCTGCAGCAGATCAGTGTGCCTCACTGCCTACTTAAGGTAAGAAGGTTTTTTCTTGTAATCTTGTATACTATTTCTATGAACCTTGATAAAAAAGCCCGGAGGCTTTGAAATGTAATTTTTTACATGGATTCTATTTGTAATACAACTTGTCTTTTATGCGACTAGTCTTGGAATGCCGCAGTTTATTTGTCCACTATATATGTATCAGCATGGAGTACACAGCAACGATGTACTGTATATTGCATATAGTACAGATGACCACTTAATGATGTACACAGCATCATTGGTGCATGCTCCCACATTACCCTCCTGCTCAATATATCCCTCTTGTCAGGTACTTTATTCTCCTCCTTGCAAACATGCCATGGTCTCCACCATTTCTAAGACAACTTCCCTTAACCTTTCTTCATTCTCTGGGTACTGCCCCATCACCCTTTCCTGCTATGCCTCTAAGTTCCTTAAATAGGTAGTTTACAACTGGCTTGCCTCTTTCCTCTCCTCTCACCCCTAACTTTTTACGCTACAATCTGGTTTTCAACCTCTAAATTTAACCAAAACTGTCCTTACCAAGAGCATCAATGCCTCCTCTACCAAATCCAAGGTTTACCCAATGATTTCTCACCTTGATTATTATGATCTACTCTTCACTGGCCAATCTCAAACCTCACCCCCTGAGCCTGTCTTTAACTCTACTGCCTACCTCATTTTCCTGTCTCTCACCAATCCAGCTCTGCTGACCCCCCTCTGAAAATTGTTGGAATGACTCCCTGTCCTTTTTAGAATCAATTTCAAACTCCTCTCACCCATCTCTAAAGCCCAAAACCACTACTCCTCTCCCTTCGTCTCCAGCCTTATTCCAACACACTAATTTCCTCTCTTCCAAAGCCTGCCACCTATTTTCCTCCTTAACCACTTCCTTCCAGTACTTCTCATCCTCTGGACTTCCCTTTCACAATCTGTCAGACACTCAACCAGCCTCCTAGCTTTCAAACACACATTCAAATCCAATCAAATTACTCAAGCTTTCCACAATTCCTCCAGTCACTGTAGTACCCAGCTCTGCTCTATTATCCCTTTATGTTTCCACATATAGCCTTTCTAATATGTAAGCTCTTGGAAGCAAATCCCTCTCTGCCTCTGTTGTTGTAAAGATGTACAGTATACTTGTCTGTAGCTTTCAGCTGTCTTGTGTGATCACCCATGTCATTTTCCTGCATGTCCCTCCACTATGTATGGTCCTACGGAATCCTCCTTTGTGACACCATAGAGACTAAAGACAAAAATAATACAGTAAAAAGGGCACAACAATGTAGTGAATATAAATACATAAAGTAGGGTATAATAGCTAGGTTTCCTGTGAAGTCAGAAATTCAGCAGTTCCGCTATTTCAGATTCTGAGATTGAGTCACAAACAGTGACGGCTCCAGGTGGGGCTGCAGCGCAGACCAAAATTCAAATAGGGGAGCCACACCGACTTCCAGTGAGTCCCAGCCATCTATGTTTGGCAGTGTTTAAGGACAGTTGGTGTGGTTCCCCTATTTAAAGTTTGGACTTCACTGCAGCCCCACCTCTGGAGCCGCCACTGGTCACAAACCTTATTGTTTTATGGTGTTTCACTGGCAGCTTAGAACAACATATGGGGACCGGCAAAGTCAACATATTCAACCTTGGTATAGTCACATACATTGGCTCAGTAAAATGCACACTTTTATTACATCACACACAGATGATGAGAGATGGCAAACCCAACTACTGTATGTATATATAAATGTAGACAGAAAATAAAATAAATAAGAGAGAAAATAAAAACAATACAAGCATCCTGTTTGCTCACAGACCTATATTTTATCATTTCAGTGCACTGTGGTTGCCTCAGATCTTGAGTTTGCCTCAGGGCCCACAGCATGTTGAGACAGCACTGAGCACTTACAGTCTGGGTTAAACAAATCTTTCATTGTGCTTAATAGGCTGCAAGAGCAAGGAGATGGAACAAGGGATACAGCCAGAAGTGCTGGAAGGTCTCTCTGTCTGCTCCCACTCCTACCAAGTTATGCAGCAAAATGTAATAAGGATGTGTAAAGGGCAATTAAAAATGTAAGTACAGGAAAATGAAACTATTTTTTTCATGGTTTGGGGGGACAGCTAAGCACATTGCAATACAGATGAGATGAATACTGCAATAGTGCTGGAATAACTAAAAAGTTATTGTAGGTAAATTGCTCACTAGATAATACATAGTCACATACAGATAGTGTGGTTATATTTGACAACCAGCTACTGTATATTATGGTGTATAAAGTGAAAGCAGCAAATATATTCATCTCATTAAAATATTTACAGTCATTGGGCCCTTCCCTTCCCTGGGCCACTGAAATGATTCTTTATCAATCTCTTTCTGGTAGGTGTCCAGTGGAGACAACAACTATGCTACTCAGAAAAGATCACAGAGTTGCCTATACAGGGTTGAATGCAAGTCCATTTGCAAAGCATATCTTATGTGTTTTCACTCTGTGCATGCTCTTGATCCTAGCGTACACAACAACTGTATGGGAAAGGGAGAGTTGTATGCATCTCAGATGCATCCCTACTTGCTGGTCGACTGGTGAACTACAAAAATGTCAACATTCAGAAGGTTGACACAGTCTGAATGTCGACAGTCAAAAGGTTAATATGGTCATTAGGTCGACCACCAATTTGTAGACATGTATTTTTGGCATTGTGGTTAAATGGTTGACACATTCAAAAGGGTAACATATCAACACTAAAATGTCAATGTATGTTTTTTGATGATTTTTAGGGTAAGGAATAGGATTAGGTTAAATAACAAAAAAAACCATATGTAATCATGTTTGTGTTGACATGTTAAATGTCGACCTTTTGAATTTGTCAACTATTTAACTGTAGACATAAATACATGCCTACATATTAGTGGTTGATCTAATGACCATGTCGACCTTTTGACTGTCGACATTCAGAATCTGATGACCTTCTGAATGTTGACCTTCAGACTGTGAACCAGTCATACCACACCTGTGTAGGCTTGGTTCAAGGAGGTGCATCCACACAACTCTGCACATGTGCGAATATACACATCTAACTCTGGGTCTGATTCAGACCCACTCGCGAGCGCAGAGCGCTTGCCAGTGGGTTGACGGTGACCAAGTGCGCATGCACACGACGGAGGCAGCTCCGTCGGGCGCATGCGTGAGACCCGAATAACGACGGCCAAGCTGTCATTAAGGGTCTCGCACCAAAGGGGGCGTGCTGTCGATGGTGATTGACAGCATGCCCCCTTTGGTGGGCGTGTTGGGGGCGTGGCTGTCAGGAGGCCGCTCCAAAAGGTAGGAGGGATGGCCCTGATTCAGAGCGAGCATTCTGTCAGAGCGTCCGGCACTGAATCAGGGCCTCTGTGCATGCATACTGGAGCAGTTACTGCAGTTACTGCTGACATGTGTTCAACTCTGCATCAGGCCCACAGTCAGCAAAGCAACAACACACTTGGATACTTAGATTAACCTTCTCCAGAATGCCAACACGGAACAGCTTCATTTTTTTAAATCTATAAGTTAACATCCACTCAAAATACATGTCCAAATACCATGGACAGGGTTCTACTTCTCAGTCCAAAGCATCACAGCGTGCCATGGACGTGATTCATTATGGATCACAAGTGCGATTACATGCACAGACGGCTGATTGTTTCATACAGTGCATGCTTATACATCGCAGTGCGCGTGCGCAAAGGCTCCACTGCGATCGCACTATGCTCATAGAGATTGCGCAGACCCATGGCAGAATGATTGACAGGATGTTACCATTTGTGTGACGGGGAGGGGTTGGTTGGCGAAACACATGCATGCCAGTGCGTATGAACGCCATTACAGGGGCATGCATAAATTAGTCACTGCGATGGCATATGCAGCTTGAGCTTTCACTGTGTGGAATGAGGTTAGCAAATTCAGAATAAGGTCAGACCTGTTGTAATTGTGCGTTAGGCTCCGATGCTACTCAATGTTACTGAAGGTTTCACAGACTTGCAAGGTATTATGGATGTGAGTAAGGGGTAGTGGGTGTCCTTATATTCGGCTGCAATGGCAGAGCAAGCACAGACATTAGCATATTTTTGCAGCGGGACTGTGGCGCTGATTCAGAGCCGGACGCTCTGACAGAGCGCTCGCTCTGAATCAGGGCTGTCCTTCTCTTTTTTTAGAGCGGCCTCCTGGCCACTCGCATAGCTGTGAGTGACCACCCACAGCTATAGCGAGCGGAAAAAAGATGGTCGCGATGGTCAAGACCATCGCGACCAACGGGCTTGCAATGAGACCCTTGTGGTACAGTCTCGTGGCCTCAAGCCCTGGAGTTCTTTTGGCTCTATCAGAGCCGAGAGCACTCCCACTGACATCACTTGTGATGTCAGTGGGGCCGGCCCCAGACGGTAGGCGTTCCCATGGGAACACTTCCGTCTGGGCAGCCACGCCCCCAGCATGCCCACCAAAGGGGGTGTGCTGTCACTCACCATTGACAGCACGCCCCCTTTGTAGCGAGACCCGGAGCGACTGCTTGCCCATCGCTATCCAGGTCTCGCGCATGTGCACTGGCCCAACATCGACCCGCTTGCGAGTGCTCAGCGCTTGCGAGCGGGTCTGAAATAGGCCCTGTGTGCGTAATTGCAGAAGCGATTGCATTTGCGATCCATAATGGATAAGGCCTGTTCAGGGACAGCAGTGCACAGGAACCTTAATAAATCTCAGGTGAAGATAATTAGTACATAGAAGTAGGCATATTGTACTTTATAAAGTGTCCTTAATAATAAGTTGAAGTCTGAATTATTACTTGTAGCTTAAATTTTAATAGTATCTATGATACATTAAATAAATAAAATAATTGGTGATTAAAGCTAAAGGCTCACCCAGTTAAAAATCTGTTCCTTGGCAGCTGCAAAGAGGAATTCTTGGAATAGGAAAAGTGTTTATCTATATGAATATTAGGTGCCAGTAGGATGATTTCCAGATGATTCATTATTTGGAGTTTGAATTCTGTTTTAATGCAATGTGAACCTGCACCTTATTTTTTATAGGTCATACAAAAAAATAGCTTTGTGTGGACTTTGGGTCAGATCCAGAGATGGACGGTAATGCGATCACAGCTGCGATTTCAAACGGAACGCAGCAGCGAAAATATGCTAATGGTCCCAAAGATCACCCGAGCATAGGGACGTCCACTGCTGCCTTCTTATCTGCTTATGATGTTGCTTATCTGCGTAAATAACGGAAACATTGACGCACATCGAGCAGCCATCTTGCCCTTGCGGCAGGACTGACCAGCAGCAGACTCGGCAGCTCTCCTGATATGCATATGCTGCATATGTAATTTACACACACCCATTAAACGGCCTCTAAACGGTCAGACACGCCTGCGTTTTTCTGACCAGCCCCCTGTTACCACTCCCAAATGCTGACAACCTGTCACTCACTTTGCAATGAATTACTCCGTGCATCTGTAATTGCAAAGTGATCGCTGCAAATACGCCGTGCGGCTTATACGCATGTACAATGGCAAGCAATCGCTCCATCTGTAAATATCAGCATTGCGGAGATCTCTGAATAAGGCCCTTTGTTATCTCAATCAAGGAAAGGGTACTATGTAACATGATACAAGCCTATCGGATAGGATATGTGCAAATACCGATTAGCTGTAAGGATTGTATGGCATTATCACCTAATTTTTTAATATGTCTACTTTATCTTATAGCAGCAGTAAAAACAGATCACAGGAATGTGTAACTGATACATAATATACAGTATGGAAACATATGTTGCATCTTTTAGATGCACTAAATTTGATATCCAAAGAAAAACATTTGATTTTCATAGGAGAAGGAAACACACAGTACTCACCATACAAAAAAAACAGATCATCTGTTGTCTATTTGTAGCTTATCAATTCACTTCAGAGTCCTCTCTAGACCTACAATCAATTGATAGTGCACCCACACTAAAAAAAAAAAATCCTTTTTGTCTAGTTAGCCAACAGTATTGGGGCTCATGCTGAGTTCCCTGCATGGCCACAAACAAATGCGTATCTGTATGACTGTATGCAGATTTGATACTTTGCCTCTTTAGGCTTGGAGAGTCATGGGGTGGTCCAACACAGACTGAGCACAATAAATGAGACAAAGGCAGCCCTGTACAGAGACACAGATATGCCTGTTAGTAGCCATTGTGGGTGCCTGACGGATGGTGCCAATATGCACTGATGATGATGGTGGTGATGATGATGATGACAGTTGCCACCACTGACTAGCTGCCTGTGATTGGCTGAATGCGGATTGATCTAAGAAGCTGAGAGGTGGTTTCTTCGCTGACAAAGCCTATATTATATTATTTTGTGGGTGTATTATAAAATAAAATTTTTATTACTTTAATTCGTATATAGTAAGGAATATTACATTGTAGAATATTAGATTTTTTATTGAAATCAAACCTATTAGCAAATACGTTGTTCACTATAAAAATCAATGTTATCAAAAACTTTCATTTTGACTTTCATTTGATTGGGTGTAAGTGCATCTGATGGGCTGAAGCCCAACATGGGACTTAGTATAGGCGTCAAAATACTGACGCCTATCTTAATCCCAATGCCGGAAATCAGAAAGACACCTGCCCAAAAGAGGTAAGTCCAGAGCGTCCTTAGTGAAAGCCTGCAGGGGGTAGGGTTTGGTTTAGGCTACATAGCGGGGTTAGCGTTAGGTTTTGGGGGGGAGGTTAAGGTTAGGTACCCCTAGGGGGGAGAGTTAGGGTTAGGCACCACTGGGGGGGTAGGGTTAGGCACTAAAGGGGGAGGGTTAGGTGTAGGCACTAACAGGGAGGGTTAGGGATAGGGTGCGAGGTTGGGAGGGTTAGGGTTAGGCTACAAGAAGGGACGGTTAGGGGGATAAGGGGGGGAGGGAAAGTATACTTACCCGACCCCTGTTGGGATACCAACCATTGGGATGGCGCTGTCGGTATTGTGACAGGAGGCATCTTGACAGCCGGCATTACATACTGAGTCCATATCTGATGTGCATCTAACATATATCTGCCACCTGTTATATAGTGCAGGTCTGGGCACATCTTGTGATGTGTAAAATATGGGCTCTCACTATATTTATTTTGGTATATCTCACTTGGGGGTATATTTACTAAAGTGAAGGTTTTTAGAAGTGGAGTTGTTGCCCATAGCAACTAATCAGATTATAGCTATAATCGTCTAGATGGTGCTAGATAAATATTAAGTAGAATCTGATTGGTTGCTGTAGGCATCATCTCCACTTCTAAAAACCCACACAATAGTAAATATATAACACTTGGTGTTTTTTAGACCTAGTCTAGCAAATTAGAAAAGGTGCACATAGTACCTGCATGAAGGTGGTTTAAAACACTCCACCAATGGCACACTGTCCCATTCACTATCAACCCTTTAACTAGCCAATGGCTGGCGCAGTGTCTCCTTTTGAAATTGCTCTAAACATGGCTTCTGTGGGTGCTGCTCTGCGTTTAGGAACACAGCCGCATTCAATTAAATACCTGTCATACTCCCATAACACACTCACTAGACAGACTTTTTTTTGCACACACTTCAGGTCACCTTCCAGTCACCAGCAAGGAGCGCCCACTTTTTTGCCTTGCTGGTTCTAATGCTTACACCTACATACTCAAGAGCAGACTCTGCATACACTCAGGGTAATGCATGCACCATAGGGGTTTTCAATACTTTCCATGCATGGCCTGTAGCAAATAATCACTCAACTGTGCAAACATGGGCATTGCACCCATCTCTGAATCAGGCCCATATTATATAGAGTATAATTGATGGAAACAAAAATAAATAAATAAAAGAAAGAGCCTTATGGTGTGAAATAAACATGAAAAAATGGGTCTTCTTAGTGTAATAAATGAAAAATAAATATTTTTTAATAGATTACAGTAACATTATAAATAGCAAGAAAGTGCTGTTTGCAAAGTAATGTACATAGGGGACCTCATTCAGAGTTGTAAGTAAACACAAGTTGAGGCTTTACTTGGCCACAACTTGCTCTCTTTTTTTACTGCTCTTGCACCTATTATTGAGATGCACGTCATTTTTTCAAGTCATCGGGCACTTGCAAATCCTACGACAAGGGGACTGGAACAGTAGTAGATATGTCTAACTTACAGTAAGAGCATATTGATGTAAATTGCGAATAAAGTGGCAGCTGAAAATGCACAAATGCGCCAGTACTTGAACCTGGTGCAAGTTGCGATCTGATGATAATGTCAGCAACAGGCTGCATCTGATTTGCCCAGTACATGTAAGACACATCTAAATAATATGCTGCTGCTGTAATTCAAAAGCTACAGTAGATTACTATGTAGTGAATTTTCCTTAGGATAAAAAAAATAATAATTTTTGCAGAGCTAGGAGGGGGTGGTGTAAGCCCCTCAGCCTGGCGCAAAGCCAGTGGGGGGCGTAATCAATGTGATCGCTCCCCCCACAGGCATAGGAGACTGCTGCAGGCAGCCACGAGCAGTCTCCCACAGCAGCCCAGCACAAAGCAGTGTGTGCTGGGCTGCTGTGAGGTAAGAGGTAGGGGAGGCATCACTGGCCCTGGGCCCCCACCAGGTCCCTCCAACAAGCCTGGGCCTGTGTAATTAGTACCCACTCCTCCCCCTCTGGGCTCCCCTGTGTGTATGGTCGCATATAGAGATGTGCGGTATGGTTTTTCTGAAATACTTACACACCCAAACTTAGGAGCCCCCAGTGGAATCGAGTCACGGTTCTGAATCACTTTGGGGTTCTGAGTAAAACAGAGTCCAAGCTCGGCTCTGCTGTCAGTTCGGAACTTGGATTTAAAGACTGAACTTGGGTTTTGGTTTGCATGTAAACAGGTTCAAATGACATGATTTTAACTGTTTTTATCAGTTTTATTTATTGATTTTTAAGGAATCCAAAACCAAACCAAAACTGAATATGAACCAAAATACTCGAGGATGGTTTTGTCAAAACCAAAATACGATAATGAATTAGAACCAAAACCAAAAACTAAAACACAGGGGTCCGCTCACATCTCTAGTTGCATATCAAGTTTGTTATTAACTCAGAATAGATAGAAAAATGCACCTTTTTTTTTCCTGGACACATTTTATGTTCGTGTCCAACTTTGAATAAGGCCCACTGTATCTGTATTCATGTATTCTATGCACCTGTATGAGCTGTGTTTTACTCTAGTGTATTGCTAGTGGAGATCATGAGCAGGGAATCAAGGGAAGTAGAGAACTTTAATATATGTAAAAATATACCATTTAAAACAGACATGGCTGTCTGCAATTTTTTGCATTTTGATCCCTTTTCACATATTTGTTCGTAATTGTCTTGTAACAGAATTTTTGAAAAACAATATATAAAAAGCAACATACAGTACTGTACCATCAGTATTCAAATGCTGGCGAAAAAGATGGCCTTTTGGTAAGTTTAAACTGTAAGGAGTACTGTGCATCTCATCTGTATCACAGCCTAAACTGCATTTGTATTTTTTGTTAAATATTGAAACTGGCAGGTTTTAGTCTAAAAGGAATATATCTAGCTTACATTGCAATTTGTTAAATTGTGATGCAATACATCAGTTTGATACAATTAAGGGACCGGTTTACAAAGGTATGAAGCCTAATAATGATGAACATTCTTAATATGCTGCAGTGTTGGTCTTGTTAATGAGGCAAGAATAGCACTGGGGTACCTTACCCCTTATCTAAAGCCAGGAATGTCATTTATCTTAATTAGTCAATTTTTTTAACTTGAGCTTGACCTTGTACCAGTATCTCAATACTCATGAACAAAGGCCATTTCTTTCTCAGCAACACTTATTACAGCTCATCACAGAATACTGCAGAGTTTAAAGTATACTAATATACCATTTGTTTTAGGCAAATATGTTCTTTAAATCATCCTTGGGTACCCAGTGGATTGGTGACAACAGGAAACACAAAGAAATATAAGATATTTGAATATAAAAGTTTTTATTTGAACAGTTACTGCTGTCAGAAGGCTGTACATACAGTAACCCTGAAGGGGATTAAACCCTGAGGCTGAAATGGGCTTGGTCTGATGACATTACAAGGGAGTGTTCCATTTGTTGTTAGGTTATGGGAATTTGTTTTTGGATGATGTGTTTTCTTGTATTGGAGTACTTAGTTTTTTATTAATACCTAATTCTTACAGTATTTCAGCCTATTTTGCTATTTATAATCTCACCCTCCCTTCCCCATACTGTTGATTTTCTTTTTGCTTTTTATTTATAGGTTCTTCGGTCAGGAAAGAGTGGCCGACCAGTGCTTACTGGTGCAATAATTGGATACACTCTCCTTCAAGCAAGGGATTGGCTCATACCACACTGCCAAGTCGGTTACATCACCCTTTCCAATAGACAACAGTAGGTGTGATATGAAGACATAATTGAAACCCTGATGATGACTGGCACCTTTGGGCTAACTGTTACCTCACCCTTTTAACCACCCTTTTTGCGCCCAATTTTTTGTATGTGATAGTTAGATAAGCTCTATAGGGTAACAGCTGTTTCTTCACCTCAGTTAAATCCCCATTTAATTTATTTTCCTCCAGTTCATGTGATAGTTGCGTTTGGGGTTCAAAGTGCAATGCATGTAATAGATGCATTGATACCCAATTTCCCTACAATCAGCTCTGGTTCTGGTCACTGTTTCTTTAGATAATATTTTGTCTATCGATAGATATTTTCTTATCAATAAAGTTGACCTGCTACAGATGCATTTCTATTGTCTGGTCTCCTTATTTTTTTGTAATTAAGTTTTAAGGTATCTAGGGGTTTTATTGTATGCATGATAGAAGCCTGAAGCCATCATCAGCCGTTAAGAGATTTAAACATATTTGTGAATTTATTTACCATAAGTAGAGCTATTGGCTAAATACTGATAATTTGTTCCGTGAATGGAACCCCAGGAGATCCACTCATTTGTAAACAGCACGAGCAAATGAGAAGAGAAAAAACAAATTAACATAAAACAATTTATCTTCCTTCATCTAAATCCTCCTGTCCTATGCCTGTGACTCGTAGGACTACATGGTGCTTACTAGAGGGGAGAAAAGGTTTCCACAAATACCAGTGTTTCTCAGCTACAAACTAATTTGCGAAGGTCAAATTGAAAAGTTTAATTATTTCAGAACACAGCTGCCGCTTAGATTGATGTTTTTGAAAAATATATATTTTTAAATTTTTACTTCATTTGCAAAAGTAATAATTTATAATAACTAAATATGTGCTTTGGTTTTGGATCTGGATTAATCTTTGTGTTTTGGTTCTGGCTTTTGTATTGCAAAACCACCCTCTAGTGTTTTGGTTTTTTCAAAATGATAAAAAATTGTTAAAGACAGCTAAAATCATGTAATTTTTGCAATCCAAAACCCAAAATTCGGATTTAAAATCCTAATTCCGAACCGCTGGAAGATCAGAACCGCAACTCAGATTTATCTGGATATCTTCAGGATATTAAAAATCGCGACTCGCATCTGTCCGGATTCATGAAATTCGGGTGTATTCAGATTTCTGGAGAACTAAACTGCACATCTCTAGTAATAATTATTGCTCTTAATATTTTGTATTTTATTTTCATGTTTTAGGCAATTTTTTTCATCCAGTACTGTTCTTTCTCATACACCTTTTTTGCAAAGGAATTTGAGTAGTAATTTTAAATGTTCCTAAATATGCCCTTGTAATTACAAAATATATTTTGCATCTAAATTTATTTATTCTTTTATATTATCAATGTAAAATCTTCTTATTAAAAAAGTGCAGTATGCAAGAAAGAAAAAACAAGTGTTCCTCAGGTTTTCAATATTAGTATAAAATGTTACCATCCCAGGTTACCACCAAATTATTTAGCATTGCATTGGAAGTGAAAATCAAAGGCAAGTCTTCATTTATATTGACTAAGGCTTCAAGCGACATCAGTTGGTAGCCCAGGAAATCCTTCTTATGTAAAGAAATTGAAATCTCCATGGAAACTTGTGTGAAAAAATATACTCCAAGGGCATGGTTTGTCAAGGGAAGCAATAACAAACACATCTTGCTGCTTGGTTCTCCAAAATTCTCCTGATTTATCAACTATTACAATTATCATGAGCCTGGAACTTGCTTAACAACAGGCAGGCAATTTATTATTTATTTCTAAATGTGAAATTACAAATTAGATTCATACATTTTTAAGTACAGTGGGGTTCCATTTTCTGTTTCTTTTTCAACAGAAATGATTGCGTGAGTTTCAAGAACATACTGTATATTTGTTTTGGAAAAGAAAAATGTATTTAGCTTTTATTAGAATCAAGACCATATTGGCATACCAATGTATACATAGGTTTTATTTGCATTTATTTAATATATACTTTGCAAATTTGATGTCCATGTGCCTCTTATATAAAATATTAGAGCTTGTTCAAACAATTTACCTCATTTAGAGTTAGGCACAAGTCCATTTGTGGGGCATCAATAAATTAGAGATGAGCAGTTAAGTTTTGTTGAAAACCGATTTCACACATACTTGGGGGTTCTGAGTTGAAACAAGGCATGGCCATGGTTCCCCCAGTCAAATTTGGGTCTCAAATTGAGGCAAAACATCATAATCCTGGAAATGTCATACCGTGTGTGTTTTGGATTGCATATAAATCCCTCCCTGTTTAGTTCCTACTTCCTATTCTTCCCGGAAGCAGATCAACCTTGTGGTTGGGCTGAAAGTACTGCACAGATCAGTATGATTTGTGCAGGCTTAGGTTTGTGCAAAAATATAGATTCAATGGTTAATTTTAATAAAAAAGTGTGTCCCTCCCCCCACCAAATCAATAAATAGCCCTGGACATCTGAGCCTGTTCTGGTATTCAAAAATAGGGAGGAAATGGCATAGAGTTCACCTGATTCTCCAAAAGACAGCAACAGGCTGAAACAGCAATGGAATAAATATAGGTGGAAAGCGCTGCACAAACACACAAGGAATCAAAAGAAGTTTAATAAATCACTATTTAATAAACAGTAATACACAATAATATACCTCCAGTCTACTAATACTAAAAGGTTAATATCTGGAATAACGTGGTACACTGCTAGCATAAATACACAATATAACAATACCAATGGATACAATAAAAGATATCAAATATGTCATGGATAAAAATGACTGAATAGTCCCTCCTACATAAAAATAAAGTCACTAGTAGGACCGTAATGTTTGCCCATGGAAAGTAGATATTTTTATATGCTTAGGAGCCACACTCTAAATAAAGCAGTGGTGGCTTTGCTAGATGAATGAGGCAGGAAAATGATGGCTGTTGTTAGCTGATGAAATGTCCACATATATTGCACATACCCACAGCGTTTCCTCAGGTAGACAGATCTGTCCCTGCCACAATGGATATATCCTCCTGCATCACAGTGGGATCGCTGTTCCTACCAGCTGTATAATAGCCCTGCGGTCAGTGCCAGGACCCGTCCCCTCCTGTGGATACGTCCGTGCTGCACCAGTGTGAGCTGCGTCCTCACAGCCAAAGTCTGCTGTGATGTAGAGAGGAAGTCCTACACCGCACAGGGCGAGTGGATCACATCAGGAGTGTCAGCTAACTGACAATGCGGAGTAGTGGCGGTGGTGTGAGCGGCTCCATGGGACAGCTAGCAACAGCTCCAGAAATGTGGGAGTGCACAAATTGAATGGACGTGTTCCCTTTAACGCATTTCACCGCTAGCAGCGGCTTTATCAACAAAGCAGGATAACTTGTCCATGTCCACAATGGGGTTTAAATAGCCTGTAGCTGGGCTCAAACACCTGTCGGTAGTTGATTAATTCCCAGACTTAAAATAGCATACCAGGTGCAGCTAATTCCTAATCCACCATTAGCATCAATAGTTCCAGCAGCAAGCACATACTATATTTTATTATTCAAAAAATGATGGATAATAGAAACTAAAGTAAGAGGGAATACATAACAGAATATAAATTTAAGTATTCAGATTAGCTATCCCTAGAAAATCCACAACCCAAATGTATCTAGAGTGAACATCTTGAATTGCAGAAATGCGTATGACAGGAATAGTAGAGTATATATTTAGATGAATTCAAGATCTATTGTCTCATTAAGACCCTGCGGACTTAGTGTCTGCATTTTAAGGATCCATGCAGCCTCTTGTCTACATAAATGTCTGAACCTGTCACCGCCCCTTGGCATCTGAGGAATCTGCTCTACCCCCACCACTTTAAGGCCATTAGGGTTACTGTAGTGATGTTCCAAAAAGTGTCTAGGTACACTATGGTTGACACATTTCTTAATAATATTCCATCTGTGCACAAGGAATCTTTGTTTAAGTGTAATAATTGTACAACCAATGTAGTATAAATTACATGGGCATATTAGCAGATATATCACAAATTGTGAGTTACAGTTGATGAATGACCTAATCTCAAATTTAGTAGGAGCCACCGAAGCTGACACATATTTAGTTTTATTTAGAATATGAGAACTCGTGATACATTTGTTGTGGTTACATTTAAAACACCCAAGTACTTTAGGGCCCATAATAGTTTTCTGCACTGGAGCAACATTTGGATCATGTTTGCTACTAAAGAAACTAGGAGCTAAGATGTTTCTTAAATTAGTGGCTTTTTTGATTACTAGAGATGGTTTGTGTTCAAGGGTGATCTTCAGGATAGGATCTGTTAACAATAGTTTATAGTTGTTTCTCGTGATACCACATATTTTATTTGCGGCTACATTGTATTTAGAGATAAATGTTGGTCTCAAGGTATTACGGTTAGTATCTATATTTTTCTTATTTTTCCTATCTTTCTTGATATTCTTATTGGTACCTTCCTTATCATGACCCAAAATATGTGCTCTCTCTAAGGATAGTGAAAAATCAAATGCTTCATCTAAAACTGCTTGTGGATATTCTTTCCTGGAGAAGTCTTTCATCATTTCATCCGCATGCTCACGAAATTTATTTACCAATGTACAATTTCTTCGAATTCTGTAAAGCTGGCTTTTCGGAACGATGTTAAGCCATTTCCATTTATGATTACTAGTATAAGGAATAAAGCTAGAAACATCTACTGTTTTTCTAAATGTAGAAACCGAAATCTTATTCTCAATCACTTCCAATGTGATGTCCAAATAATTAATTAGTGAAGGATGACAAACGTGTGTAAATGATAAACCGAAAGTGTTAGTATTCAAATAACTAATAAAATTCGTGATAGAAGAAACATCCCCATCCCAAATAATAAACAAATCATCAATATATCGGCAGAAGAAGACCAGGTTCGCAGCGAACTCCCCACCCCGCACAAGCTGATCCTCAAGGTGGCCCATGTATAGATTTGCGAAGCTCGGCGCGAACCTGGTCCCCATCGCTGTGCCGAGTGTCTGTAGATAGTGACGGTGATCAAACAAAAAATAATTGTGACTTAAAATAAATAAAATAGATGACAAAATGAATTTACGCTGTCCCTCCGAGATCCCACTATCACGACTCAAATACCAATCAGTTGCTTCTACTCCCTTACCATGGAGGATATTTTGGTGTATAGAGCTTGTACATCACAAGTCACAAACAGGTAATTAGATCTCCAGGGTTTCCCAATTTAGTGAATTGTGTGCGGTCACAGATGTAGGATCTCAGAGAGGCAGCATGTGGCTGAAGAAAATGGTCAACAAAAAATGATAAGTTGGATAGGAGTGACAGGATGTGAAGGAAAAAGAAAGTGAAATTGTTCCTTTGCAATAACATTATCATCCATTGCAGAGGTGAGAAGAGATTTCAGTTCTTTTTGAAACTGTATTTTTGGATCTGAGGAAAGGCTCCTATAAAAAGATGTATCCGACAGCTGTCTATGGGCTTCCTTAACATAATCTATGGTATCCTGAATGACCACACCTCCACCCTTTTCAGCCATTTTTATTGTTATTGATGAGTCTTCAGTTAATACTTTAAGGGCACATCTTTCTTGAGCAGTAAGGTTGTGACAGCTGGGGTGTATCTTATTTTCACACAGTATTCTAAATTGTTCAAGGGTGGTATAGTAAAAGGTTTCAATAGCACTAGTTTTGTGTTGTATAGGAAAAAAATTAGATTTAGCTTTAAATTTATACTCAGTATGAGAAGTTATATCAAACAAGAAGATTTACTCTGAGTTCCTGTCCATACGCAACTCACTGCTCTCAAAAAGCAAGTCATTTAAGATCTCAACTCCAATTTGATCTGTCTCATCTAGAACAATAATCTGGCCATCTTCTTTAATTCTATTCATCTTCTGAGAGGCAAAGTATCTGGCTCTGCAAAGGCTTTCTAATATATCTATTAAGTTCTATGAATAGTTCAAAAAAATAGGGTGATGATGTAGGTGCAAAATTGAGACCACTTGCTAAAATCCGAGTCTCATCATCACTCAATACTTTTGAAGACAAATTGAATACTCCTTTGGTGTTTAGTAGGACCTGTAATTTTTCCTTTTTGTTGATCTTTCTCCCTCCTCTTCTACCTCTAGCTCTTGTTCTCTGTTTCTTTTGGGTGATTGATAGAGGGGTTCGAATCTGTTTCGGTTGTGAAACTGTTCTAAGTTGGGGTTCGGAGGATCCCATCTGTCCATCCTTTTTCTCTCTAAAAAACCATCAAAAATATCATCATGTTGACTTGGCTTCCCTGCCAACTGATTGATTTCATAATTTTTCAAAACATCATGTCTCCTTTGTAATCTATCTGTATAACACGTCAAATTCATCTTTACCAAGATAAGTGCTGGCGGCTGCCCAATATGGCAAAAAAAGGAACAAGAAATGTTAAATAAATGAAAGATGAATTTGACGTGTTATACAGATAGATTACAAAGGAGACATGATGTTTTGAAAAATTATGAAATCAATCAGTTGGTTGGGAAGCCAAGTCAACATGATGATATTTTTGATGGTTTCAATCAGTTAGAGAATCTTTTGAAAGCTGAGGCACGTCATTGGTGGGATAAAACTTCTTTACTTAAATATATTGAACATTCTAAAATCCCACGTGGCCTCAGGATTTTCAAAATGCTTGTTTAATGAAGACCCCAATTTACAAAAGCAATGGGACTTAATTTTACATAAATGCTCTTTTGCATTAATGCAATTGCTAATTGACTATAGATAGAATAAATTGAAAAAACTAGACATGGAGATTAAAAGTATACAGGAACAACTTTTAAAATTTAAAGACGAAGCACACTATAAGGAGAGAAAATTACTCACAAACACTCGTTTAGATAAATATGAAAAAGAAATAATAGAGAGAAAAGAGAAAAAGTTCAACAGGGATCTTGGTGACTACAGTACAGATACAGTGAGAATGTATCATAAAAAAAACCGAGGTTTCGGGGAAGGATATCATCAGAGAATAGGAGATATCCAGAGAAACCCCGAGATATATATGATACATCAGATCGCTTTAGATCCAGAAATCCATCTAGGATCTCTAAGCCTAAAATATGGATAGACAGAGAGAATTTTGGGAGATTTAATAATAGATCACCTGTAGTGACTAAATATTATCATCACAATAAGACTGGTGAGTCTAGTATGGCACTGAGAACTTCCCCTAAACTACATTTTTTAGAGAGAAAAAGGATGGACAGATGGGATCCTCCGAACCCCAACTTAGAACAGTTTCACAACCGAAACAGATTCGAACCCCTCTATCAATCACCCAAAAGAAACAGAGAACAAGAGCTAGAGGTAGAAGAGGAGGGAGAAAGATCAACAAAAAGGAAAAATTACAGGTCCCACTAAACACCAAAGGAGTATTCAATTTGTCTTCAAAAGTATTGAGTGATGATGAGACTCGGATTTTAGCAAGAGGTCTCAATTTTGCACCTACATCATCACCCAATTTTTTTGAACTTTTCATAGAACTTAATAGATATATTAGAAGCCTTTGCAGAGCCAGATACTTTGCCCCTCAGAAGATGAATAGAATTAAAGAAGATGGCCAGATTATTGTTCTAGATGAGACAGATCAAACTGGAGTTGAGATCTTAAATGACTTGCTTTTTGAGAGCAGTGAGTTGCGTACGGACAGGAACTCAGAGGAAATCTTCTTGTTTGATATAACTTCTCATACTGAGTATAAATTTAAAGCTAAATCTAATTTTTTTCCTATACAACACAAAACTAGTGCTATTGAAACCGTTTACTATACCACCCTTGAACAATTTAGAAAACTGTGTTAAAATAATATACACCCCAGCTGTCACAATCTTACTGCTCAAGAAAGATGTGCCCTTAAAGTATTAACTGAAGACTCATCAATAACAAAAAAAATGGCTGATAAGGGTGGAGGTGTGGTCATTCAGGATACCATAGATTATGTTAAGGAAGCCCATAGACAGCTGTTGGATACATCTTTTTATAGGAGCCTTTCCTCAGATCCAACAATACAGTTTCAAAAAGAACTGAAATCTCTTCTCACCTCTGCAATGGATGATAATGTTATTGCAAAGGAACAATTTCACTTTCTTTTTCCCTCACATCCTGTCACTCCTATCTATTATCACCTCCCCAAAATTCACAAATCCCTTCACCATCCACCGGGGCGACCTATTATTTCAGGGATTGGGGGTTTGACATCCAATTCATCATTTTTTGTTGTCCATTTTCTTCAGCCACATGCTGCCTCTCTGAGATCCTACATCTGTGACAGCACACAATTCATTAACTTGGTGGAGGGGAAACCCTGGAAATCTAATTACCTGTTTGTGACTTGTGATGTACAAGCTCTGTACGCCAATATCCCCCATGGAAAGGTAGTAGAAGCAACCGATTGGTATTTGAGTCGTGATAGTGGGATCTCAGAGGGACAGCGTAAATTCATTTTGTCATCTATTTTATTTATTTTAAGTCACAATTATTTTTTGTTTGATCACCGTCACTATCTACAGACACTCGGCACAGCGATGGGGACCAGGTTCGCACCGAGCTTCGCGAATCTATACATGGGCCGCCTTGAGGATGAGCTTGTGTGGGTGGGGAGTTCGCCGTGAACCTGGTCCTCTTCTGCCGATATATTGATGATTTGTTTATTATTTGGGATGGGGATGTTTCTTCTATCACTAATTTTATTAGTTATTTGAATACTAATACTTTTGGTTTATCATTTACACATGTTTGTCATCCTTCACTAATTATTATTTTTGGACATCACATTGGAAGTGATTGAGAATAAGATTTCGGTTTCTACATTTAGAAAAACATTAGATATTTCTAGCTTTATACCTTATACTAGTAATCATAAAAAGAAATGGCTTAACCATGTTCCGAAAAGCCAGCTTTACAGAATTTGTAGAAATTGTACATCGGTAAATAAATTCCGTGAGCATGCAGATGAAATGATGAAAGACTTCTCTAGGAAAGAATATCCACAAGCAGTTTTAGATGAAGCATTTGATTTTTCACTATCCTTAGAGAGAGCACATATTTTGGGTCATGATAAGGAAGGTACCAATAAGAATATCAAGAAAGATTGGAAAAATAAGAAAAATATAGATATATATAAATATAACCGTAATACCTTGAGACCAACATTTATCTCTAAATACAATGTAGCTGCAAATAAAATATGTGGTATCATGAGAAACAACTATAAACTATTGTTAACAGATCCTATCCTGAAGATCACCCTTGAACACAAACCATCTCTAGTATTCAAAAACGCCACTAATTTAAGAAACATCTTAGCTCCTAGTTTCTTTAGTAGCAAACATGATCCAAATGTTGCTCCAGTGCAGAAAACTATTATGGGCCCTAAAGTACTTGGGTGTTTTAAATGTAACCACAACAAATGTATCACGAGTTCTCATATTCTAAATAAAACTAAATATGTGTCAGCTTCGGTGGCTCCTACTAAATTTGAGATTAGGTCATTCATCAACTGTAACTCACAATTTGTGATATATCTGCTAATATGCCCATGTAATTTATACTACATTGGTTGTACAATTAGGACACTTAAACAAAGATACCTTGAGCACAGACGGAATATTATTAAGAAATGTGTCAACCATAGTGTACCTAGACACTTTTTGGAACATCACTACAGTAACCCTAACGGCCTTAAGGTGGTGGGGGTAGAGCAGATCCCACAGATGCCAAGGGGCGGTGACAGGTTTAGACATTTATGTAGACAAGAGGCTGCATGGATCCTTAAAATGCAGACACTAAGTCCGCAGGGTCTTAATGAGACAATAGATCTTGAATTCATCTAAATATATACTCTACTATTCCTGTCATACGCATTTCTGCAATTCAAGGTGTTCACCCTAGATACATTTGGGTTGTGGATTTTCTAGGGATAGCTAATCTGAATACTTAAATTTATTCTAGCTACCCACATCTACCATCTAATGTAGTATTGATCAGAAAGGTGGTTAGCTATTCTCCTTATTATTTTCCTCTAGTCTCTCTTCACTTTCTTCCATATATATGGTCTGCTTGTACAATTTATTAATTTTCCATTCAGACTCTACTGCTGGGTAATGTTTAGATCTGCTTTGTGGATTAGCTTTAGTATATATATGTACCCTTTTTCTCTATTTTTATGTCCATGTATGTACTTTTATTTACATTATTTAACTAAAACTCTAGCTAGATTATTATTCTTTTTTGGTTTTCTTCATATTTTTGCATAAATGTGTGTGTTATTCTTTATGATATTTTGATCATTATTAAATATCTCTTAGTCTAGATTTAATCGTTGGGCATTGTCTATATGCGCTTATATGTGTATTATAGAAACATACGTTTAACATTAATAGATCTAGTCTTGTATCTGTATCTCTCTGCTCTATATAAATGGCTTGAGAGGAATTAATAATTCCTTTTATTTATTGTCCTTGTGGTTTCCTCACTCTCCTACAAATATAATTTCCATATCATCTTTGCAATAATTTAAATATATATTTGGTTTGTATTAAATGAGTGTAGTTGATTAGGTCCTGAATATAAATTCATAATTCTAAACTCTCTCACTATAGTATAACACGTCAAATTATTTAATTTACTATTTATTTTATATCTGGATATATGTTTTTGGGAATTGACATATGTATATACATATTTATACACATATTGTATTTTACGGGAATGTGTATTTATGCATATGGTCATCTCAATGTGAATGTTTTTTATATTTATTTTTTATATATATATATTTTTTTATATTCTGTTATGTATTCCCTCTTACTTTAGTTTCTATTATCCATCATTTTTTGAATAATAAAATATAGTATGTGCTTGCTGCTGGAACTATTGATGCTAATGGTGGATTAGGAATTAGCTGCACCTGGTATGCTATTTTAAGCCTGGGAATTAATTAACTACGACAAGTGTTTGAGCTCAACTTAAGGCTATTTAAACCCCATTGTGGACATGGACAAGTTATCCTGCTTTTTTGATAAAGCCGCTGCTAGTGGTGAAACGCGTTAAAGGGAACACGTCCATTCAATTTGTGCACTCTCACATTTCTAGAGCTGTTGCTGGCTGTCCCATGGAGCCGCTCACACCGGCATCGCTACTCCACATTGTCGGTTAGCTGACACTTCTGATGTGATCCACTCACCCTGTGCGGTGTAGGACTTCCTCTCTACAACACAGCAGACTTTGGCTGTGAGGACGCAGCTCACACTGGTGCAGCACGGACATATCCACAGGAGGGGACGGGTCCTGGCACTGACCGCAGGGCTATTATACAGCTGGTAGGAACAGCGATCCCACTGTGCTGCAGGAGGATATATCCATTGCGGCAGGGACAGATCTGTCTACCTGAGGAAACGCTGTGGGTATGTGCAATATATGTGGACATTTCATCAGCTAACAACAGCCATCATTTTCCTGCCTCATTCATCTAGCAAAGCCACCACTGCTTTATTTAGAGTGTGGCTCCTAAGCGCATAAAAATATCTTCTTTCCACGGGCAAACATTACGGTCCCACTAGTGACTTTCTTTTTATGTAGGAGATACTATTCAGTCAATTTTATCCATGACATATTTGATATCTTTTATTGTATCCATTAGCATTGTTACATTAAGTATTTATGCTAGCAGTGTACCACGTTATTCCAGATATTAACCTTTTAGTATTAGTAGACTGGAGGTATATTATTGTGTATTACTGTTTATTAAATAGTGATTTATTAAACTTCTTTTGATTCCTTGTGTGTTTGTGCAGCGCTTTCCACCTACATTTTTTTTTTTTTTACTGTTGGGAAGATTGGCAATTATTCCCAGGTGGCAAGTGGCAGCATATATCACCTATATATTTTCACCTGATAAGTGACTGTTTGGCGCCTGATATATTGTATTTATGAAACAGCAATGGGGCTGATGTTATAACAGGGAGACACACAGGATGGGGTCCCCATGCATAACAGCAAACAGCCCCAAACTGATCAACCCAGGGCTGGAATCTCTCATAAAGTGGGGATCCCAAAAATAAAATGGGGCCCCCCTCATGGAGAACAACCAGCCTTTAACCTAAAAAACAACAATGATTTGTGCCCAAGGTGCAACCATCACTCTTGCAGCCATCCGTGGAAGTTAGGACCCCCAAATCCTCAGTAAAACAGATTTTAAAAAAAGCAAGGATCCAGTGTTGAATTTCAAGTAGATGCAAGAACTGCACATCATTTATGGACAGAGTACTATTTATGGACTCTTTCTTATTTTGAACAACCAGCCTTTGGTTGAAAGCCCAGGGCTCTTCCATGCACCACCTGAGCTTTGAGTACATGGGTAATGATAAAATAATAGTTCATATTTTCCTTTATAGGTGGACTACAGGTCCTGGAAAGCAAGCCCCAGCATGCCAGCCTGTGAAGAAAATATTAAACTAACCACAGTACACAGACCACAAAGGTGGTCTTTTTTAATAAACACCAATTACATACTTACCAAACCCTTGGATGGCCCATTTGGTGCATGTACGCATCCATGGATCTTGGTAAAATTAAAAAAAATGCTATCCAGATCCCCACTGACACACACTGCACTCTGTACAGTGCTTAAACCAAAATGACTGGTCACTCCCATTGACATGAATAAGGAAGTACAGATTGGCTGAGAGATGTGCTCCCACATTCTCAAGCAATCAGTGCATCCAAATCCACATCAATGAGAGTGACCAGTTATTTCGGTTAAGGCACTATATTGGGTTTACTGGGACTTGTAGTCTGCCTGTAGAGAACAAAATTATTAACTATTATTTTACTATTACACATGTACCCAAAGCCCAGGGGCTGCTTGGAAGAATCCAAAACCATTTTCCCCTTCCCCTCTTCTCTATTTCCCAATCAAGACCAGCCTGAGAGGTCCAGACTGGTTACTAATTACTATTTTTTTTTAAATGTAACTATTTTGCTGCTATAAGCATCATCTAAACTAGCGGCTTTGGAGAATTTTGTTGATAATAGAGATGTGTGCCAACCCTTATGTTTTGGTTTTGATTTTGGATCTGCACCTCCTTTATGTTTTGGATCTGGATTTAGTTTGGCCAAAACCGCCCTCGGGTGTTTTGGTTTTGGATCTGAATTTTTTTCTAATAAATCATTAAAATTAAATCACATAATTTGGGCCTGTTTTTGTTCCTACGGTATTATTAACCTCAACAGCATTCATTTTCAGTTAGTTTTGACCATCTCACCACTTACAATATTGATTTCATCCAGTTTAGGCCAAAAGGTTGCACTGAGCTAGCTGGCTGACTAAGCTAAGCGACAGCAGTTAGCGTCACAAACATATGGCAGTTCAGCTTCCAAAATGGCATATCTAGAAAACAGAGAGGTACTGCAGTGGCAGACAGTATGGAAATTTAATAAACTACTAAAACACACTAAGGGTATGGCCTGCAGCGTCACAGTACATGTTTTATGGATACACACTGGGGTATGGCCTGAGGCGTCACAGTACTTGCGTTATGGATACACACTAAGAGTATGGCTTGAGGCATCACAGTACTTGTATGGATACACTGGGGTATGGCCTGCAGTGTTCACAGTACTTGTATGGATATACTGGGGTATGGCCTGCAGCGTCACAATACTTATATGGATACACTGGGGTACAGCCTGCAGCATCACAGTACTTATATGGATACACTGGGGTATGGCCTGCAGCATCACAGTACTTGTGTTAGGGATACACTGGGGTACAGCACAAAAAAACAATTATTTTTTAACTTATTATATTTTTAACTTTTTAAAAAACTTTTCTTGACTTTTTTTTACTTTTTTCTTACTTTTTTTAACATTTTTATTTTATTATTTTTTACTTTTTGTTACTTTTTTTAACACCTGGAGCATATGGACACTAGAAAGGTGCATCGGCAGCACTGGAGCGGATGGACACTAGACAGGTGTGTCCGCAGCACTGGAGTGGATGGACATCAGACAGGTGTGTTGGCACCACTGGAGCGGATGGACACCAGAGAGGTACGTCAGACAACACCAGAGCAGATGGACACAGGACAGGTGCGTCAGCAGCACAGGAGTGGATGGACACAGCACAGCACTGAGCACAGGAGCAGCCACTGGAGTGTATGGACGGAGCACAGCACAGCCCCTGGACGGACACAGCACAGCCCCTGGATGGACAGCACAGCCCCTGGAGAGATACAACAAAGCCCCTGGATGGACATAGCACAGCCCCTGGATGGACTTAGCACAGCCCCTGGATGGACACCACAACCCCTGGACAAACAGCACAACCCCTGGATAGGACAGCCCGTGGACGGACTCAGCATAGCCCACAGTTCAGCCATACAGCAGAGTACAGCACAGTCAAAGTAAAGCAAATGACGCCAATCACCACAGGAAGGGACTTATATGCAATCCAAAACCTGGAAGAATCTGACCAAGGATTGATTACGTTTGGCCTAATTTTGGGAGTTAGGTGGGAAACCCCGAGCCGGACTCTGATTCCCCTCGGATCAGATATGTTCGAGTGGGTCAGGTTCTCAGAGAACAGGACCCGCTCATCTCTAGTTAATAATATATTGCATTTTCTACCAGACTTTTAATTTCAGGCTATTACCTCTTGATTAATGAAAACATTCTATAGGTTTTTTATAGTTTATTAAACTGCCATCCTTTCATAGCTGTGCTATATACTTTTAAACTGCCATGTGTTTGTGCCTTTGTTCAGTTGCTTATTTTAATTGATAATTAATATTAATTAATTACCAATTTCTTGTACTAGCCTATTACTCTGCTGTTAATCTGGCTTGATTCACCTGTATTGGCCTGAGGCATGTGATTTCTGATTTGCTGGTTGGAGAAATATGTTGGTTACATATTATATATTTTTTTTACTTTTAGGTTATTAGTTATTGATTAATGAAAGCATTCCATAAGGTCATATAGTTTATTAAATTGCTATCCTGTCTGCCACTGCTGTACCAATATGTTTCATGGATGTTCTATTTTCTTTTAAACTGCCATGTATTTGTGCCACTGCTCTGACGCCTATTTTAGCCAGCGAGTTTGCTGCCGCCTTTGGCCAATATTGGTAAAAACAATACTGTGAGCTGTGAGGTGGTCAAAACTGACTGTAAATTAATGTTATTGATATTAAGACTACTGTAGGAACAAAAAAAAACAGTTCCAATTTCCATGATTTTAGCTGTTTTTATAAATTCTTAAAGAAATCGACAACCAAAACATTTGAGGGTGGTTTTTCCATAACTAATACCAAAACACAATGAATATTTAGAGCCAAAATCAAAACACGGGGGTCCGAGCACAACTCTAAAATAAATATGCATTTCCGTACTGCTCATGTGTACCATAACGTGTGTGGACCAAAACTTGTGTATACATTTGGCGCGCCACAAAGTTTTGTACCAAATATATCCTAGTGACATCACTAAGGCAACAAATGTATAATGCATACCACCCAGCCATCCCGATTTTGCCATGACAGTCCCACTTTTCAGACACTGTCCTGTAGTCCTGCTCATGAGCACACCCCTAAAATGTTACACACCAAAGGGCATGGCTTAGCAGGCTTGTAGTAGTGTAGTAGAACGTTGGTATGTATGTAATGCAGGAGTATCCTGGAAGCTGCCATTGGCTTTGCTTGCAACAGCGGAGTGTGACTCAGATTCTAACCTGAGAAAGATTTCAAAAGACAGAGGACCCATACAAGGGTGCCACGCCACACATCCCGCCAGACAACATTGGGATTAATCTGCATCTTTATACCAACTCCACTGTGACAAAAATGCTAATTATAAGCACCTAGTGCACTCTAAGTGACTTTGGATGCAGCTACAATGTGTCACAGATGCTAAATTAAAATATAGGTATATCTGAGAATCGCTACCTGTGGCAGAGCTTCTAAGTCATGCCATGTGTCTTGCACTTGGAGGCACAAAAAGAAAGGGTGAATGAGGACTCATCTGTAATGAGACATCCCCAAATCTGTTTTTAGGCAAGGCGGGATTGCGGAGTTTGGTAGCACCTGGGCAACTAGCTTGTGGGGATCTCCACCAATAAAAATTGTGCTTTTAAGCAGAACCCTCTTCCTGCCCTCTGTCCTGCCCCCTGAATCAAACTTATATCAGCAGCCCGTCCACTCCTCCCTGCAGTGCCCAATGACGGTATCATTGCTTCCTAATCATATTTTGTCTGTGAAGCTGCTGGGCCTGGGACCCACTGAAGGCAGCATTGTTGGTCAGTAAACATGTGTCTCCTTAGGTGCCCATAACAAATTGTGAGCCTGTGGGGACCTCTGGCCAACCTTTCCAGCCACCTGGCCTATAAAACGCACCTTGCTTTAGGGAAGCATATCTTTTGAAGATACCTGACGATCTATTTACTAAGCTTTGCTAGGATAAAAAGTGAAGTGAGATAAATTACCAGCCAATCAACTCCTAAATACAATCTCATAGGCTTTGTTTTTGAAAAATGACAGTTTGGAGCTGATTGGCTTGTACCTTCCCTCCGTTCACTTTATCTCCTACCAAAGCTTAGTAAATAGACCCCTTGATGTCTGATGTGGAGGCATGTAATAATAATGTCAATGCTAGCAGCACTATTGAACTGCTTATGCTTAATCTTTTGCATACCCAATCCTTCCAGCTTATAAGACTTCATTCATTATCTTGCCAACTATTATGTTCATACCATCTATCTGGATTTATTATTCCCTACTATATAGACTACTCAGGAAGCAAAAATTCCATTGTCTTTTTAAAGCAGTAATTGACTTATGTAGGAGTGTTTGTACTTTATTACATTTTATATGTAAAATGCAACCTTTGCATATATTAACAACACTGTCAAGACACTATTTTCTCTTGTATGTACGACACTTTATCATATTATACTGCACAAGAATGGGGCCATATGACATTTGCATTTATAGCCAACATTGTAAAGTCATACAGTATCTCTATGCACTGTGGTTTACCCACTGTACTGTTCTTCCATACATATGATGCTAGTGGCCATGGGTTTTATTGATTTGTTTAACCACTTGCCTTACATGGTTGCATTGTTTGCAACCATGCCAGGCTGTGCATTACCTGAAATGGTCGCAAACAATGTGACCAGTCAGAAACAACCACTGGGTCACTGCTGAGAGGTAATCTTCTATCAGCTGCCAATTACAGATGGAACTCTGCATCCCTGAACCCCCACCCAGTGTCTGCTATGCTGCCTATCACTGCTGATTGGGCAGCCCGGCAGTACCACCCACCTGGCGACTGCAGAGCGGAGCAGCCACCAATGAAAAGTAAATGAACCAGCCCTCAGAACACCAGTGTATACCCGGCAGCGGCAGAGAGGAGCAGCCGCCGGGAATATCTAGTCGCGATGACGCAATATTCCGATGAAAATATAAATTAATGTTATGTGTTTTTAAAAAATATGTTTTTAATAAAGTCGGGTTGGAAAGGTTTTGAACAGATGTTCTTGACTTAGGGGGCGAATCAGACCCACTCGCTAACAAGTGATTGCTCGGTGCGTGACGTAGCATGTGTATGCAAATATACAATCGCAGAGGCACTCGCTGTACAAACATGCATATGCCCATCCGCTACTAAAGTCCACCAACTTCTGTCCACGAGCGAACGGTGAGACGCCGCTACATAAGGGGAACATTGGTACCATCGTGCACCATTGGTCCCATTCACACTGCTAAGGTAGACCTGAGGCTACAGCAAGCACTGCGAGTGCTGCTGACTTTAATCCAGCCCCGTGATGTGAATGTTGATGACTCCTGTTAATTATGGACGTCCACGAAATAGCGTTCAGACACTCTCACAAGTCTACATTCACACAACCACACCCCTATCAACTCCCCTTAATGGCATCTAATGTCACTCAAGCTGGCGGGCATTTGGTGTGCTACAAGCGATCACTTCTCGATCGCTGTGATAGGTTTGCGCATGCGCACTAAGTACTTTACGCATGCGCAGTACTTAAACATCAGCGGCTAGCGAGCGAATGCCCGCTTGCGACCGGGTCTGAATCGCCCCCTTAATTCAATCATAAAAAACACCCACAATTTCTAAGCATTTTTTTGAAAAAATATTAACCAGTTAAATGGTTAAGCACGGTATTAAGGACCTCATTCAGAGTCGGTCGCTGCGGCCGCACGGTCGTACACCACCGATGTTCGCTAAACTGCGCATGCGTAAAGTTCGCAATGGGCGTGCGCAAACTAGCTGCTACGATCAGAAATTTCTCTCTCCTTGAACACAGCCAGGTCGGTAGTTTGAGTGACAGAATGAGGCGTTTGTGGATGGTAACAGGGGAAGGTGCTTGAAAACGGGGAGTGGAGATCCGAAAGCAGGCATGCCTAATTATGCGAACGGCATTTTATGGGAGTGCATAATTAACAAAGTAGCGTCATGGCACACGTGACATGGGTGGTTTGTACACTGACCTGATCGTAGTGCTTAAGAGAGGGTATGGTCAACCTTAAGCTCTACGACCAGCTCCGATGGTTACCGATGGTCTCGATTAATCCTTATATGGCCGGAGATGACGTGTACTGCGTACGAGAAGGGGGCGTATTTTTTGTCTTACGGCCGCATCCTCCCCTTGGTCGGCCAGCTAACGATCTGATCTTAAGGACGCAACTTGCGAGTGCATCATTTGCATATCTGGCCCCTTTTCCCTTACGACCGTGCGGCCACAACGACCGACTCTGAATGAGGTCCGAAGTCCCAATCACTGTTCTCACTTAAGCAAAAGTCAAACAGAAATGTAGCAATTTTTATATCTATACTGTAAGTTGGTCTTTCTGACCCACATTTCCATGGAATTTGTAGATTGGATCCCATACTGTGGTCATGGATTCAAAAATTCCTCTGGCCACTTGTATATTCAATATACATTTTATATAGTCACAAACTACACTATAGGCCATCCATGATATGGGTACAAGCTTTTACTGATATTGGCTTGTCAGCCTGCTATCTAGCATAATTGGTCTGTCCTGCGTTTAATGTCAGTACCATGAGTAAATTGTTATCATTCATTTTGGGTTTGATTCAGAGATGTACGCAGCGGCTGTGAGATAATACCACAAAAGTCGGCTGCTGTAAATAGACACTGTCTGCTGGCTTCACTGATAAGCGGACGCATCTGAGGACGCAGCATCAAATCATCTATGTGAACATCAGTCATCTGAGTTACCCTCAGGTTACTCAGGATGGCTGGGAAATTGATCCTGCTGAAGCCAGTAAAGCTGCATCCAAGGACGCAACCACTGGCTTCAGCGCACCCAGAAAACAGGGCCAACATGCGTCCATTTTCTGAGATACTGCCTGTCGCCACACCGTTGCTGCCCCCAAACACCATCTGCATATCAATCATGCTGCAGCATTTGGGGCACTGCGAGCGGTATCGCAGCCCTGGATCTGCACATGCGCAGTGCGACTTCTACGCATGGCAGATCTAAAAACATTGGGGATGTGCCTAAATCATCAGCTTTGCGTACATCTCTGAAACAGGCTCTATGGGGTCTATTTATTAAGCCTTGGATGGAGATAAAGTGGACGGAGATAATTCCAGCCAACCAGCTGCTGTCATTTTTCAAACACAGCCTGTGACATGGCAGTTAGGAGCTGATCGTCTGGTACTTTATCTTCATTCACATTATCTCTATCCAAGGCTTAGTAAATCGACCCTTAAGTCTCATGTAGAATGTAGCAAAGCACAATGAGCAGCTCAATTATCTCCCAATAATACTGTACCCTTAAGCTGCATACACACCTAAAGATTTTCTGTCCAACCATCCAACTAGTTGATTGGTTGGAATGAAAATCTGGTAAGGTATTAAAGCAAATGACAATCAGCAATTTGCTCCCAAATGCCAGAAAATGGACAAAAACTGTTGTTTGAACAAATTGTTTAGATCAAACATTTAACAAACTTGTCTGACGCCATTTTCATCTGTTTTCTGGCATTTAGGAGCAAATTGTTGATCATCAGTTACTCCCATACGTTACCAGATTTTCATTCCAACCAATCAACTAATTGGATGGTTGGACAGAAAATCTTTAGGTGTGTATCCAGCCATATGCTGGACATACACTATACAATTATCTGTCAGATATCTGTCCAATCTGTCTGGTGGGAAGGAAAATCTTGTCCATTTTCTATTGTTTGGGAGCAAATTTCTATTGTTATTTGCTCCCATACATTACCAGGGTTTCACTCCAACCAGCCAGATTGGACAAATATCTGACAGATAATTGTATAGTGTATGCCCAGCATTATACAGATTCCACATATAAACCATGCAATGAAACATTGAAATGCATGTATGGCTCTTCCATTTATTATATATTTATTTATTTATTGGCTCTGGAGTTTAAACTGTCTTTTACTGCATGTTTCTTGCTGTATGCCTAATTTAAGTCCAACATGAAGTGTTTAAATATACGCAAATTGAAATGTCCTTCTATGGTCATATGAAATACTGACCTCTGTAATATATAATTTTGCAATATGTGCAGAAAAGCTGTAGTGGTAACTAAAATTGTGAAAATATGACTGTAAAACATTTTTAAATTTCTATTAACATTTTTTGCTGAGTGTCAAAATAATTAGATGATTCTCCTGCTGGGTGGCAGAATTAACCAATTATAAAAGACAATGAGATGCAAATCCTTAGAATGGGGGTTTTTATTATACTTTTTTTATCTCTCAATTGTATGTAAAGAAGAGAAAACCATGATTATAGTTTTCTCAGCATAAAAGGTGAAGTAAATTAAGCAATTTTGTCTAGTATTATATTTAAGTAGACAAATATGTGTGCATTATTACGCTAAAGTATGCTGATAATGGATAATGTGGTTCATTTACATTTCATTAAATTAATCCACATTTCTGGAAAATATACATAAGAATAAATTAGGCTTAATTTACATCAAATTATGTGTAGAATCAAATCCCATATTTTTTTCTAAAGTGCAGTCTCCCATTTTCTGATATAACGTTTTGGAAGTAAAGTCAATTTTCACTTCTTGGTAAACTTTGTGAACATGGAATAAAGTAAGACTAGATAAGTGACTATTCAGGAGAAACCACTGGTGTAGGTAGTTTAGTTTTTGTTTTGCACCATACTAATGAAAAAGTAGGTAATATTTTAATGAGCCAAATATAGATTTAGTCAATCAGACCAAACCAGCCAATCAGCTGGGCAATACTTCATGGGAGAGAGGAGGAACCAACAGCATGAGTGCCACAGAAATACCAGCAAATCATCTGCTGAGTGTAGAAAGGGTAAGAGGATCGAGCACCGGTAAGGTAACTAAGAAGCAGGTCACCGCTTGCTTTAAATACTTTAAATACTGACATGCCACTCACTTAAGAGACTGCATTTGTGATCTTGTTACAGTTATACAGAAAAACTGAAACTCATAACCCATATGAGACACACGCAACTATTAAGCTTTTCAGCACAGCTGCGTGTAGGTTTACACCACGAAGTGATCAAGACAGGAGCTGCCTATGAATTTAACTACTCAAATAATTGAACCAGAACAAACAATGTGTCTATGGGTTGTCTCAAAATATCTGATTAATATATATTATACACAGCCATACCACACTGGACAAGCCCAAACTCATATGATCTTGGAAGCTATGCAGTATTTGGTCTGATTAGTACTTGGATGGGAGTCAACCTGGAAATACCAGGTGCTGTAACCAGATTTTTTATTTTATATTGTGAATACATTTTGCTTTTATTGTGTTTAATTTTTCTACCTTTTGTTATGCTTTTACATCAAAAATAAATCCTAATTGATATAGTTACATGGGGTAATGATAGTCTATTTATCCTACTGGTAATAGGTTGTGTGTATATTTTAAGTATATGTATAGGGGTTGGGTACGGGATGCCAGCGCTCAGGATCCTGGCGGTCAGAATCCCAACACCAGCATCCCGAGTGGGTTACAATCCCAACAGTAGGGGTTAAGTATACTGCCCTTTCCCTACTTCTACCCCTAACCCTACCTCCCCGCAGCCTAAACCCATCCCCCCATAGTCTAAACCTAACCCTCCTCCCTGCAATCTAACTCTAACCCTCCCCCTAACCCCAATACTTACTTTAAATTGCTGTCAAAACACCTATGGGCCTGATTTGGAGTTGCATGCTATTGATGCTGCAGCTGTGGGTGTGTGAAAGTACGCTAAAGCAACAGCCACAGAAACTTATATTGAGACGACCACTAGAGCCTTCGTGGTTATCCACATCTGCATATACCTACAGCATGTAACATCAGAGGCAGATTAGGTAAACATTGACTACATGAGTGAGTCTGTGGCCGCAAAGCGTATCTAAGATGCAAGAGCCATGTTCTATGCATACAGGATCATAGACACTGCCAAAAACATGCCCCAATAATGACCATAACATGCCTCTGTTTTAGCCATCACTCCCCATCACTTCCCACAAAAATTTAACTTCCTGTCAATCACTTGGAACTACGCTGAGAAGGTTAAATGAAAAAAACTTTCACTTACCTTCTCATACAGGCTGGGAGAGCATGTAGCGTTGTAGCCGCAGGACGTGCATGCGCGGCACCGCCACAGGTGTCATGTGCACATCCTTTGCATGGCTCAGACAGGTCATGCATGCAGGTCACATTAGCGCTAAGCCCCACCCCTGAATCAGATTTTTCTTCAGCGTGGTAGATGGAGGACACAGTGCCTGTGTCTACCACAGACATTTTGGTGTAGCTTCCATCCCACAGCATGAGAGTGAGACAGCCCTCTCAGGGCTTGGCTCAGGCAGCAGACTACTCTTCTGAGGAGGAGATATTGTTTAAAAGAAGAAAGATTATAAACCATGTCAGGTCGGAAGAGAGCAGGGATACCTCTGAAGAGGAAGGAGTCAGTCAGGTTGTGGAGTCTCCTTCCCCTTCCCCATTTTTCTCACAGAGTGGTAAGAGAATGCACTTCCATAAATAAGCACATAAGTGTTTCTTCAAGATATGCCTGTTCAGGAAAAACATCTCTTTCCCAGTTATTGTCCATAGCTTGAATACCTCTAAGGTCCACAGCAGACCACCTTCTCCTGCCCATGGCCGGCACACCTTCCTGCTTTTGACAGGTATTATGCCAACAGTATTCTCATAAGGGGGCTAGTAAGCACTGTTCATTGTCCCTGCTCACTCATGTAAAGATAACAGTCACCGCTTCATGGACTGGGAGTCGGAGGAGGTCACGAGAACCAGTGCATCTTCTCGCAGAGGTGAATACAGTGACCTCCAGATGGCCCGAGTAGCCTTAGCAGGCAGAATGCCACCTTTTAAATTATATATGTTCCATTGGGCTCTGAGTGAGCGCTCCCAGGTATATCAGTTTTCCCAACTGTCCTTTAGAACTGCCCTCATTAAGGAGGACGAGATGGTTCTCAGCAACCATACTGGCATTCCTGCCCTTTTCGGCTTAGATATCGATCCGGCTCTAGCATCACTAGTTGGGGAGAAGGCCCAGAGTGACACTGTAGATAAATAGTTGAGGAAAATACAATTTAAAGTCTCAGATGCCACCGGCCCACTTTTATTTGTCTTAGACAAGGCGGAGAATGAAGGAGTCTCTAGTGGCATTCTAGATTCTCTGGTAGCTTCTAAAATGGTCCTGTTAAAGGCTATTAGCAGGGCTACTTTAATGATTTGCCAAACTTTTGACTTTACATCCAATACCCGCAGAATGCACTGGTTAGCTAGTGCGGATCTGACCAATCTAGATCCCAGGCATATGGACATTCCCAGCCTGACAGACTCTGACCTATTTGGTCCTTACTTTATAGATGAGGTGAAGGTCCACTATAAAGCCCCTAAATTCTTTGCATATTTACGGGGCCCCCAGCCTCCAAGATGGCCTTTTCTTCAGGAGGGTTGTTCTGACAGAGCCAGCAGTTCAACCCGAGATCAGCGCAGTGCCCCCAGAGCACCAAGATGAGGTTTCTCTTGGACATGAGTGGCAAGAGTTGCAGTATCTAGCAACCCCAACTCCTCCAGGAAAGAAAGTGAATACGGTAAGTCGCTTGTGTACAACCACTTCTCCCTGACTTTCTCTAGCAATAGATATCTGAAAGCAGATTACCACAGACAGGTAGTTGCTAAAGATCATAGAAAAAGGCCTGTCCCTGTCCCTCTACCTATTTCGGTTTCCACAACAGACATTTCCCTGCCCAAAAAATGCCAGTACTTTGCTTGACAGGGACCTATCCCTAGCCTTGCATCAAGGCAAGATCGAGCTAGCGGACATGTCCAAAAAGGGTTGGGTTGGGGTTGAACCTATATATAAAGCCTTGGTCCTTATGTATGGAGGGCCTTGCAGATGTGTCTTTTTTATTTCAAAATAGATCTCTAAGAGGCCTTTCATACAATACAAGTCCACCCAAATCACAGAAAACTCCTGAGATTCCACTGGAATGATGCCTTCTATAAATGGAGAGTGATGGTGTTTGGCCTGTCCAATGCCCCTTACATGTTGACCGAACTCATGAGGGCCATAGTGACACACCTCCATCAGAGGGGATTCCGCTGTGTCATCTATTTGGACAGTCTCCTGGTAGTCCACCCAGACAGAGAAGTCCTCCTCACAGGGACATCATTTTGTCTCTCCTTCAGAATTTAGGTTTCACCATGACCTAGACAATTCAGTATTGATACCTTGCCAATCAATCATTTTTCTGAGGTACCTCATAGATTCCCCTTCTTTCTCAATTTCAGTCCCTCCAGACAAATAGAGAGATGTTCAAAACTTTGTAACCCAAGTTCATCACAACCAGCCTTCTCTGAGAGATTTAGCCAAGGTCACAGGGAAATGAGAGCACTGGATCCAGGGTTTATCCACACAACCCTCATATGCAGACACTTTCAAAACTTTATTTCTTGTCTCCTTTGACAAGGGTCCATTTGGTCAGACATCATCCCCCTACCCCCCACAGTTCACAGGGAGATTCTCAGTTGGTCAACCCTTCCACCACCTCATCCCAAACCTCTTTTAACCCCTCCCCCGGGAATTGTCATTAACTCAGATGCTTCTCTCACAGGCTGGGGAGCATTCACAAATCAAAATGCAATAAGGGGAAGGTGGTTGGCATGGGAATCAATGGCCCACATCAACCTGTTGGAGTCAAAGGCTGCCAAATTAGCCCTATCCTTTCTAGTTCCTCCAAAAACTTGGGAGGTCTCAGTTCAGCTTTGCTTGGAATACAGGACTGCAGTCTCTTACCACAACAGAATGGGAGGCACATGATCCCGCACTCTTTGTCAAGAGGCAGTAGACATCTGGAACTGTGCAGTGCATTGATCCATACTCCTGTGTACCATATATGTTCCAGGGGAGCTGAATGAGCTGGCCAATTCCTTGTCCAGAAAACACTCACATTGGATTGCATAAGTCTCAGGCCAGTGATCTTCCTTTGTATAGTAAAGGCATTCAGCCAACCAGATGTGGATCTCTTTGCAACCCAATCCATCGCACAGGTCCTGGCCTTTGTGTCCAAAATTTGGACTCAAAGAACCCTTCATATGGATGCCATGTCCTTTTCATGGACCGATCTCATCCTTCCATATGCCTTTTCCCCTCCCGCCATGCTGCTCAAAGTGCTCCACAAGTTCAAAGTGTACAGATTGTCTGACCTCATTCTGGTATATCCTGTCTGGCCCTCCATAATCTGGTTTCCTTTGGTCACCCAACTCCATAAGGGAATCAAACCCCTAGGACTGTCCAGGGACTGTTTTCAGGGGACCCCAGATCTACTGCAAGGGCTCCCTCAATGCATAGCAACATTACTCGGCTTCTAGCTCACACCAGTCTCTCAGACTCTTCCACGGCTTTGATAAATGCTTCCCTCCAAGAACAAGGGTCTAGATACAAGTCTATAATAGACAAGTTTGTTTCCTGGCAGAACTCACATGCTTCAACCTTGGGTTCTCATTCCGAACTCAACTTGGCAATAGATGTTCTTACCACTAAATTTGAAACAGGCCTAACCTCTGCCACGATACTCTCATACGGTGCAGCCCTGATGGTTTTAATCCCTGGGTTTACAGAAAATAAGCTATATCTTAGATTGCTCAAGGGCATTTTCCTTTCCAGGACATCATGCCATTGCTACTCTTCCAGGTGGGACATTAATCCTTTCCTAAAGTTTTTAGCCACTATCCCTTCCTCTGCCAAAATTCGCGCAGCTTATATTGATTCACACTTCAGAGCCATGGATGACCCCCACCTCAGAGGGTTTTCATGTTGTTCTTAAAGGACACACAAAGACAAGTTCTATTCAAAATCCCCTGGTGGAATTCGACCTTGTCAAGGACTAATCCGATCCTAACCTCTGCATAGTCAAGTGTCTATCAACTTACATATTCCACAAGCCCTTATACCCAGCTAGGCCTTCTATAATCAGGGGATGGATTGTTTCTGCCATCTAGAGCTCAGGAGTACACACCTCTCTCTTCAAGGGTTACTCCCATTAATTCAGCTGCCACTAGAGGTCTTCCTTTGCACTCCATAATGTAGGCTGCACATTGGTCTTCCACACATACTTTTGTTAAACATTATTGGAGGCCTTCAGACACTCTATAATTTCTTAGAGCAACCACCAGGTATGTGGTAGTCTGCCTACCAGCTGTAGCTAGGTGGCAAGCTTCCAGATGAACAAACACTAGTTTGCAGGAATCTAAGATCTGTAAACTCTCTTTGTTCTAGGGAATAGGATTGTCACCTAGCAACGGCTCCCACTCTACACATCCCTTTTACCTTGCTAGGTCTGTTGTCTGTTTTCTCTAAGCTTCAGTATTGTTAACCTGATCTATTTCTGGTTTCAGGCACTCTGAGAAGACAGAAGAAGAAGAAGGCCCAACCACCTAAAGAACAGAAATAAGCAAGTCCTTCTTTTTCGAAGTTCCCCCAAGTTCATGGGGGCCTGAGTTATATTCCTGGTCCAAGGCAACTGATGTTCCCTCCTTCTACCCATTCCCAGTTGGTCTCCTAATCATGTCTATGTTCGCACTTACAAAGGTTTTGAGTAAAATTGGTTTTCTGCATATACATAGTCTCCTGTCTCCTTAGTTAGTACAGTACTGGAATCAGGTTGACCTCAGTCTCATTTTTACTCAGGATTGCCATCTGTAAACTTCCGAAAAATTTGATTCAGGGGCGAGGCTTAGTGCTAATGTGACCTGCGCACGCGACCTGTCAGAGCCGTGCATGTGATGTGCATTTGCCGCGCTTATGCGTCCCATGGCTCCAGCGCTGCGTGCTCCCCCTGCCTGTTTGAGAGGGTAAGCGAAGGTTTTTCACTTTACCTTCTCAGTGTAGTTGGGAGGCTTGTACCTAACCCAGCAGCTGTTGCTAGGTGGCAATTATATTCCCTAGAACAAAGATAGTTTTCAGATCATAGATTTCTGAAAACTAATATTATACAAACATGCTACTGAATGTGTCTTTTGTTGTCACCATCAGTCACACCATTGAAACGTGCACCTGATCTATAGTGGGTGCAGATTTTCTGTCCGAGTATGGTCTCCAATGTGAGCAACTAAACATCTAAGTACACAACACACCAGCTACACTGCCATAACACACCCATAAGATCCACCATCTCAGGGCTCTGAATACCCGCATCCCAGTCACCACCCAGGAATTACCAACACTTTCCAATACATTGTTTATACTATGCATCTCAATCACAACTGCACCTCTGTGCATACACATCATCAGACGCATGCCCCGTGTGAGATTTTTGAGACTTTTGTGCACACACAGTAGCGAATAATCATTCAGCATTGCGGGTTAATCAGGCCCATAATCATTACTGATGCATAATGTCACCAACATTTTAGTGAATGCACTAGATTGATTGTCTGATCTTGAGCTGTCTCTCATGTCACCACTGCTTTGGTCTACAGTCATCTCATTACAACTAGTCTATACTATGCTATTTACTAAGTGTTGGATGATTATAAAGTGAACAGAGATAAAGTATCAGCCAATCATCTCCTAACTGCCATGTCACTTGCTGTGTTTGAAAAATGACAGTTAGGAGCTAGTTGGCTGGTACTTTATCTGCATCCACATTATTTCCATCCAAGGCTTAGTAAATTCACCCCTTTTACACCAAAATTCTGGGTCTGACCCAGAGTTGGAACCCGGATCAAACCTGGAATTTCCCCGGCGCCAACCCAGGATATTCCTGAATTGGCGCCGTTCACACCGGAGCTAGGTCTGCACCCGGACCAATTGACCAGCATGCAGTGGAGCTCGCCGTTCACACTGCAGGGTTTCACAGGTTATTCCCATGTTAAACCCTGCAACTTAACTGGGTTGGATTGCCGGATCACTCGACCTGGCAATCCAACCCTTTACCCTTTTACACCAAGGAGCTACCTGGGTTAACCCTGCAATAACCCGGGTTTTAGCTCTGGTTTAAAAGGGGTATTAGTTAAAAGGATGGGTTGTGTAAAGTTATACTTGACTATCCTGCTAGAAGGTGCAGGGAACTCCCAATTTTTTGGCCGGAAAAGTGGTCGAATCTCCTGCATCCTGCCCACATCCTAGTGAAATGGGCAGGATATGGTGATAATACCTGGAACTGCCAGTCCATAGATTTGTGTAATTTCAGCAGGACTAAAATGACAGGAATTGGATAATAACGTGAATGTCCATCCCCACCCCCTAAAGCCGTCTGCTGCATTTCCAAGTACTATATGTGTAAAGCACTCCAAAAATACCAGCTAATGATCATCCTGATTATCAGAGGGCAGGCTGTGCTTGTACAATATGAAATTTGCCTCCCTATCAATAATTTACCTCCAGTAGTTTACTACCTGTAATTTATGTTAGCTAGAATATAGTTTATATTACCCACTTTGTGCAAAATATAGAGCATAGTCAAAAGATATAAATATCCATCCCAGAAGCATTATTTCCCTGCATGTGACTCACACGTACAGCATATCCTACTTCTGATGCCAAACTGTACCTCTGATACATGGTTTCAAAAGTGTGCATTTCTGGAATGAGAGGCACTGAGGACCTCATTCAGAGTCGGTCGTGAGCACCGATTCGCTCGTAAACGACTCAATGGTTTGGCCTGCGCAAGCGCATAGAAACTCTGTCGCTCCGGAGCTCGTTACCAAAGGGGCGGCTGTCGATGTTGATCGACAGCTGCCCCCATTTGGTAGGCGGGCCGGGGGTGTGGTTTCCAAAACGGAGGCGTTCCTTTACGAACGCCTACCGTTTTGTGGGCAGCCGCACTGACATCATCAGTGATGTCAGTAGGGAGCTTCCTGCTCCATCAGAGCAGAAAGCTCCCTGGGGCTTACGAGTGCCCAGACCCAACCTTAGGGTCTGGTCATAAGCCCCGATGGTCGCGATGGTGATCACCATCATGACAATCAACCTGGTCGGTCGTTAAGCTGTGGGTGGTAACCCACAGCTTAACGATCGACAAGGAGACGGCCGTTCAGGATGCAAGCGGCCGCCCTGATTCAGTGCGACCGCTTGCAACTAACGACCGCATCTGAATGAGGTCCAGAGTTTGTGCAAATTGGGGGGTGAGGCTTATTTTGTCAAATGTGAAAATTGTACACAGCTGAGCACTGATGAATGGGTGCCATGCTTACTGGTGTGTCCAGCAATGATTTGGTGTATTCAGTTGAGAGCCTAGTGCTTTCTAATCATTAAGTATGCCTCAGGAGTGCATCAATGCTTCATAGCCACACCCCCTGTTCTGTCCTGATTTGAACAGCATTAAGATCAGTGATCTCCATATATTCTGTATACATTTTACACTGGTGCAGTTCTGTCTCATTACAATATAAAAACTGCCTTTCATTGTTCATAATTGGGTGGCTGAATTACAGTGACTTCTCCAATGTTAACATTACTTTATAAAAAATCACCTGTGACGTTTATTCTGGAATTTCAAGTGCATCCCCTATTTTCATGTAATCTTTGCTGCCATCACATACGGTATCTACGTTGTAGCCTGACAAATGCATCTCCTGCATTCCCGTTTCAACCTCTCTTTCATAGCTGAACTAATCAGTGAGTTGGCACAGTTTGGGAGTAGGTTTTTTGATTACAGCCTTTGTGAAGTGAGCTCTGGAGCGGGAATTAAGGAACTCAGTCAGACCCGCTCGCTAGATGCTTTCGCTTGCTTCCAGCATATGCAAATCTAACGCATGCCCAGCAAGGCAGGCGATCGTACGGCAAGGCATTAGCACGCCCACTAGGTCTTTGTGTATGCAGACGGCCACCAGACGTCCATGTCACAACTCTCGGATGGATTATGGATGTGGCCCGTATTTAGGGAGTTGGCTAGACCTATGCCTGAGGCGCGGAGTCTAATGTGCCGGCCGTATTCACCAGGGACCCTCGCAAGAAGGAATGGACTTGGCTGCGTCCGACACACAGGTTGCGGCCCTCAGGATAGGTTCCCTTATTCAGGTGCTGGTAAACACAGGACGCAGTGGAGGAGACGTATTGTTTTGTCGACAGGCCGGATCAGAACCGAACGGACTAGACGGTACCAGGGAGCAGGCGTAAGCAGGTCACAGGGGATAGTCAAGGTCAAAACCAGATGTCAGATGCAGTACCAGGGGTCAGGCGAACTCAGAGTCACAGAACGAAGCCAAGGTCAGAAATAGGTAATGGAACAACACAGGAATGCTGGAGTATGTTAAATGAGCCTATACTCTGGCACAGAACTGCTGTCAGGAACTTCCTTAATTAGGCAGAGCTAGAATTTGGCGCCTATAGTGACGTCACCCAATTAGTGTGCATGGCCCTTTAAATTAAACACAGGTCGGCGCGCGCACCCGTAGGGAGCCGAGGCTGCCTGCATCAGACTGAAGGAGAGACAGAGACTAGCTGGGGATGCCAGTGACGCACCCCCCGCTGCAGCCCCGCAGACCAGCGCCGTCGGACCCGGTAAGCAGGAGCCGGAGTCCTGCGCGCTGTGACATTACCCCCTCCTCTAGGGGTGGGCACCGAACACCCCTGAAATGGTTTGCCCGGGAACTTTTGATGGAATTTCTGAAGAAGTCGGGGTGCATGAATATCCGAGGCCTTAATCCAACAGCGCTCTTCTGGACCATATCCAGACTACCAAGAACTGGACTATATGTAACAAGAAAGACTGCGCTGAGTAAATGTCTAGATAAGATCGTAAGCTGGTAAAGTCATATATTCTGCACGTTTATAAATAAACTGGAAAGGAGTGCTGCTATCAATAACCAGGTGGTCACTTGGTGATTGTATCAAAAGAAAAGAAGTGGTGAAAGCGCAAGCTATATATAATGTTTGAAAAGGATGAAATAGACAGTCTATATAAAAATTGACATTTTAAATAACCTATCACTAGGCAGATGTGTATAAAACATATATTTAATGTTTTATATACATCACATCATGTTTTTAATTTGCAAAATCTTAATCCAAATCTTAATCCACTAACCAATTTTTGGATTAAGATTTTACACACTGTTCACTGGATACCATCCTGCTCCGCTTACTCCCGACGACTCAGCTGAACTGTGGCAATACCCACATACAGGAATATAGGATCTCTTGCTGTACCATGCACCACACTGCCCGGTGTTGAGCGGCTATCACCATTGAGAGATACCACCTGTTTACAATATCTCCACATATCCGTGGGACATGGAATGTAGACAAAATCATCCATAGGATCACAGACCTCCTTTGGATTACTACATCCTGCTGTCCAGCCACTCCGCTTATTCTGGGGAGAAATTACAGTTCTAATATAGCATGAGACATGGATCCATAACTATACCAACCTGCAGGTTAGGTTAATTCTCCACTATCATACAGTGACATGCTGCTGCATTTCCACACATATACTTTTTTCTATTTTTTTTCTATTTTTTCTTTTAAATTGAGATCCATCCACTCAATTCATTCATACATTTATTTATTTATTATTTCATGCTGATTTATAATTGTTTATTATTCATTTTATTGTCTGCATATGTTCAAACCTGTAATTTGTCTTATATGTTTTATATGATGAGTCATATATCGATTCATGATTTAGGTTCATGTTATGTATTTATTATCCATTATCCTGAGCTTATTAGGTTGATTTATTTAATATTACTATTAAATATATGTTTTATACACATCTGCCTAGTGATAGGTTATTTAAAACATAAATTTTTATATACACTGTCTATTTCATCCTTTTCAAACATTATATATAGCTTGCGCTATCACCACTTCTTTTCTCAAGAATTGGACTATGCCACGGGACATCCTGGAGTCTAAAATCTGCTTCACCTCGTACTCCTCCTGATGATCTACTTGAATAGCTGATGGAGGATCACAGGATTTCGAAAATCTATTCAGAACCAGTGGTTTCAAAAGGGAGGCGTGAAAAACATTCTGAACTTTAAGCGTGCCAGGAAGTTTTAAATGATAAGCCATAGGATTTATCACTTGGAGAAACTGAAATGGCCCAATAAATCTGGGAGCAAACTTCTTTGTAGGTACCCACAAACATAAATTTTTCATTGACAGCCAAACTCTGTCACCCGCACACAGTAAAGGAACCTTCCTCCTCCTTCTGTCCACCACCATCGTGTATTGTAAAGATGCTATGCACAAGTTCTTCTTAACGTCCCTCTAGATATCGAGGAATCATTTAACTGTATCATGGACAACTGGAAGATCTATCGACCAAAAGACTGGTAATTCTGGCAATGCAGGGTGTAACCTATATTGTATGAAGAATGGAGAATGACCCACTGACTCATGAAACAAGTTGTTAGGAGCAAATTCAGCCCAAGGAAGTAAAGAAACCCAATCATCCTGATTAGCCGACACATACATGCAAATGAATTTTTCCAAATCTTGATTTACTCGTTCCGTCTGACTGTTACTCTGAGTATGATAGGCTGATGAAAAGCTTAGTTTGACCCCAAAACTTTTACATAATGCTTTCCAAAATTTGGAAGTAAATTGCACCCCACGATCTGACACAAATTCCTTTGGAAATCCATGCAATTGAAAAATCTCACTTATAAAAGTCTCTGCTAACTTGGGAGCTGAATGTAATCCTTTTAATGGAACAAAATGTGCAGCTTTTGGAAAACCTGTCCACAACTACCCAGATGGTAGTAAATCCTTGACAAGAAGGCAAATCTGTCACAAAGTCCACCGAAATGTGGATCCAAGGACGATCAGGCAGAGGTAGTGGAAGCAGGGGTCCTGATGGCGTGTGTGGTGGAACTTTATGCTGAGCACAAATGTGACAAGCTGCCACAAAGTCCTTCACATCCTGCGGGACAGTCAGCCACCAATAATTCCTGAGTATTAGCTCCAAAGTTTTCCTTACGCCTGCATGGCCTGTGAAGCACAAAGAATGCGCCCACTGAAGTAACCTAGACCGGAACTCAGAAGCTATAAAAGTCTTTCCCCTTGGGATTTTGACCCGGTTAGTAACCGCCACAAAACATGCAGGGTCCAGAATTGGTTTGTCTTCTTTCACCTCCTCTACCTCAGCAGTGTTGAATGCTCGTGATAGTGCATCAGCCTTGACGTTCTTATTTCTCGAGCTTGTAAAAAAGATGGTTGGCCCTAAGTCAGGAAAGTAATTCACATACATGTTGGTGGTGAGTCTTTCTGTCTTCAGAGAATATCAGGATGTCATCCAAGTATACCACCACACATTTGTATAGTAAGTCCCAGAATATATGATTCATATATTTCTGAAAGACAGCTGGGGCATTACTTAAACCAAAAGGCATGACTAAATATTCATAGTGGTCATCATGAGTGTCTTCCACTTGTCCCCGGGTCAGATTCTGATCAGATTGTAGACCCCCACAAAGATCTAGTTTAGTGAAAATCCTCACTCCTATGATTCAGTCGAAGAGCTCAGAAATCAAGGGCAGAGGATACCGGTTTTTAATGGTAATGGCATTCAGGCCCCTGTAATCAATGCATGGTCTTAACCCACCATCCTTCTTTTTGACAAAGAACAGACCGGCTCCAGCGGATGATTTGGACTCCCTGATAAAACCTCGTTCCAAATTCTCTCTGGCATATTCTGATATTGCTTGGGACTCAGGAAGATAAAGAGGGAAGACCCTTCCACGAGGAGGTATCTTCCCGGGTAAGAAGTCTATAGCACAATCCCACTCTCTGTGTGCAGGAAGCGTTTCAGCAGCCTTCTTACAGAATGCATCCCTCAAGGACCTGTATGGAATGGGAAGAGGATCTCCAGAAGAAGTTACTGAATTCAGGATAACATGATGTGGGAGTTTGACTGATGATAAACATAACCCATGGCATTGAGGTCCCCACGACAGGATTTGAGGCTCTTTCCAGTCCAGAATGGGAGAATGCTTGCGGAGCCAAGGTAGACCCAAAATGACCAGATACTCGGCTGATGGAAGTATGTAGAATGCAATCTGCTCTCGATGGATCGTGCCCACCTGCATGGAGATCTCTGTCATTCGAGAATGGATGGTAGCTGTGGGAAGTTTATTCCACTCCAATGATGCATAAGGGTGTTTGCAGGGGTACACTCAGAATTCCCAGTTCTTGCACCTTCTTAGTGGAAATGAAGTTACCATCGGCACCTGAATCTAAGAAAGCCTTAGAGATCTCGGAGGCATTCCCATGTACCAGAGATATATTGATGGTAAACTGTGGAATAGTACAGTCTTTTGGGGTGTGTTGAAACATACCTAATCTGACCACCCCTTGATCAGTTAGGCATTCCCGTTTCCCGGACGCTTTGGGCAGCCAGAAAGAAGATGACCCAGTTCACCACAGTACAGACAGAGCTTATTTTTGAACCTCCTTTCTCTTTCTGCGGCATGGAGTTGAGATTTTCCAATCTGCATGGGTTCTTTTGGAGACTCAGTAGATGCCGTGAATCGTGGAGCCAGCTTAAAAGTGAAGTGGCAAGACTGTTCCCTTTCTCGTGCCCTTTCTCTGTGGTGCAGATCTACTCAGATACACAAGGAAATCAAGTTGTCCAAGGAAGTCGGTAACTCCCTAGATGCAAGGACATATTTAATTTGATCCGACAGTCCCTGCATAAATGCGGCAATCAAGGTTTCATTGTTCCACCCCAACTCTGAAGCAAGGGTTCAAAACTGCACAGCATACTGTCCCGCAGATTGGTTTCCCTGCTTCAGCTGCAAGATGGCCGAACCTGCGGAGGATACTCACCCAGGCTCATCAAAGACCTTCTGAAAGGCTCTCAGGAACTCGGCAATGTTGTTGATGAGTGGATCATTCCTTTCCCACAATGGAGATGCCCAAGCCAATGCTTGACCTGACAACAGTGAGATCATATAAGCCACTTTTGTCCTATCTGAAGGGAAACTTGCTGTATGGACTTCAAACTGGATCGAGCACTGGTTCAGGAATCCATGACAGCCAGACGGATCCCCATCATACTTTGTTGGATTCGGAATCTGTATTGGTGCGGAAGCCCCTGCGGATGGTGCCGGAGTAGATGGACCCGGTTGTACAGGAGGTGCTTGAGTGACACCAACTTGCTGCATCAGGGTCTGCAAACACTGCATAATCTGAGCCTGGTCTTGTTCTTGCTTCTCGACTCTAGCAACTAAATTCTCAAGCAGGTCTCATGGTAATGGATTACCAGTAGCATCCATTTTTTGGGCCAGAGTATTCTGTCACAACTCTCGGATGGATTATGGATGCAGCCCATATTTAGGGAGTTGGCTAGATCTATGCCTGAGGCGCAGAGTCTAATGTGCCGGCGGTATTCACCAGGGACCCTCACAAGAAGGTATGGACTTTGCTGCATCCAACACACAGGTCGCGGCCCTCAGGATAGGTTCCCTTATACAGGTGCTGGTAAACTCAGGACGCAGTGGTGGAGACATATTGCTTAGTCGACAGGCCAGATCAGAACCAAACTGACTAGATGGTACCAGGGAGCAGACGTAAGCAGGTCACAGGGGATAGCCAAGGTCAAAACCAGATGTCAGATGCAGTACCAGGGGTCAGGCGAACTCAGAGTCACAGAACAAAGCCAAGGTCAGAAACAGGTAATGGAACAACACAGACACGCTGGAGTATGTTAAATGAGCCTATACTCTGGCACAGAACTGCTGCCAGGAACTTCCTTAAATAGGCAGAGCTAGAATTTGGCGCCTACAGTGACGTCACTTAATTAGTGTGCATGGCCCTTTAAATTAAACACATGTCGGCGCGCGTGCCCGTAGGGAACCGCAGCCACCTGCATCAGACTGAAAGAGAGACAGAGACTAGCGGGGGATGCCGGTGACGCACCCCCTGCTGCCCCCCCCCAGCACCATCGGACCCAGTAAGCAGGAGCTGGAGTCCGGCGCGTTGTGACAGCCCACCTGTGCACATCATCTCCTGGAAGTACATGAAAACATTGGTACATTGAGCACCTTGGATGTGCTCGCAGCGCTTGAGGTTGACTATACCTTGCTGCAAGCACTGTGATCAATTCAGTGTGAAATACAGTACATCCAGGTGACGTGTAGTATGATGCTTCCTGTTAATTATGCACGCCTCTGAAACGGTGTTGAAACACTCAGTCACGCCTGCGTTTGTACCTCCACTCCCCCGTTTCTAGTGGCCTGCCTCTGTTACCACCCACAAATGGCCTTTCCTGTCACTCATTCAACTGGGCTGTCTATGCTGGGCGAGTGAGCGCTTCCCGATCTTTCGCAGTGGTTCGCACATGTGATACATACGCATGTGCAGATTGCAATTAAAGTGAGATAAGATAAAAGGTCAATGGGATATAGGGCTTGATGCAGAGGTGGCCGCTAATCCCTACATGACTATTTTTTTTTGCAGTTCAACTACAAATGTATGCTAATGCCACAGCCAATGGAATTCGCACAGAGACGCCCACCAACTGCGTCTCTAATTTGATGCTTTGAGTAAAAAGTTGCACCATTGGTCACACATCCATCTCACCATCAGACATTAGAGAACCCTATGGTGGCTTAGCATGTTTGTCTAAACATGGCTGCTGAAACCACAGTCACTGATAGTGACAACTCTGCATCTGAATAGCCACCCCCATTATCTCCCAGAAATGCCCATTCAAATACTCTCTAAGCTTCTAAATTCTCACTGCGTCCCTCACCTGTAATCGGAACGCATGCATAGTACAAAAATCATTTGAAAACAGGACTCATATCAGCACTTTGTCCACCTCTGAATCCTACCAGACTTCCAAGTAGGATAAGGCTGCCTAATGACAATCCATTTTCAGTGAGTGGTGTGTGTAGAGAATGTTATACTGGTAAGGGGGGTGTGTGTTGTGAATGTTATAATGTACTAGAGGCATGGAAATGTGACATAATATGAACTGAAGGGAACTGTAATGTGGCACAATATGAACTAGAGACACTATAGTGTGGCATAGTATGAACTGGGGGCACTGTAATGAGGCATATTATTAACTGGGCATAATATGAACTGAGGGTACTACAATGTATCATAATATGACCTGGTGGCACAAACATGTGGTGTATGTACTGGGCACACTAAAACTATAATGTGAACTGGGGTACTGTGTGGCAAAATGTGATTTGGCAGCACTAAAATGTGGCATAATGTGAAACGGGGCTCTAATAAGTGGCATACTATGAACAGGGGGCACTATGTGGTATAATGTGAACTACTATGGGGCACAACATTAATTAGGGAACTACTATAGGACATAAAATGAACAACTGCTGTATAGAGAAGTGTTTCTTTTAAAGCAGTATTTTGCTATGGGGCCCACAAAGTTCTAGCTGCACCCCTGTGTCCCCATGATGATTGTCTGGGTCTCTTTGGATCCAATTTACATACATTTTTTAATGCAGTGCATCTATTGATTTATCGCTTAATGCGCAGGCACAATTTTGCAATTATATATACCATACCGATCTCAGCCCTTTCTCTGCAACATTAAATGTGTGTTTCTGTTTGGCAACAGTGTAAACACATGCTAGAGAACCACCTTATGGGAGCTTTGTGGGCCTGTATCCAAAGTTACTCACTACTCTGACTCGTATGTATACATTCAGGATGCCAAATTCATATGGGTCTCCTTCACCTATAATGGGGAAGGTGTATATGCCGATGAAAATTATGATGGTCGCTAAAAAGTGGGGCAGTGTGATGGCATGGATGCTTATGCATTAGTCGCAATGGCATTACATTTGCAATCCAATCGCATTCACAATTTCCGAATGCTGCATTTGTAATTGTGTGTGACAAATAATTGGGCCCTTTGAGCATAACAAAGACCTATTACAATAGTTGGAAGATGACCTCAAACATAAGTCAATAAATGGTCATTTTCTAGCTGTGTTTACCAACATGTCGATAATAATCTGATTGTATCAGTGAGTACCGGTAAACACATTATAGAATACGAGGCAACAACAGACAAAGAACACGACTAACCTGGCTTCATAGCTGTCCTACTGGTGTTACTTGTGAGCATTGCATTAAGCCAATCCTTACATGCTCCGTCATGCGCATGGGCGAGACCCGGCGAGCGAAGGACTTTCCATCGCTCCGGGTCTCGCACCAAAGGGGGCGTGCTGTCGATGTTGATTGACAGCACGCCCCCTTTGGTGGGCGTGCCGGGGGCGTGCCTGCCAGACGGAGGCGTTCCCATGGGAACGCCTTCTGTCTCAAGCCGGCCCCACTGACATCACTAGTGATGTCAGTGGGAGTGATTTTGGCTCTGATAGAGCCAAAATCACTCCTGGCCTCGCGGCTGGGAAACCCGACCGCAGGGTTTCCCTCGCAAGTCCGATGGTCGCGATGGTCAAGACCATCGTGACCATCTTTTTGCACGCTCGTATATGCTGTGGGTGGTGACCCACAGCTACATGAGCGTCCAGGAGGACGCTCCATATTAATGGAGGAGGGCCCTGATTCAGAGCGAGCGCTCTGGTCAGAGCGTCCGGCTCTGAATCAGGGCCAAAATTTGGTCACTAATAAAATATTACAGCCATTACTTTTAATAATACAGTTTAATTAATGTACTCTATTAAATGCAATTTGTAGGAACCCCCCATCGCTCCAATAAAGAAATTTTTCATGAAATAGTTTTTTGCACTACTATTTATTACACTGAGGCAAACTGAAGCCAACTGCTGTATTTTTCAAATAGAACATTTCTAAATGCATATTAAAATAACAAAATCCAGCTCTGAATAGATTTTGTTTTGCGTGATCAACTTTGTCCATTTACTCTAATGAATGCATAAGAGAAATATAAAAATGCTGCAAAGTGAAAAGGAAATGGTGCACAAAATGAAGTTTTGATGTGATAAAGCTTTTAGCATATTGTTGACAACTTGCTTTTGACTGTTGTGTTGGCGGGAGTCTAAAATTATTTTAATCCATCTTACATCCTCAGAGTATTATGCCTATAGTAGACTTAAAAAGTACCACACCCAAGTATTGCACAGATAAAGTATATTAAAAAAAGCTAAATAGGAATTTTATATGCATCATTTTACTCCTACTTAGGTAACACAAACCAGTTTCAGTACCTTTAAATTCGATGACTTTTTAATGCAGCTCTATGGCTATTGGAACTCATTGCTTTGTTGAACTGCCAAAGATTAATGCTATACTGAGTATGGAAAAACCTTGGGTGCAGAAGTGAAATATCAGTTAGAATGTGACAGGGAAAGTCAATGTGCTCCATGCTAAATTGTCATTTTAACGATTCTCTCTGTAATATACTCTACATTTCTGCAAAATTTCAGTATCTGAAATAAATGCAGGACTGTGTGGATGATCTTTTTTAAGTCTGTATTCCACTTTATTCCTAAAATAAGATCTCACTGTACAGTATATTTGAAAGATTTATAGTCTTGTCAATTATATTTAACAAATTTAATCTGGCAAAGTTACATATTATTATTAAGGAAGATTACTTCATTACAGTATGTTATATTATGCCCTGCTTTTAAGTAAGTCTCCCTCTCCCTCTTTCTCTCCCTCTCCCTCTCTCTCTCAGGAGTCTATTTACTAAGCAGTGTTTGGACACAGATGAAAAGTGATAAGAAAGTGATAAGGTGCCAGCCAATCAGCTCCCAACTGTAATTTTTCAAACACAGCCTGTGAGATGACAGTTGGGAGCTGATTGGCTGGCACCTTATCACTTTCTTATCACTTTTCACTCTGTCTCCTAACACTGCTTAGTAAATAGACCCCTCACTCTCTTTCTCTCTCTATCTCTATTACTTGTATTACTTTCTCTCTCGTTCTCTCTCTCTTTCTCTCTCTCTCTAAACATTATGGGCTCTATCCTCTAAGTTAATTGTAGTCTATTTTCTGGTAAATGAAAGAGACATCAGCTGGAGAGTTGATTCAGTCAATTTGGTGATGCATGTTGTCTGTTTTAACACTGTGCATGCTACATGAACATCCTTGCACTGTGTGATGCTTCGTCATATGCAACCAGGGCTGTAAGAGGGCAGTAATCCCCCCTGTGCAGCCCTACCCCACAAACAGGTAACATCATGATGTCATGATGAGGGGATGGGCCTGCTGTGACAGGAAGAAGCTTAGCACCCAGAGGGGTCTATTTACTAAGCAGTGTTAGGAGACAGAGTGAAAAGTGATAAGGTGTCAGCCAATCAGCTACCAACTGTCATTTTTCAAACACAGTCAGTGAGATGACAGTTGGGAGCTGATTGGCTGGCACCTTATCACTTTTCACTCTGTCTCCTAACACTGCTTGGCAAATAGACCCCAGAGTGTTCTAAGGACTTTGGCAGCTCTCTAGGTTGCAGATAGCTGTACAAGGCACTCATCAAGCCAAATTCTGGAGCCACAGGACAACAACAGTGATGACAACTATGCCCTGTGCCTTAGGTGGTGGCACCACTCGCCAAACCCTTGTTATCTCCCTGTATGCAACTCTGTCTCCAATCCATTTGTAGCTGAAAGTACAAAACTAGGTGGGAACAGTCACACATAAACAAAGTTTACCTGGTACATGTCAATGTTGTGTTCATGGAATTGTAAAATATACTGAGAGTGCTTACATGTAATGCCTATTTACAGATGAAACATTTGCACCAGAGATAGGGCTAGTGCAATTTCCACGAACAGCCCTCAAGAGTTGTACCCCACTTGGGGCCCTATATGAATTCAGCTTAATGGTGGCACGTGCTGTCGGTGGCATGGACACTCCTTCTTGCAGGAGTGGTTATGCCAACCCTGCATTCTCAGGGCCACAGAATGTCTCTGGTATATTTTACCCCTCTCCAAGGTGCCCCTGTGATGGGTATTGCCTCAGACATATGGATAAGAAGGGTGAGGCCATAGAGATAAAATATCTGCATTTAGGCCCTCATTCAGAGCTGTTCGCTATTTGCGGTCGTCGTTCAAAAACAAGGGGTGGCTATTCAAATGATCCGTTCGCACATTGCAGTCTGTTCACACCTCTAAGTCTGAACGAGCGAGCAAAACATACGGTCGTTTATTTGATAAAAACGCCCCCTGGCCGCTCGCACCATACGTCATGTCCGCTATTTATTAGATTAATCGAGTACATCGTACAGCGTATGAACTGCTCGCTATTCTTGTGGTTGGTTTTTTTCAACCGCTATTTTGCGAGCAGTTCTGAGTTAAAAAAAACCAAGTGACGTGGTCAATGACGCTGCTGTATTAATTATGCACTCCCTTAAAACGCCCGTTTTGACCTTTAAGCACGCCTGCGTTCGAATTCCACTCCCCCGTTTTCAAGCACCTTCCCCTGTTACCACCCACATACGCCTCATTCTGTCACTCAAAATAGCAGGCACTCGCTATATAGCGTACAAACGATTTTCGGCCGCACTGACTGGTTCGCGCATGCGTACTAAAAACCGTACGCATGCGCAGATGTGCGAACATCGCTCGGAACGAGCGTACTGCCGCTAGCGAGCGGCTCTGAATGAGGGCCTTAGTTCCATGTGCGAAATGCTGCAGTAATGCAATTCTTACCAACTTGCATTCAACTCTGCAATGGCCCCATAATGCTTTCACATGCACTGTCACTGAAGTACAGGATACAATCAATAAGACTGATACCTGCAATTGTGTCTGCTTTAATATATACAGTAGTGTGTGTGTGCGCGTATATATTAGAGATGAGCGGGTTCGGATGTCAGAGATCCGAACCTACCCAAACTTAGGGGATCCGAGTCAGATCCGAGTGGCTCGGTTTTCCGGCCTAAAGCTGGCCACACACATAGTGATATTTTACCCGATATGGCCAATTCCGACACATTGCAACCACAGATCATGTAAAATATGGACAAATCCTCAGTAAATCGTGAGTCCCCACTCACGATCATGAAGCTATACGCATCCCCGCTGGTCGCACATCACATCTTCAGATCTGCCATGCAGTAGGGCAGATCTAACAATCTAGTACATGATGCACTGTGAAAGTCTGGATGCAGGAGAGATTGTTTGAAGATTGGACACCAAATTGTGTGGAGATCATGTGGAGATAGTGTGCAGAGCTGCGGGGAGAGTTTCAAGGGAAATCGTGTGTGGCCACCTTGACTCAGATCTCAAAACAAGGCAAAATGTCATCATCCCACTGTCGGATGCTCGCAGGTTTTGGATTCTATAAAGGTCCCCCAATCACCGCCATTTTTCAATCCACTGTAGGGAGTGAAGAGGGAGCTGGGAGCTGTGCTGCGTTGCTGTTGTGCATTGTGACTTGTGGAGTTGTGCAGGGAGCTATGCTGCACTGCAGTTTTGCATAATTGAGGTTGTCCTGTCCATAGGAGCAGGCTGGATATTATCCATTGGGGTTAACTGGCTGGCTGTTGCTGGCTATTGTCCTCTCCATAGGGGCTGGTCGGCTGTAGTCCATAGGGGCTGGATGGCTGTAGTCCATAGGGGCTGGCTGTTTTGAGGGAGTCCTGTCCATTGGGGCTCGCTGGCTGTAGTCCATAGGGGCTGGCTGGCTGTTGTCCACAGGGGCTGGTTGGCTGTTCTGCTGTGTTGTACAGGGGTGCTCTGTCCATCAGGGGTGCTCTTCTTCACCCCCAGTGTAGAAAAAAATAAAAGCTATTTTTTGTGTGTGCGTGTTAGCCACACCTCCAATGAAAAAATAAAAACAATTTTTTGTGTGTGCGTATTAGCCACACCACCAGTGTGAAAATAAAAACAAATTTTTGGTGTGTGTGTTTTAGCCTGCCACACCACCAATGTGAAAATAAAAACATTTTTTTGTGTGTGCTTGTTAGTCTGCCGCACCACCAGTGTGAAATTTTTTTTTTGGGTGTGTGCATGTTTGCCTGCCACACAACCAGTGTGAAAATAAAAACAATTTCTTGGTGTGTGCATGTTTGCCTGCCACACAACCAGTGTGAAAATAAAAACAATTTCTTGGTGTGTGCATGTTAGCCTGCCACACAACCAGTGTGAAATTTTTTTTTTTTGGGTGTGTGCATGTTAGTCTGCCACACCACCAGTGTGAAAATAAAACAATTCTTTGGTGTGCGTGTGTGTTAGCCTGCCACACCACCAGTGTGAAAATAAAACTTATTTTTTGGTGTGTGCGTGTTAGCCTGAAACACCACCAGTGTGAAAATAATATTTTTTTTGGTGTGTGTGGTTGGTTGTGTGCGTTAGCTGTGCTATAATTGCTTGGTGACACTGCAGTTAGTATGGTGGACAGTCACATGACAGGAGAGCAGGATCCACATACCAGTCTTGCAGCTGCCGGCAGCAATCATGATGTCACGATGCAAGGCTGTCAACGTCATCTATGAAGGCCGATGCACCAGGGCTTAAGTCAGGCCAAAAAGTCAGGCTAAAAAAAAATCAACTTTTACCGTTAAAGAAAAAAAAATCTAAAGCTAAGTCATCTTTAGGGAAACAAAAAATTGGCAATATGCCATTCACTACACGAAGTGGCAAGGAAAGGATAAACCTTAGCCTTTATTATTTATGACTGGTGGTTCTAGTGATGATTTAAGCCCCTCTGCATGTACAGAGGTACAAAAAAAATGTAAATTGTTAAGTTGAGTAAGACACCGGAACCAACTGTATGCTCTGAAAAATCACAAATCCCGAGGAGAGTCCAAGTGTGTCAGCAGTTGCCATGCGTGAGCCTGACCTTTCTAATACTGTACTTGAAGAGGATCCTCCTTCCACCATTTGTGTGCTTTCTGCAAATGTGGGGATGAGCAGCACAAGTCAACATGCTGACATAGAAATCGAGGATGCTTCTGTGGAATTGCACGAGGAGGATATTTATGTAGTTGGCGATAACAACAAGGATAATGATAGGATGTTGATGATGAGGATGTTGATGGCAAGGAAGTTCGTGTAAAAACTGTAAATCAGGCAACAGTTGATGCCCATGGTGGGAAAAATCCCATTGTTGCCATGCCTGGGCAAAGGACCAAAAAATCCACATCTCATGTGTGGAATCATTTCCACCCAAATCCGGACAACCTTTGCCAAGTCATTTGTAACCATTGCCATGTAACATTGATTAGAGGTAAGGACCTTAACCATCTTGGAACCTCCTTCCTGTTACATCACTTGCAGCGCATTCATCAAATTTAAAAGGGTATAGAAACTTTGTGGACAAAAAAACGAACAACAATCAGTCCAGTTGCTCCCTTCTATCTGGATCCAAGTGCCTGCAATCTCCACCACCAACACCTGCATAATCATCAGCATCCTCATTCGTGATCGAAAGTAGTCCTGCATCCAATATTATAAGGACTGACTCCTCTCCTATCTGTTGTTCCTCAGAAGGATCCTTGAGTGTTACACCTGCTGCTGCTACTGTTGCTATGAGTGTATTTTCATCCCAGAAGGGGACCAGGAAGAAGACTACTTTTTAGTAGTTCAAGTTCAACCAAACTATTGACTGTCACACAATCCTTTGCATTGGTGAACAAGTTTGACAGCAAACACCCAGTTGCACAGCGGATTGCTGACACTATAACAGCTATGCTGGTATTAGATGTGCGTCCAGTATTCTCCATTAATGCATTGAGTTTTAGTCAGTTAATGGAGGTCCTGTGTCTTTTCTAGATTCCACTTCTCTAGAATAGCAATTCCCAATCTGTTAAAAAAAAAACCTTATTAATCTCCTCCGATATACCGTTGTGCCCACTGTCCACTTAACCACAGATATGTTCACAAGTGGGAGAGGGCAAACTGAAGATTACATGTTCTGTGACAGCCCACTGGGTAGGTGTATTGCCTCCAACAGTGCAAACAGCAGCAGCAGCATCTAACAAATGCCAGCTCATTCAGGGGCAGGCTACTCTGTGTATCACCTGTTTCACTAAGAGGCATGCTGCTGAGAACCTCTTAGAAAAACTCAGGGAAATCATTGCAAAATGGCTTACCCCACTTGGACTCTCCTTGGGATTTGTAATTTCTGACAATGCCAGCAATATTGTGCAAGCATTACATCTGGGCGAATTCAAACACATCCCATGTTTTGCTCACACAATGAATTTGGTGGTGCAACATTTTTTTATAAATGACAGGGGCATGCTCTCACTGGCCCAAAAGATTTCTGGACATTTTCAACATTCAGCAACTGCGTGTCAAAGATTGTAGCACCAGCAAGAACTGTTGAATTTGCCCTGCTATCAGCTGAAGCAAGAGGAAGTAACTATGTGGAATTCTACCCTCTATATTTTTCAGCAGATGGAGGAGCAGAAAAAGGCCATCCATGGCTAGACTGCGGCCTATGACATAGGGAGAGGAGCGGAAATGCACCTTAGTCAAGCGCAGTGGAGAATAATTTCCGTGTTGTGCAAGGTTCTTAAACACTTTGAATTTCCCACGTGTGAAGTTAGTTCAGACTCTGCCAGCTTGAGTCAGGTCATTCCTCTAATCAGACTTTTGCAAAAACAGCTAGAGAAAGTGAAGGTGGAGCTGAAATGGAGTGATTCCGCTAAGTATGTTGGACTTGTAGATCAAGCCCTTTATTAGCTTTGACAGGATCCAAGGGTCGTCAATCTCTTGAAATCAGATCACTATATTTTGGCGACCATACTTGATCCTAGGTTTAAGTCATACCATTTGTCTTTCTTTCCGATGGACATAAATCTGAAAAGATGCAAAGAGCTGGTGATGAAAATATTGTCAGCTCAAGCGGAACGTGACACGGCAGCATCTCCTCCTTCATTTTCTACAGCTGTCAGGAAAAAACAAACTTTTCCTAAGAAACCCACTGCTGGTGGTGTTGCAGATCAGCCTGCAATACCTCATGACATCTGTTTGGGTCTGAAAGAACTGGCTACAATGAGTGACATGTCTACTGTGACTTTGTCTGATATGGTCACCATTCAGAGAATAGTGAATGATTATTTTAGGGATAACATCCAAACTGGCATGTCACTCAGTCCATTTCACTACTGGCAGGAAAAAGTGGCAATTTGGAGTCCCTTAAACAAACTGGCTTTGCTGTACTTAAGTTGCCCACCCTCCAGTGTGTACTCTGAAAGAGTTTTCTGCGCAGCCGGGAACCTTGTCTGTGATCGTCGTAGGAGGTTACTTCCCCAAATTGTGGAAAAGATGATGTCCATCAAAATGAGTTACAAATTCCATGAGGAAGAACTTTACCAGCACTTACGTCCAAAAAATACAGAAGCATCTATAATGGTGGATTCCAGCAGGGATGAATTAATATTGTGTGAAGAAGAGGAGGATGCACACACTGATGGGGATGATGATGACGACATCTAATCTAATGTATTGTAAAGCCATTTTGTGTATGGGATCATTGCCACCAATGTCCACTGCACATTGGCAGCATGTTTTGTGGGGGGTCCAAACAAACTAATCATTTCAGCCACAAGTGGCAGTCCTGGCTGCAACTTGCCAAGAGTTCCAGCCATCAAGGCTGTTGCAGGACTGGTTCCTTCCTAATCATAGCTCTGTATTCCACTACTACTCAGCCCGGAGGATGCATCAACAATTAACTATCAACTATCAATTCTTCAGCCAGTGGCGGCACCAATTATCAAGTATGAACTCTTCTTACTTCAGCCAGTGGCTGCACCAATTATCAAATATCAACTCTTCTTACTTCAGCAAGTGTCTGCGCCAACTATCAATTATTCAGCCATTGGCTGCACCAATCATCAAGTATCAACTCTTCTTACTTCAGCTAGTGGCTGCGCCAACTATCAACTTTCAATTCTTCAATCCTCAAAGGGTACCCCAACCATCATCTTTGCACAGTCCTCAACTCTATTGATCACTCAGTTTTGAGCCAGCTAGCTGGATGTAACCTTTTGGTCCTTAACTAGATGAAAAAATCAGTATTGTGAGCTGTGATGTGGTCAAAATTGACTGGAAACAAGTAGAAATAAATGTTATTGAGGTTAATAATATTGTAGGAACAAAAAACAGGCCCATTTTATGTGATTTTAGCTGTTTTTATGATTTTTTAAGAAAAAATCTAGATCCAAAACAAAAACAAAACATGGTGGTGAGGTTTTGGCAAAACCAATCCAGATCGAAAACCAGGGGAGATCCAAAACCAAAATATGAGGGTTGGCGCACATCTCTCTCTCTCTCTCTCTCTCTCTCTATATATATATATATAATGCTCCTGGGGTAGATGGTGGCAGGTGCCGTGGATTTTGGACCCAAACAAGCCCCCCCATGGACTTTGGACTTTTGGATTTTTTGACAGCCCTGGATATTGCGCTTGGTACACTCAAGAGGACTGTTCTACCACTACATCCAAACCAAAAATGATTGCTGTGTCCACATATTCAGTCAATGGGAGCAAGTACTAATATCATTCTTCCACGCCAAAAGTCCAATACCACCTACAGGATGTCATATGCCTATTAATTTATACTATTTTTATGGTCATATTTTATGGTTTAACAGTAAATTGTACTAATTTTTTACACATCCGTATCTCTGCTATATTTATTTGTCAGATTATATGGTTAGTGCTAGTCCAATTTATATATCCTTTCTGAATATTCAAGGACTGACAATCCCCTACTGGCTGCTATGTGGTAGTGCACTGTACTTTTTATTTATCTAATTCAGCCACAAGCAAACCTAGCTTATCATAGCCATTTCCAGGTGCAAGCCCTAATGACCTGCTACCAGGCTGAAAAGCCCAACAACCGGAGTGGCCTGTAGATGGAGCCCTCCCTCTCCTCACATCCACACCTCCAGGACCATTCCGGCTTTTCACAAAAGCCGACATTTCTAGTCTGCTTTGTCCAACAGACTTCTCCTGGGGGTTTTAAAACAAGTAGGACAGGAATCTGGGACAGATACAGAAGCCATTCCACACTTCTCCAGTGCTTCTATCACATATCCCCCCCCTTTGTTTCGACCTGTGGGGCGGAACAAACGCAGCCCCCAAACAATGGACACATGACAAAGCATCTCAATTAGCCAGCTGGCTTCCTTGACTGTGTTCTACTGTGAATTTAAAGGTTTGTAATGCCAAGAACCACCTTGTTATTCTCGCATTGCAGTCTTTGTTTTCTGACATCCACTTCAAAGGGGCATGGTCAGTGATCAATCTGAACTTCCTTCCCACCAAGTAGTACCTGAGAGTTTCTAACGCCCACTTTATGGCCAATGCTTCTTTCTTGACTGTAGCATAGTTTCTCATGTACATTTAATTTTCAGCTTAAGAAAAAAATTGGGTGTTCTTCACCCTCTTTGCTTTGGGACAGGATCACTCCTATGCCTACATCTGATGCATCAGTTTGCACAACAAACTGTCTGTCAAAATCAGGGGTCATTAGAACTGGTTGGCTACATAATGCTATTTTAAACTCCTGAAAAGCCTTCTCTGTTTCAGGACTCCATTCCACCATGACTTTCTGTTTGCCTTTGGTAAGGTCAGTCAGTGGGACTGCAATGGTGGCAAAATTGGGTATAAACATCTTATAATACCCAGTGATCCCTAATAAGGCTCTCACCTGCTTCTTATTCAGAGGCTGTGGCCAGTTTTGTATTGCCTCAATCTTATTGAGCTGTGGCTTTATCAAACATCTGCCAATGGTGTATATAAGATACTTTACTTCTTCCATCCCTAGACAACACTTTTTTGGGTTACCTGTCAAACCTGTCTTATACAGTAGATTGAGTCCAACACTGGTTGTACTCTGGGCAAGTGAGACTGCCAATCAGGACTATGAATGACCACATCATCCAGATAAGCAGCAGCATACTGTCTATGGGGCCTTAGAATCCTATCCATCATTCTTTGAAAGGTAGCAGGTGCCCCATGTAGCCCAAAGGGCAACATCTTGTATTGAAACAACCCCTCAGGTGCAGAAAAAGCTGTCTTTTCTTTGGCGTTCTCAGTTAACGGCACTTGCCAATACCCTTTGGTTAAGTTATGAGTGGTTAAATATCTGGCTGTCCCTAGCCTTTCAATTAGTTCATCCACCCTAGGCGTTGGGTAGGCATCGAACTTTGACACACTGTTCAATTTCCTGAAGTCATTGCAGAAACGCACACTCCCGTCAGGCTTTGGAATAAGCACAATGGGACTTGACCACTCACTATGCGATTCCTCAATTACACCCAACTCTAACATTTTTTTAATTTCTTTCGATACTGTTTCTCTTTGGGCTACTGGTAACCTATAGAGCTTTAGGTTAACCCTAACCCCTGGGTCAGTGATTATGTCATGTTTAATGAACATGGTTTTTCCTGGTATGTCAGAAAATTGCACCCTATTTCTGATCAGAAATTCCTAAACTTCCTGCTGTTGACTGGCTGACAGGGTTTTTGCCACTGTCACTTCGGAAACCATGGGCCCTGGGTTTACTGGAGTGACTCGGATGGCTGACAGTGCTGCTCTATCCTTCCAGGGTTTTATAAGATTTACATGGTATGTCTGTTCTGGCTTACTTGTACCCGGCTGGTAAACTTTATAATTGACCGGCCCCACTTTTTCTAAGATTTCAAAGGGTCCTTGCCATTTAGCCAAAAGTTTACTTTCTACTGTGGGAACCAACACCAAGACTCTGTCCACAGGAGCAAAGTTGCGTAACCAAGCATTGCAGTTGTATACCCTCTGCTGTGCCTGTTGGGCCTATTCCAATGCTCTATTACTATCAGCACCACCGCAGCAATTCTTTCTTGCATTTGGGAACATGCTCAATAACTGTTTTATACGACTGGACAGACCCACCCATGTCTCTTTGGCAATGTCTAGTAACCCCCTTGGGTGTCTCCCATATAACAAATCGAAAGGTGAAAACCTGGTGGAGGACTGGGGAACCTCTTTTATGGCCAACAACAGATAAGGCAACAAGTAATCTCAATCTCTACCATCCTTGTCGACTACTTTTCTTAGCATATGTTTTAATGTCTTGTTGAACCTATCCACCAACCCATCGGTTTGGGGGTGATAGACCGAAGTTCTTAATTGTTCAATTTTGAACAGGCAGCATAACTCTTTCATGACTTTTGACATAAATGGGGTACCCTGGTCAGTCAGTATTTCTTTAGGTATTATCAACCTGCTAAAGACATGGACTAACTCTCTAGCAATGGACTTGGTTGACGTATTGCGCAATGGTATAGCTTCCGGGTACCTGGCAGCATAATCCATTATCACCAGAATTTATTGATGGCCCCGGGCAGACTTCAATAAGGGTTCAACCAAATCCATAACTTTTCTTTCAAATGGTACCTCTATAATAGGTAATGGGATTAGAGGACTTTTAAAATGTGGTCTGGGAGCATGATACTGACATTCAGGGCAGGACGCACAAAAGTCAGATACCTCTTCATGGACCCCGGGCCAGAAAAACCTCTGCAAAATATGCCCAGTGGTTTACTCTACCCCCAGGTGGCCTGCCATTATATGACCATGAGCCAGATCTAACACTCTTCTTCTGTATGCTTTGGGGACTATTAATTGTTCCACAATATCTTCCCCTTTCTTAGTCACCTGATACAAAAAATCTGACATACTGCCATATGAGGATACGACAAAGGACTATCAGGGTCTATGGGTTTACCATTGATCACTTTGACATTCTCCCTGGCTTTTACCAGAGTAGGGTCATTTAACTGCTCCATGGCAAAGCCCTCTCTTCTGATTTCTAAATCAGGCAGATGATCAACTGGCTCAATAACACTTCCCTCCTTAGTGGGAGGCACATCACTTGACGAACCACCATCACGCTCCGCATTCTCTAGTTCACCAATCATACTAGAAAAAGGGAACATCTCTGACTCTAAAGAAATTTCCTCTGCTACTACACCAGTAACCTTCTCAAACGGGTCAGGGTGATTTACCTCTGTGCAAAATCGGCTTTCCCACAACTTCCAGAAGTGAGCAAAGTCTCTCCCCAATATTGCATCATACATTAAGCCATGTACCAAACCCACAGAGACTATCACATAACCACAAGTTGTCTCAATGTTCACTTCTGCAGTAATATAATACAGATTATCCCCATGTATACAGGTCACACCAACAGTTTTCCCCTTATGCTTCAAGGGGTTCACCAGCTCAGCTTTCATAAGTGTCACCAGGCTACCAGAATCTAACAGAGCCTCTAGTCATTTGCCTTCTACAGTGAGTACTGGCTGTGTAAAGAAAGCCCCCCTGTGGTGGACATGAGCAGTATCACATTGCATAGGTTCAGAGGTAAGTGAACAACTAGCTGCAATATTTCTGAAGCCACCATATCAGAAACACTGAATCATATTATTATCTAGTCTTTTACAGGATACGAACCTTCCTGGTCTGGCTGGCCTGTCCCCTGGTTCCACACCCTCAGTCTTAGATACAATCCAATGCCCAGCACCCTTCTCCCCTGGAAAAGTCTTTCCAGTGTCGATGGGAGTTCGCCGTTGCACCATCGGGGCTTGGTGAGGCAGACCCAACAGCTCCTCAGCTGCCACATACATCTCCACCAGTTCGACTAACTGGTCTGTGGACTTAGCGTCTGCATGGCTCAGCCATTTGCGCAGAGATGCAGGTAGCGATCACAGATACAGGTCCATCATGACTCTTTCCACGATCTGCGGTCCTGTCAGCGTCTCGGGCTGTAGCCATTTTGTGGTTAGATGGACGATGTCATGCATCTGTGAGCATGGAGGCTTTTCCATTTGGAACTCCCAGCGGTGGACTCGTTGGGCCCGAACACATGAGGTGACTCACAAGTGAGTTAGGATCTCCTGTTTTAGCTTTGCATAGTCCTTGGCATCAGCCAGGCACAAATCGTAGTAGGCCTTTTGTGGTTCTCCAGACAGGAAGGGTGCCACAAGACTTGCCCACTGTTCCTTGGGCCAACTCTACCTTTCTGCTATTCTCTCAAAGGCCGTAAGATATGCCTCCATGTCATCACTCGGGGTCATCTTCTGCAAAAAATTACTGCCGCGTATGGAGCGAGTGTGGGTTGGAAGGTCAGTGGTAGCATACCCAGCCCGGGCTACTAGGTGTTGTACCACATCTTTTATGGCCTGGCTGTTCTCCGCTAAGGCCTGGTGGGTTTCCTCAATGGTAACTTGTTGTTGCCTCTGTGCTGCCTCCAAGGCTAATAGCTGCACCTGGGTGGATTCCTGCAGAGCTCTGGTAGCTTCTTGCTGGGTGGACATAGCCTAATGCAAGGCCTTTACAACATCCTCCATGTTGTCCTTAGGGTTAGGCTGGAAGCAGAACCTGGCCTCTCAGAGCATCTGCTAACGCCACCTTCGTGGATTCCACAATTCATGCCTGTCCATTTAAATTTTAAAGGACACATTTTTCTTTGCTGCAACTTCAGTGTGTGCTTGCCCGCATTCTCCACCACTTGTGATATGATTGGGGTAGGAGGTCCCTCTCCTGGGGTAGATGGACACCTCCTTACACAAAGCAGCCAGGAAGTAACACTCCAGTCATGGATTTTCGTACAAGCTGGCCGGCACCAGTTTTTATTGTGCAACATCAATAATCAGATAAACAAACATAAAATAAATCCTAACCTGTCTGGGCTCTAACTAGACTGTAAGTTCCCTCACTAACCGAACACTAAAATAAGTTCACGTGCACAGTACCTTCTGGTTTGTAGCAAACTGTCTCAGAGCAAGCTAACCTGTGGGCCTGCTCTCCCAGGTATGAGACACTCAGCCACAAGTAAACCTAGCTTATCACAGCCATTTCCACGTGCAAGCCCTAATGACCTGTTACCAGGCAAAGAGTGGCCTGTGGATGGAGCCATCCCTCTCCTCACATCCACACCCCCAGGACTCATTCCGGCTTTTCACAAAAGTGCACATTTCTAGTCTGCTTTGTCCAACAGACTTCTCCTGGCGGTTTTAAAACACATAGGACAGGAATCTGGGGCAGATATAGAAGCCATTCCACACTTCTCCAGTGCTTCTATCACTATATATATAATATATATATATATATATGTAGATATATATATATAAAACAAATGTTAAAGTAAATAATGTTCAACAATCTCTTAGTATACTGTATTGTAAGTTAATGTTTCCTTTTTTTTTTTTAATCAAACCATAAAAGTTGCATAAGGTTTACTCTTCAGAGACTTCTGGTTGCTGGTGACATCCATTGTATTTTGTACTGGAATAGATTCTGTTTTAGAGTTCCCTGAGCAAATCTGTGATCGGGATTAATATAAATTGATTAAAAAGACATGCTGATTTTTTCATTAAGATGGGTCACACTGCAGCAAATCACTGCACTGTGAGTATTTAATGACAGCAATCTCACATCTCAGAGAATATGATGTGGTCAGTACAGTAGATAGAGATAATTTATCAAGCTGAAAAGTGAATATATCATATTACTCATTTACATGGACAGGATGTGACTACAGTATGCACTGCATGCAAAGTTATCACATGATATAGATTTATTGTGTGACATATTTACTCTATTTGTTTCACATAGAAATGAAGCTACAGTACACTGGGGTAACCAATAGCCAACTGTGAGAGAAATGTTGTTTTACTTAACACTGTACAATTTATTTTACAGATAACATAATCTGCAACTGCATGCAATGTTATATAATTTATATGTAGTTATCAATAAACTCTGTTTGCTATCTATTCAGCCCTGTGTTAAGCAAAACTCAACCCAATACCATAGAAAATAAACATACAGTACAAATGATTTGACATTGAGATAGGTCATCAATGTATTTGGTAAAGATAGAACAAAATAGAAAGAGAGAAAGATGGTGGCAGGAAAGAGGGGGCAGGCAGATCAGCATTAAACTACACAGGTCCTGCACATCTGCACTGGCCTCTATTGGTGATGAAAAAGGACAAAGGGGGAGATGTACGATGGGGCAGTAGGAGGGAAACTGGTAACTGTGCATGTTAAGTGCTACAGTTGCCGCTTCCCTGCATGTAATAATGCAGGGAAGCATGCAGAATGACAGGTGATATGTGTCCCTATGTGACAGACAGGCACGCCCAAAGCAGCACCGGGGTCGGTAAAAAAAGGGGGGGGCGTGACCTAATCACATGAGGTGTGGCCACACCCCCTTAGGTAAAAAAAAAAGTTTTGCTGTGCCTGGTACATAATGAGTGGGGGCGTGATCAGCTTGATCGCTACCCTCACAGGCATAGGAGACTGCTGTGGCTGCTTCTTAGCAGCCGCGAGCATTCTCCCAGTACAGCCCAGCACACAGCAGCATGTGCTGGGCTGCTGTGATGTAAGAGGGGGGAGCGGTGCCGGACCCGTGCCCCCGCTGGGCCCCTCCTGCAAGCCTGGGCCCTGGACATTTGTACCTGCTCCCCCCCTCTCTCGGCATCCCTGGTGACAGAGATATATGCCCTTATCACTTTCGGCACTGCTATCTAAAGGATAGCCCACCAATATGCTAGGCAATTATGAACAGTCAGCGGCACTTACTATTCTGACAGCTGCAACTATCGATTTTGACAGCTGCAGCTGTCATTGGAATGCACAAAAGAGAACGGTCTAAAGGTGCCCACACACATAATGATGTCCTCACGATACGATTTTATGGCCAATTTCCTCATGAACTTTCACGGGAGCTCCCTTTCCGTCGTGATCATGATTTGGAGTTAAAAATGTCCAATCTGACTAAAGATTGGCTAATCTGCCCTACAGCACGGCAGATCAGAAGATGCGATGTACGACGAGTGGGGACGCGCATCGGCATCGTGCTCATGAGTACCTTTTTTTACCTGATTCGTCGTCACGATTCGTCGAAATCGGCCAGATCGTGTAAAATGTCGCTATATGTGTGGGCACCTTTACAATTCAGCGCTATGGTTGGTCCAACAATGTTAGAAACTCCAGATGTTTTCAATGATGTAGTCCATACATAAAAAAGAAACATTAAAGCAGACACAATGGTGTAATATTGTTTAAACACACACAAAAAAAGAGTTTACACCCCTTAGGTGGGTTATTATAGAATAGGGTGAAAATGTCCAATTCCAAGGAAATCTATAAGGTGTCCAACTCCAATCAGAAGCACCCCAATTGTAGATGCTACATCACTCAATATAATGTGCTTACATGTATGCTTACTTTGCACAGATGTGGTGTAGGCATGTAGTGGTTCCTTTAAGTCCTCATCTGATACGTATCCAGTGGGTATCCTCAGAACCGATATGTATGTAGCCCAAAATCCAATACAAAATGGGGAAGGAATCACAATAGTTGCTGCTATAGAATGAACCTATTATAAAAACAATAAAAATAAACACATGCATACCCTATATGAACACCAAAAAAATCACTTTGGAATATGGATCACAGGTATATCACTACAGTGGAAATGTGGATCACAAAAGACATGCAGAGTTCATAGGTAAAAAATACACTCTGTCGACGCGTTTCAACGTGCTGTGGCCTCTTTTTCAAGATGAATGTCTAATAAAACTGGAATAAATACATTCTATGTACAGATGGTTCCATTAACAATATGAAAAGTAGAGAAAAAACTAAAATACTCACTACAAATGGAGCCGCGCTTTTAACATGGCCACCATATTGTGATGATGAAAAATACCCATAATGCTTTTTATGCCCTGTGTGTTGCTTTGCAACCTTTATGGGTGAGGGACATCCCCTTCCCCTGACTATTAGTATATCATTTATTGGACCTTGGATCTATAGTGCTGTCACATGATGACCAAGTATTAAGCGTCATCAGAAAATGCAGTGTGTGCAATATGGCAATGATCTGAAGCCTGATTGCAGAGTACATCCACCTGGGGTGTATGGCTGTGGATGATGACTTGTCCACATGTGTCACAGCAAAATGTCATATATATATACACAACGCATCAGTAATCACGGGCCGAGTTCTAAGCAGCGCCCACCTCTCAGGGTGTATGGCAATCCTTATTCGTGTCAGCTGATAGTATGCCTGAGAAGTAGCTTAGCAATCCCTAGTGTACCTGCTCCTAGGCAAGGATCTGTGCAGAATAGCCAAATTGCAAATTTAAAGATTTAATAGTGCCAATAACAATATACATGGTTTCCATCCCAGGTGGCAGCATGTTCCAACATAGTGTGAATCGCAAGTCTTTATTAAATGAAGCTTTTTCTTCTGAAACTAAGAACTCATTACAGAGGACGAAACATTAGATGATCGATTTCTGTCTCTTCCCACTCTTATCGCATCTGTGCAGCTCCATCTTCTGCTCAGACCTCAGTTGCATAGACTGCATGTGTGTATTCCAATGAGCACACAATTCTGTGAATTAGTAGCTCCACCATTTTGTGAGTGTCAGCAATCTCACTCTGTGAGAGTGCTGAATCTGCAGTTAACAGTGTTTGGTGGCTTACCATATCTGTACTGCGCAAGGAACACGTTCATTAAGGCATCAGCCTTAATGATCGTAATCTCATTTCTTTTTTTAGTTTGAGTGGCACAAATTCAGTAGGTTTTGTGAAATTTCAGATCATGTGTAAGAAGCCTTAATGGGACATGTGAAACTGTAAGGTTTTTTGTCTATGGAATATATATATATATATATATATATATAATATTTTTAATGTATGTATGGTTATTTTTATTATCATTCATCACCAATTTATTTATACATACTTTTCATTTAATTATTTTATTCTTTTATCTATTCGATTCTTTCAATAATTAAAAACATTTTTTTTCATAAATAGATGTATTTATATAATATACATTGTTATGGATGCTAAAGGGATCTATTAAGAGACCATGGGCCGGATTCAATTAGGCACAAAAAGCCGTAATCCGCGAAAAAGCTGTGCCTATTGCCACTTTTCACCTGATAGCGTCTTATCTCCAATTTCAACTCCAGGACATTTTTCCGTACGCGGAAACTCAATGCACTGTAACAGGAGCAAAAGTTTCCCCAATGAATGGCACGTGGAAAAAAGTGTAAAACCTCTATATTGGGGTGCAAATGTGGGGAATTGATTCAGAACCCTTTGGATACCCCCCCCCCAAAGGACAAATCATCCCCCAAAAAAACAATACCTCAGAACACCCCAAAAAAGATGTAATTTTTGGGGCAATAGTTAAAAAAGTGGGGGGACAAGGATAAAACTAGTGAAATAGGTTTCTTGGGGGGCTGTTTGGATTAGCCAGGTGTTTTTAGGATTGCAGGTGCATGCAGCAGGTGGATATTTCACTTTTTTTCAAAGTGCACTTTAGAGACACAAAAATATGCTAGCTTCCATTTTCAAGTACCCCAAATTTGACTGGACTATTTATTTTCACCCCAAAAAATTATTTTCTATCATTCCTTGCCACTTTTACAAAAAAGCTTCTAGAAAGCTTTTAACACAACTTAAGGACACAAAGTACATTTATTATGGCTAATACTACACATCTGTAATGATTTCCAGTGTCACAGCGTTTTTTTTGGGAGGTACAGACTGATTCCCCCATTCTATTCAGTACTTTCCGCCTGTTATGCATTCGCCTATTTGCATTTTCGCCTGTTCTACAATTGAATAGGGTGAAACGCAGGGACGCGAAAGCCGCAAATTTGTGTCCCAAACAGGCTAAGGCGGCGGAAAGTCCAACAGGCAAAAGTCCTGGATTTTTTCACGGCTAACTGAATACGGGCCCATGTGTGAACAATTTGATAAATCCACGGTTCTATAGATATCCATAATATATTTTACACTGTTCAACGTTTACTAAACACTTTTTTTCTTTAATATTTAACAAGTAAATTCCTGCTAATGAATGTATTTGGTATATATAGGTTTAAGCATACATGCATTAATATGTATATGCATGAGAGTACGCATACAGTATATGTCTATATGTGCACATATGTATCTGTATGTTTTCTAAGTTAAGATATCCACACATCTAAAGATTATCTGTCCAACCAGCCAACTAGTTGATTGGTTGGAATGAAAATCTGGTAACGTATGGGAGCAACTGATGAATAATGTTCTCATTATTTAATTAGCTATTCAATTTGAATAGGCTCTCTAATACCCCTTTTCCACCTAAATTCCAAGTCTGACCTGGAGTTGGAACAAAGTTCCTATCCGGATCAGACCCGGAATTTTGCCAGCGCCGACTCGGGATATTCCCGAGTCAGCGCCGCTCACACCGCAGTCGGGTCTGCATAGACCTGGCTTTTGCGGAGTGAAAGTGGTCGCTTGGAGATGACGTCATCTCCAAGCGCCACTGAAGCCGGACCAATAGGCCGGCTAGCAGCGCACTCCAGGTCATCGTGACCCAGAGTGCGCTGTTCTCACAGCAGGGTTTCACGGGCTACGCCCGTGTTAAACCCTGCTAGTTACCTGGGTTGGATTGCCAGGTCACTCGACCCGGCGATCCAACTCTCTCCCCATTTACACCAGGGAACTGCCCGGGTTAACCCTTCAAAAACCCGGGTTTTAGCTCCGGTGTAACAGGGCCATAAATATGACCACCAATGGAACCAGTCACTATGCTCCTGACGCAGGTGCTGCAAGCATGGAAATGCATTAAGCTATTTTCCACTATGGCTTGCACACTAAAGTATTCAACACTATCCTTGTAACCAGGAGATGTTGAAACTTTCCAAAACCACAAAGATTACCATTCCTAGCCAAGCCTGATTTGCATACCCACCATACCATCGGTAGGGGCAGTGCAGTCCGCACAAGTAGACTGTAGAGTCTCATTGAGCAAAAAAGCCCTGAAACTAGTAGCGGGCACATCAATACCACTATACCCGCACCACATCTCCCCGTCATCATGTAGAGGAGGGGTGAGTTTTTTTCTGCCAAGGTCAATTTGGGTATTTATAAAATTGTTTGCTGGCCCGATGCAGGCCACGCCCCTCCGTGTGATATCACAAAGAGGGGGTGGGGCCACAATTGCCAGTGATTACAGCAACCAGAGCATCTGGGGTGCTGTAAGGGCAGCAGTGTGACTGTCTGAAGCATCCTGAGGATGCTCCAGGAGGTACTGCTGCATAGATTCTGGCTGAATGGTGCCTTACTAGGCACTCTGCTAGCCAGATGAGGCTAGCAGAAAAAAGCTCCTAGCTTTATAGATTTTTGAATCCCGCCTGCGGTTGCTTTGGCAGGGCCAGACCAAATGATTTTGTGGGCCTTATACAGCCCGTGGGCCAGACATTCCCAATTCCTGATCTAGAGCCAGCACACGGTGCACAGTGTGCAGGCTCCTTATTTGCAGCACCGGAGGTGACAGCTTTTATCAGCCTCCCACTTACGGTACAAGAGGTGACTAGAGAACTCATTCTTCTTGGAGTACTACATATGTTACCAACAGTGATTACATTTACAATGGTACTGTTTTTCATTTCAACCAAATTGCTCTATACCGCTGCCTGGCACTGCAGCTGTGTTAATATTACCATCACTGCTCATTTAACATCTAACCCAGCCTCCTGAATACTCCCATTGAACACCCCTCAGGTGTATCACATTGGGAACTATATAAGACTAAACCTTCTTTTTTTTCAGGCTTGTGGGAAATAATTCTCCAAATGTTTGCCTGCAGAGACTTACATAGAGTGTGGATTAGAACTGAACTTTTATACTTTGTTCACTAGATGTTATGTAGACAATTTTCCAATTAACAACACCTGTCATTTTTTCTGCTTACCACAAACTGATGTCTTCTATGTGGAATTTTTTATGTGTAATATTTATGTGTATATTTTGTGGTATTACAGTTGTCATATTTTATACCAAATACATCTATATTTTGATATAAATATGTTTCTTAATATTTTTCAATATTTAAATGTGTATTTATTGGACTGAGTAGGCCCATTAGTATTTCTTATAAGGTGACCTAACACTCTAACAATGTGCAGTGCTCATAGTCAGTATTAAATAGGCTGTAGGGTTGAAATTGGCACCAACATGACATTACTGCCATGTGAGCCTATCCCTTTAAGATTAGGAGACAGTGGCAAATGCTTCCTCATGGGAGATACAGCAACCAGAGTCCGTGAGATGGAGATTACCCACAAGTACCAGCAATAAGGAAACATACTCTGGCTAGTTGAGCAAGAGAGTGGTAAGACGGCACACAGTGGTGATTCATGACAAATAAGAGTTGTCACCATCATTAATACATTTGTATTTCCCCCATTTAAGATCACATAGTATTTCCCATAATTATAAAAATTTTACACATCTTTTTTTGGGGGCAGCTATGACCGATAATGTGTAGTTAACATTGTTGACTTACCTACTCCAGTGTTTGTTTATGAGTCTGCCTTGTATACAGGATCCTGCTTTCTCTGGATGATGAACTTCTGCCTGTGCCCTTAACAGGGGCTGGCTGGCAAACTTAAGACTGGGTGGCAAGCCCACAGCACAGGCCCATGAGCAGCTACAGAGGTCATGTTTAGACAGAGAAACTGTGCCTAACTAGTCAAAGTGGAACACAGCCACGCAGTGGTGTAACTATAAATTTTGCTTGCTAGCTGCCAAAAAAAGTTCCTGGCCTCCCATAGCATTTTGGATAAAAATAGAGATGAGCGGGCTTGGATCTCAGAGATCCGAACCCACCCGAATTTTCGGGGATCCGGGGCGATCCGAGCACAGCTCTGATCTCGCTGCCTGTCCCGGATCCCTCACCCGAGGCAAAACCTCGCGACCCGCTGTTGGGTCGCAATGTTTTGTTTTGAGCAGGCTTAATGTTGATTGGCTGAGATAGCCATTTGTCACGGCTCTCAGCCAATCAGCATTAAGCCCATTGAAAATGCACTAGGAGAGAGAAAAAGATGGCGCCCACCATCCCCCGCCACCTGACACCACCAGCACCCCCCGCTGCCGACACCGCTGGCACCCCCACTGGCAGCATCCCCTGCTGCCGACACCAGAGCTGCCGACACTCCTGCACTGTTGCCACACGTATTGAGGACACAGTCAGCGACCCACACATTGCCGACACTGCCGACACTCCTACACTGAGGACACCACCAGCACCCCTACACTGCCGACACTGTCAGCACACATGCACTGAGGACACCTCTGGCACCGCCGCTCTGCCGATACAGCTAGCAAACCTGCACTAAAGACACCGCTGGCACCCCCGCACTGCCATTCCATGTACTGAGGACACTGCCAGCAACCCCCGCACTGCCGACACAGCCATCAAACCTGCAATAATGACATAGCTGGCACCCCGCACTGCCGACACAGCCAACAAACCTGCACCAAAGACACCACTGGCACCCTCGCCCTGCCGACACAGCCAGCAAACCTGCACTAAAGACATCGCTGGCACCCCCGCACTGCCGACACAGCCAGCAAACCTGCACTAAAGACACCGCTGGCACCCTCACACTGCTGACATCACCGGTACCCTTCACTGAGGACACTGCCAGTACTGCATGTACTGAGGACACAGTCAGCAACCCCGCTCTGTCGACACTGCTCTCACAATAAGTGCACTATTGGTGTATCCAACCCACACTGTATAACACACTGTGGGCCTGATTCAGAGCCGAACGCTCTGACCAGAGCGCTCGCTCTGAATCAGGGCCCTCCTCCATGAAAATGGAGCGTCCTCCTGGACGCTCGCATAGCTGTGGGTGACCACCCACAGCTTATGCGAGCATCCATGATGATGGTCGCGATGGTCAAGACCATCGCGACCATCGGGCTTGCGATGGAGACCCTGCGGTAGGGTCTCGCTGCCGCAAGCCCAGGAGTGATTTTGGCTCTATCAGAGCCAAAATCACTCCAACTGACATCATTAGTGATGTCAGTGGGGTCGGCTTCAGACGGTAGGCGTTCAAATGGGAATGCCTCTGTCTGGCAGCCACGCCCCCGGCACGCCCACCAAAGGGGGCGTGCTGTCAATCAACATCGACAGCACGCCCCCTTTGGTGCGAGACCTGGAGTGACAGAGAGCTAGTCGCTATCTAGGTCTCGCGCATACGAACGACGGAGCTCCCTCCGTCGTGCGCATGCGCAGTGGGGCAACATCGACCCGCTTGCGAGCGTCCTGCGCTCGCGAGCGGGTCTGAATGACCCCCTGTATCCGTGTTGGAAATTAGAAGCTGAACTGCCACATGATAGTGCCGCCCACTGTGTCAGCCAGCTAGCTGGATGCAACCTTTTGGCCTTAACTAGATGAAGCAAATAATATTGTGAGTTGGTCAAAATTGATTGGAAATTACTGGAAATAAATGTTATTGAGGTTAATTATACTGTAGGAACAAAAACAGGCTCATTTTATGTGATTTTAGCTGTTTTTATGGTTTTTTAAGAAAAAAATCCAGATCCAAAACCAAACCATGAAACAAAACACCAAGGAAAAAATCCCAAACCAGATTCAGATCCAAAACCAGGGGAGATCCAGATCCAAAACCAAAACATGAGGGTCAGCGCACATCTCTAGTTAAAACTAATACAGGGCCGTTTCTAGGCATTTGGCTCCCAGTGTAACCAGTTAAAAATGAGCCCCCATCCCCCATAGACAGTTTATTTTATTTGTTATTTTTCCTCCTTATAGTAATGCCTCTTACACATTATGCCACACACTGTAATGTCTATTACACATTATGCCACATACAGTTATGCCCCTGACACCATTTTATGCCCCACGGTAAGGCTTCTAATTACTTTTAAATGACGTGCTCATTGTCAAGGGTTTAATGCTCTGGGTTTCCATGTTTCCATGCTCGTCAGTGTTCTTAAACTCGTTGCCAGGGTTCTCATGCTCGTTGTCAGGGGTCTCGTGCTTGTTGTCAGTGGTCTCATGCTCATTGTCAGAGGTCTCATGCTTGTTATCAGGGGTCTCATGCTTGTTTCCAGGGGGTCTCATGTTTGTTGTCAGGGGTCATGCTCATTGTCAGGGGTCTCATGCTCTTCAACAGGGGTCTCATGCTTATTGCCAGGGGTTTCATGCTCATTGCCAGGGGTCTCATGCTCATTGACAGAGGTCTCATTCTCATTGACAGAGGTCTCATCCTCATTGACAGAGGTCTCATGCTCGGGATTTCATGCTCGTCATTGCCAGGGGTTTCATGCTCATTCTCAGGGGTTTCACATGAGAAGATGCAGCTTTCTACATCTTCTCCAGGTGGCTCCAGAGTTCCTGGAACCTCCAGGTATTGCTATGCGCTCCCTGACAGATGCTAGAGGTAAAGTAGGACCTCTAGCATCTGTTTCCTCCTAGGCAACGGCCATTTTTGGAGGAACATTTTCAGCAGATTCCATGCGGACAGCTAGTCTTCATGGAATCTGCAGCCCCCAAGTTACCGTGGACCGCAATGGACCACCAGGGTCTCTGAGGAAGCAGCCTACGATGCTCAGCAATAGAGTGGCCTGGGGGGCACATGGCACCCTGCTCCCCAGCCAAGCCCGCCATTGGCCCCAGACCTCAACTTTTCTCACCATTTTACTACATGCTGGTAACCCTGACCTTAGCTTGGCTTTCTGTTCTGCTTCTTTGCTTGTGACTCTGACCTTGGATTCCCTGAAAACACTCCAGCATGTTATATCACTGTCTCACTAACACTACACTCTCACACCATCTCCTTCTGGGGGCATCTAGAGGGCAACGACCTATGGACTCCAAGCAGCAAAGTCCATCCTGCTGCAATAATGCACTTTGTTGAAGAACGTGGGTACTGTTAGACTCCGCGACTCGACACTGCAAGTGCAAATGCTGTTCTAACAGCATCCAATCTGTCCAGAAACATTATATTATTATTTCACAATAGGAGCACTATTTTTAAGACACTTGTGGCCCTGAAAGTATCCAACACATACACTACTTGATCCGATGTGCATGAAAATACTTGTAGTGCAACAAATGTACACTATATAGTGTCACTATCCAAAATAATAAGTGTTACAATCATCATACACTAAATATTTTTGTATTGCGATGGTTATAAATAAAATAGTATTGCCTCCATAATAAAATCTTAAATTAATATTGATTCCTTAATAAATAAGTTAGCAATAAGTTAGCAATACCATAAAATGAATAAGCTAACTGTGCACCCTGATTACAAACAAGACTATGAGTAAAAATTATGTTGACGATTTCAGGACTTATTAATTTCAGGACTGACACTTTGAAATAATCAGGGGCTGTGTTGAACTAAGGCATGGAGGGCCCCTGGAGGAAAATGCAGTGGTATTGGTCCAGAGCCTTGGCCAACCATTAGAGAGGACATAACCTGCAGACAACGTGACTTCCAATGTTCTGGGCTACTTTCTAAATATATATATATATATATATATATATATATATTTATATATATATATATATATATATATTTATATATATATATATATATATATACATACAGTGAGGTGCATAAATATTGGGACATTGACAGAATTTTCATATTTTGAACTCTATTCACCACCACAATGGCTTTGAAATGAAACAAACAAGATGTGCTTTAACTGCAGACTTTAAGATTTAATTTGAGGGTATTTACATCCAAATCAGGTGAATGGTGTAGGAATTACAACGGTTTCTACATGTGCCTCCCACTTTTTAAGGGGCCAAAAGTAATGGGACTATCAACTCAAAAGCTGTTTCATGGACAGGTGTGGGCTATTCCCTCGTTATTTCATTATCAATTAGGCAGGTAAAAGGTTTGGAGTTGATTCTTGGTGTGAGATTTGCATTTGGAATCAATTGCTGTCGACTCTCAATATGAGATCCAAAGAGCTGTCACTATCAGTGAAGCAAGCCATCATTAGGCTAAAAAATCATAACAAACCCATCAGAGCGATGGCAAAACCATTAGGTGTGGCCAAATCAACTGTTTGGAACATTCTTAAAAAGAAAGAACGCATCGGAGAGCTCAGCAACACCAAAAGACCCGGAAGACCACGGATAACAACTGTGGTGGATGACAGAAGAATTATTTCCCTGGTGAAGAAAAACCCCTTCACAACAGTTGGCCAAATCAAGAACACTCTCCAGGAGGTAGGTGTATATGTGTCAAAGTCAACAATCAAGAGAAGACTTCACAAGAGTGAATATAGAGGGTTCACAACAAGATGTAAACCATTGGTGAGCCACAAAAACAGGAAGACCAGATTAGAGTTTGCCAAACAACATCTAAAAAAGCCATTACAGTTCTGGAACAACATCCTATGGACAGATGAGACAAAGATCAACTTGTACCAGTGATGGGAAGAGAAGAGTATGGAGAAGGAAAGGAACTGCTCAGGATTCAAAACATACCATCTCAGCAGTGAAGCATTGTGGTGGTAGGGTCATGGCGTGGGCATGTATGGCTGCCAATGGAACTGGTTCCCTTGTATTTATTGATGATGTGAATGCTGACAAAAGCAGCAGAATGAATTCTGAAGTGTTTCGGGCAATATTATATGCTTATATTCAGTCAAATGCTTCAGAACTCATTGGACGGCACTTCACAGTGCAGATGGACAATGACCCGAAGCATACTGCAAAAGCAAGCAAAGAGTTTTTTAAGGCTAAAAAGTGAAATGTTATGCAATGGCCAAGTCAATCCCCTGACCTGAATTCGATTGAGCATGCATTTCACTTGATGAAGACAAAACTGAAGGGAAAATGCCCAAAGAACAAGCAGGAACTGAAGACATTTGCAGTAGAGGCCTGGCAGAGCATCACCAGGGATGAAACCCAGCGTCTGGTGATGTCTATGCATTCCAGACTTCAGGCTGTAATTGCAACAAAGTATTAAAAAGTGAAAGTTAGATTTAGGATTGTTTAGTTTGTCCCATTACTTTTGGCCCCTTAAAAAGTGGGAGGCACATGTAGAAACCGTTGTAATTCCTACACCGTTCACCTTATTTGGATGTAATTACCCTCAAATTAAATCTGAAAGTCTGCAGTTAAAGCACATCTTGTTTGTTTCATTTCAAAGCCATTGTGGTGGTGAATAGAGGCCAAAATATGAAAATTCTGCCAATGTCCCAATATTTATGGACCTGACTGTATGTATATATATATATATATATATATATATATATTATAAATATTTTTTTTTAACACAAAACTTATCCGCCCTTTCACCTGTGCAAAGCCATTTTCACCTGTGGGGCTAAATGAGTATGGGGGTGGGAAGGCATGCAGAAGTTTTGCCTAGGGTGCCTATAAGTCTAGCACTGGCCTTAAATAATAGTAATTATGATAATACGAATAATACAAGAGAGTCCAAAATGTAAAAATAAAGAAATATTTGTCAGCTCACCAGAACATGTGTCTTCATGGTCAATGGTCATTGAAACATAAAATCCAAATAGATGTCCCTTTTGCCATACACACACCGCAGAATTGCACATGCCCACAACACTCCAGAAAAATGGTTCTCTCACGAGTTTCAGTAAAGTAGCCACCATGAAATGCCCATTTCACAGACTGAGATATATGGACGAGATCCGCCCGACTCAGAAGGAGAAGCACATGAGGGAAGAGGGCCCTGCTGGTGAGAGCTTACATTCTAAAGGGGAGGGGCAGATAGACAGGGGTGACATGGATTGGGTAGACAGTGAGGAAGAAGCATGAGAGCTGGAAGGCTTTGATGAAGTAGTTAGTTTTGAGCACCTGTTTGAAGATATGTAGAGAGGCGGAGAGTCTGATAGGGAGAGGTAGAGTGTTCCAGAGGTAGGGAGCAGCACGGGCAAAATCTTAGAGGTGGGAGTGGGAGGTAGTAATCAGTTGGCAAGACAGGCAGCATGCATTTGTTGAGTGAAGTGGGCGGGCAGGAGTGTGAAGTGAGATGAGATCTGAGATGTAAATGGGAGAGGAATGGGTGAGGGCTTTATAAGTGAGTGTAAGAACCTTGAATTGGGTTCTGAAGGGGAGCCAGTGTAGGGCTTGTAGGAGACGGGAGGCAGGTGTAGAATGTTTGGAGAGGAAGATGAGCCAAGCAGAAGCATTGAGAACAGATGGGAGTGGAGACTCATGCACTGTTTTTTAAAATTTGCTATGTTCAGCTGTATATGGAGCTGCCTGTGAGTCAGAATCAGAGCCTAAGGGCAAATTTATATAAGTGGTGGGTTCTAAACCCTGGCAGTTTGGTGGCGTTTTGGCAGTGGTTTTGCTATCTGCAAATTTAGCCAAATTTATACAGACCTAACTCATTAATTTTCTTGCCACATCCACTCTTAAATATTAGTCTGTACCCAGGTACCCACTTCTGTTATGGAGTAATTTAAAATAGTGAGAACATAAAGCCTTCCTACATAATCAGTGACAGCACAGAAGACCCATAGACCCATAAACAGGCACAATGTGTGGCACAGCTCACAAAGCTGGTTCCTACAAAAAGAAAAAGCTTATTTGCAACTAATTTCTTGACACTTTCACTTACCAACTTACATTCCACTGCAGTTCAATTAAATTATATTACTTCCCCATGCCGATACACATTATTCTCCCATATCTTTAGGATACTGTACTATTGTGATCTGTTGAAGGCCAGACATGTCTGTGGTTCTGTGACATCACTGGCCCTGGCTCTGTATAATGAATTATACATGGGGAAGGTTTCCTAAGGTTTCTCTTGGATAAAAAAAAAGTTTAAAAAAAATGAAAATAATTAGGATGATAAATAATTAGGCCCTTTGAATAATTAAATGATTTTTTATTTATTATTATTATTATTATTATTATTATTATTATTATTATTATTATTATTATTATTGTGTGTGTGTGTGTGTGTGTGTGTGGGGGGGGTTCTCCAGTTAATATACATAAAACAAATAATTACCTATTTCACCATGTTACCATAAGAAACTCCTGATTTATTTTTAAAGCGATAGTTTGAACTTACTGTTTACAATAAAATTTGAACAACACAGTATTGCTCAGTGTAGCATTTTCTGGTATGTTTTTCTGTAAGAACACAAAATACAGCAACAATTGACCTTGGCGCTAGTTATACTCCTTAGAGTCTCTAAATTCACTAATATATCAAAATGTAGAGAACCTAATTGTCTCTTGATGACTTTCTAATTTTACAGGTGCATGTTCACACTTTTAGGTGTGTGAACACCTATATAAAAATTCAATGCACAACAAAACAAACTGGACTGCGCGCTATAGTATCCGAATTGTGAGATGGCAGAAATTATATATACAGTAGCAGTCAGAGTTTACCAAAAACCTTTGGTTTAATCACATAAAAAAGTCATATATATATATATATATATATATATATATATATATACATTTATAAAACAATAATGCACAGCATGCTAATACGATTACTACTAAGTGCACTGCTGATCAATAAAGCCTTTATATGTCAATCCAAGCTATCATTCAGTTATTCAATATAACTATGAAATATAGGCCCTCATTCAGACCCACTCGCAATTGGGCGTACGTACATTCGGCGTACGTAAAAAAATATTTAAATTCAAGCACTCGCTCGTATTTTCGTACGCAGCTAAAAATCCGCCCCAAACTCAGCCGACCCCTCCTCTAACTAACAAGCGTGCCAAATAGCGAGCGTACATCCCCGAAATGGCTTGAAGGGAATGCACGCACAAGTACAAACCGGAAGTGGGCCTGTCAGATTCCGATTACCTGCTCGTTTTTTCTGCCTACCTCCCTCAATCGTATCATGCCAATCAATGTATCAATTAGCTTAATTGTTTGTTTTTTTTCAACACAATGCAATAAACTTTAATCTTGTCCGTGTTTGTGTTTACTCGCAGAATACGTACGGCTGAAACCTTCGCTTTTATTGTTCCAAAGACATGTTAGCCCCAATTAAACAATTGTTCTATTTGTTTGTATCCCCACAAATTTTCTGTGGTTCATTTCTTTATTTAAATTTGCTTACGCATGTCACTGCATCAAGCCTATCATAACTCTCAAGAGATTTGTGGCCCTGTCGAACACATGACTCATACACTAACCAATAGAATTTGTCCTGTTAATTTCCCAAATACATTAGCCAATCAAATTTGTTTTGGGTGCTTTATTAAAAATATTTTTCTAAAAAAAGACCATTGCCATCATGAGATCCGCCGCATTCACCAGGCGCGAACTGCTGGTGCTGTCGGAGGTGATGGACAGGCGGATCACCAGTCAGCCTCCACCCATCTCAAATAGCCAAAAGCGTTCCGCATATGCGGAGGTACGTCGCCGCCTGCGCTCCTTCGGCTCATGCCGACATATTGGCCAGCTGGAGCGCAGGTGGTCGGACCTGCACCGGCGTACGCCCCGCTTGCTGGCATGCTTTCGCATGCAGATCGCGGAAAGTAAGTTTTATGGACTGTGGTTTTCAAGTTTATCTTGTGGGCCCTAACTGCGTGTGCATGTTTTCATGCCTGTCCTATTTAGTCATTGTAGTCATATCTGCATGTGCATGTTTTCATGTCTGTCCTATTGAGTCATTGTAGTCATATCTGCATGTGCATGTTTTCATGTCTGTCCTATTTAGTCATTGTAGTCATATCTGCATGTGCATGTTTTCATGTCTGTCCTATTTAGTCATTGTAGTCATATCTGCATGTGCATGTTTTCATGTCTGTCCTATTTAGTCATTGTAGTCATATCTGCATGTGCATGTTTTCATGTCTGACCTATTTAGTCATTGTAGTCATATCTGCATGTGCATGTTTTCATGTCTGACCTATTTAGTCATTGTAGTCATATCTGCATGTGCATGTTTTCATGTCTGTCCTATTTAGTCATTGTAGTCATATCTGCATGTGCATGTTTTCATGTCTTTTTTTTTTTTTGGATTCCTGTTGAAACTAACCACAATATTTTTTTCATTTTTTAGGGGCACAGCAAAGACTACGGCGTCATCGCCAGACAAGACGCCGGTCCCGGCCCCTCTCTACAACCCCCAATTCCTCAATTACCCCCTCCTCCCCAGACCCTGTGGCCGAGATTTCAGGTCTACTTCCCCTCCAGCCCAATTCCCCCTCTCCTCCATCTGTCCCTCCTCCAAATACCCCCTCCCAGGATGCTTCAAACACCCTGCCCCTAGGTTTGGGGAATGTAGCCACCTCCGAGGTGGTCCAGGGAGGAGTGGCTTCTGGCTCTGGCGTTTTGCCGAACGGTATGTTTTTTAATTTTATTTTGGGCACCACAAACTGTTTGTATGTAATCATGTGTCGTCCCCATTTTTGTTTGCTTTCTGTTGCCTTAGGGTATTTTTGGGGGTTGTCTTTACCTGTTCCTGCTGATTTCACCATACACATATCACACCTGTGTGCATTTTTTTAGGGCCCTTGTATTTTTGGCCTAGGACATTTTGGGGTGCTGGGTTTTATCCGTGTAATGTTTTTTTTGGCCACAAGCTTTTAAGTTTTGGTTTGCTTGTTTTGTGTTTTTTTAGAATGTTGCTTCATTATAGATTTATTAATCCCCAAACTTTTGTCACCCACAGAGGAACAGAGGCGTCGGGCAGAAATCTGTCAGTGTGTGGCCCGTATGCGGGAGCAGGTCACCGGGCTTCTGCAGGGCCTTGACCATCTGTTGGTCCTCCTTAGGAATTATTATTTTTTTTTTTTTTCTAATTGTTTCCTAATAAATCAGTTTTAAGTCAAGCTCTGTCTCATGCGTTTTTAGTAAATCCAAGATTCTTTACACTGACATAAGTAGACTCTTCAAGCAAGGATTGCCACAGAATCTCACTACAGATTGTGTGTTGTATTTTGAATGCAAACAGGCACAAGAAACCCCTCCCAGTACCAATGTCATTTTCCATTTTTGGGGTGGACAACATGATAGTTTACAACATTTTTCAGGTTCCTATTTGGTGGCCAATCTGCTTAGGACAATCTTACGAAGGCAACTGATTGTACAGGATTCCTTGGTGTGTTGGTTAGTACCCCGAAAACATATTACATTTTAGCTCCACTTGCTTCATTACTGGGTTACCCCTTTAGGTAAAATTAACGTTTGGGAGTTTGTTTACACTTGCTTCTAACGTGCCCAAAAAGGAAACAAATTACACTCTCCAAATATTTATTCACAACAGAAATCAAAATACAAAGTGGTCACTCACAAACAAAACACACAGTGATAATCAGAAATACACCGCATACCAAAAACAGGAAAAAAACACACAACAAATCAAGAACTGGTTGACGAAGGTCCATGCCCACATGATTTCAAAAATATGGCGTTGCAATATGGGTGTCATAATATATTCCAGAAGTTTCCACATAAAGGTTTTTGAAGGGTAGCAGGAAGTAGTCATCGTGGGAGTGCCAAAGATTATGCAAACAAACAGAAGATGGTGCAAGAATTAATATCAAAAAAGATGAACGCCAAAAAACCATAACACATTGGGTATACACACTGTTGTTTGGTCAATAATTACCTAAAATATCGGGCCACCACATCATCGCTTATGGCCCCCCCACATACTGACCTCCGACCAACCTCGGGGGGGCCATCCTCAGGTAAGGCATCCTCTGGCTGCATTGGAACACCACTCCTTATGGCGATGTTGTGAAAGATCCCACACAGGACCACAATTTTCGAAACCATATCCGGCAAATACATGAGCTCGCCACCAGAGCGGTGGAGGCATCTGAATCGGCCTTTAAAAAGGCCGATACAGTGCTCCGCCACTTGCCTGGTGGCTGTAAGTGCGGTATTAAACTCACTTTGTGGACCTGGTGTGGGAGCCAAATAAGGAGTGAGCAGCCAGGGCATGCAAGGGTATCCACTGTCTCCTGTGAAAAAGAATAGACAACATCAGGATCACTGTGTATCAAGCTTAACATTGTTATGTACTAAAGGTCTCCACTTACCCAGAGGCCACGCATCACCAGCTTGTAGGTTGTTTAATTTGTGCCATATCCCTGATTGCCGGATGATGAAGGAGTCATGTGCACTTCCTGGTAATTTTGCATTCAGGGACAGGATCTGGAGGGAGGCATCACATACCACCATTACATTCAGGGAGTGATAGTGTTTACGGTTGCGAAATATTGCCTCCAGCCGTGCTGGAGGCTGAAGTGGTATGTGAGTACCATCCACAACCCCTATGATGTGTGGGAAGCCAGCTATTTGGTAAAAATTGGCCTTGGCCACACTAAGGGCACCCATATCCAAAGGCATTTGAATAAAATGATGGAGGTGCTTGAAAAGTGCCTCCATCACTGCCCTCAGGATCCTTGAAAAGGAGGATTGTGAGATGCCCGCCACTATTCCCACCGTTGTTTGAAATGATCCTGAGGCACAGAAATGTAACACCGCCATAAATTGCGTAAGTGGTGGTATTGCTATTGGACTGTCAATTTGCCGCTCAAGATCACTCTCTATTAATGAGAGAGTGTTTATGATGATTTTGGGAGGAAGACGGTAGCGTCTTAAAACCTCATCATCGGGCATTCCAAAAAGGGTGACACGTGTTCAAAATATCTGGGGCCTTGCACGCCTACGATGCCTATGCCTGGGACGAGATTGAGGTTGGTCGGCTTCCGGGAGCATGGCCAGAACAATCTGCCCAAGATCAACCTGAAATGGCAAGATTTGAATGTAAGGCTTTGGACCCACCCCAAAAGAAAATTAAGAACAACTTAGCTTGATGATAGCATCCATTGCTGCTTACATGCCGGGGTATTGTCATGATACGTCCAAACTGAAAATAATCCCAATATTAATTTGTAAAAGTTTAGTCTGTGCATTTATGTTTCTAAATTTTGTGCTAGACTAAACATAAAATAGGCGAAACACACATTTGGCCAAAGAGCAAAACGACATTGCACACAGTACATCAAAATGGGTTGAAATGTAAGCCAAAAATGCGAAAGGGCAACCACAAACAATTTTACAGGATTAATAAGCATTTAAAAATGTGCTAATTATTTCGCCAATACAAGTCACTATACAAACAGAGAAAAATGCGCTAATTAGTTCGCAAATACGTCAAAAAACAAACATAGAAAAATGCGCAAATTATTTCGCCAATACAAGTCACTATACAAACAGAGAAAAATGTGCTAATTAGTTCGCAAATACAAGATAAAAAATGGACTTACCAAGAGCAAATATATAAGATTCCAAATCAAAAGGTCTTTGGGTCCGAAATAAAAAAAAAGCTAAAAGAGATGAAATTATGGATCCAAAAATTAAAAACAAGAAGAAACACAATGAGACACCAATTGAACCAAAGTTAGACTTCACAAAACTTACCAAATCAATAAACGAGGCAAAAAAAAAAAAAAAAGCGAACGGAAAATAAAAACGCAAATCTAGCAAACCAAATAAACTCCAAACGCCAACTCCTTTATCCGCAAACAAGAAACTCCAACCAAGGTAACCTCCAACAATCCAAAAACGCCACCTCGACTCGAGACACACCAAGCCATAAATAGTGTTTCGTTTCCCGCACAAATTAAGGAGGGATCATAGGAACGCACAATCAATGATGCGGCCGCAAAATAAGGACGCATGTATAAATACGTCATGAAAACACATTTAAATTCTGGTGTATTTCTTGTTTGGACCTCAGACATGGCTACAGACCAGGGAAACAATGGACAAGAGTCAGGCGGTAAGTCTTTCATGCATTTTGTCTCAATGATTAATTTGAAACATAAGATTGGGCAAGTTGTGATTTTGAGAAATCTGAATATTTACACAAACAGGTGAGGAGGATGACATGGAAGAGGCTGCTGGGCCCAGTATTCCGGCCAAAGCTGCCAAAACAAAAAGGCAGCCACATTTCACAAGAAAGGAGATGGAGGTTTTGATTCAGAAGTGTGTGGACATCCTGCCACAGGCAGACAGGAATATGAGTACAAGCAAGCCAGAAGTGGAGAATGTGGGAAGAGGTAGCCGTTGCTGTCAATAGGGTGGGTGATTATGTCCGTCTAGCCCGGGATGTCAAACGGCGGTAAGTAAACACTTGCCCCCCCTAAAAACAAACCCCATTTTAAACAAAAGGATAATGGTTTCCATTTTATCCCACAGATGGGGCGACTTCAAATATCGCCTAAAGCAAAAACTGGCGGACAGGGCTAGGCATGCAAGGGGGACTGGTGGGGGTCCCACCCCTGTGTCATTGGAGTTGACGGATTTAGAAGAGCTGGCACAGGGGTGTGTGCAGCCTGTGGAGGTGTTTGGCGTGTCCAACATGGATACGGACATGCCAGACTTTGCGGCTCCTCATGTTGTCTCAGGTAAATCTTGTGATGTCACCAACTCCGAAATGTTAGTGGGCCAATATGTAGATTCTAATGTGAGTCTTTTCTCATTTTTCCTAACAGAGACACAGGCGGATGAGTCTGCTCCAGAGGGGAGCCTTGGCCGCTGAATTTCTGCTGGCTCTGCAGGGGAGGAACCAGTACATCCGGCTGAGGACCCTGCAGAAGCCAGTCCAGGGCAATCCCCCTTGCAGGCAGTGGCCCTCCTCACAGAACTCAATTTCAAATCGGATTTCCATACGGAGATTCTGCAGAGGATGGACGCCAGTCTGCTACGGGTGGCTGAGGCCCTGGAGCAAAATGCTGCGGCCAATGTGACCATTGGTCAGGCCCTGGCGGAAAATACCAGGGCCAACATCCGCATCGCTAATGCCCTGGAGCAGCTCGTTCGCCAGCACATGGTGGAGCCGACCTCCCTTCCTGCCAGAACATCAGGATCCTCCACCTCTTGCACAACATCAGCCAATCCTCCAAATGTGCCTAGCCCTGTGCCTAGTCCAGAGGCCACAACATCTGCCTCTGGACAGGCAAGCCCAATGACATCCCGGACCCGGTCTGGCGCCCTCCCTCCCCAAGCCAAACGGGTGAAAAAACGGTGAAAGCAATGGCGACTTTTCCCACACTCCTTCTGTGCTTGGCTCATATTCCTTTCTGGTCAAAACTTCCCTTACCTTTCTTGTGAATTGTTTTTAATTTTGTGTTCTACATTTCATAAATCTTTTATGTTGGCCCAATTATTGTAACTTTGGAAATGAACCCTGTAAAAAAAATTTGCCCCCAATTTTTTTTTGTGTGATTTTTTGTTTGAGCAATAAAAAAAATAAAATAAATTGACATTGTATTCTCACATTATTGTCACAATGGATTACATTTAATCCTGGGCCAAAAGGCACAAACTGACAAGAACCACATTTTACATGCCCCCCCAAAAAAGGGCTCTTTAAGGAACGTTTCAAATTTAACATAACGAGGCAAATTCAACAGGCCAAAAGAAAAAGGGAAAAACCAAAAAAGCATGATGACATTATTGTTACAATAGGCCCTAACCAACAAATTGAGCCCAAAAGAAACTACCACAAATGTACATAAATTGATTGTGTAATCATTACATTAGCAGCTATGATTTCCACCTGTGTACGCTTTTGTGCTAACACAAAAAACTACTTTCAAAACACATACCAAGCCGGTTTTCAATCCACCACTAATTGCTGTTCAGACCACCCGCGATTAATCGCAGCAACATTGAGGAGTGCCGGGATGGAGGAGAAGGCCATCGCCAATGTGGTCGAGTAATCCAGACCCTAAGCTGTGCGAGCATTTTGAAGGGAAAGAGGATCATCCAGTGACGTATGAGTCGGTCCGTACACATTTTACGCTCGCATCTGCTAATGTATGTACGCCCCAAAAACGCCTCGCCGCGCCTGCGTTTTTCCATCTCCACCCCCGTCAACACCCAAAAATGCCCTGTTCTGTCAATCACATTTGACATGTCACTTCCTGTACGCTATTTGACGAACGAGACCAAAAAAACTCGCAATCTGCCGTACGCACATGCGCAGTGTTACACCGACGCAGGCGCGGTTAGTCAACATCGGAACGCAATGAGCGTACTGCTGTTTGCGAGTGGCTCTGAATGAGGGCCATTGTCCCGCAAGAACATATCATACTCAGAATATGGATGTTAAATCTCCTTAAAGTACATAAAGTTCCTTGATTTGATGTAAAAAACTTAAATTGAGGAAATAGAAAAAAAGAGAGAAAAATAGAGAAATCCATGGTAAATGGTGAATGGTGTGCACACCATGGTGAATGGTGTGCACACAAATTAAATGTCTCATTAAATGGTGTCCATCTCCACAGGATATAGACTTAATACTTCAGTTAAGTGCAGTCTCCTGCAGTTTCACAAAAATTGGCCGCGTTAAATGTATCTGGTCAGCTGAATAGTTCTAGGTGGCAGCCTGAATCAGGTAACCTTGCACTGGCAGTAACACTTGGCTCCCGCAATCTTCCAATGATCCGGCTATAGTATGTGACTAGGACAAGCGATTTGTGTAGCTGTAAGCAGCGTGAAGGCTTGCCACGTCTACTCTGTTAGTGGATAAATGGACCAGAATGGCACACCAGTGCCTGGATCACGATTCGGGTGCTCACTTTACAGAAGTCCACTGACGCGTTGCACCTTTGCATAGGAGGGCTTCATCAATGTTGTACTCCTGTATATATATACATGTGTGTATCCTCCATCAGAATTAAATGAATTTATGGACTTACTCATTACATATAGAGATAAAAAGGAGAATGACACTATCGTAAAGATAGAAGAAATTAAAAATTATTTATTGAAGTATAAAGACTCACCTCTCTTTGCGGAAAGAGACCAAATTACCAACAAAAGAGTAGATAATTTTGAGGAGATAATATCTACCAAAAATAGAAAATCAGATAGAGATAATCTTGACTATAAGGATGGAATTGTGAGGATTTACAAAAGGAGAGATTCTACACATATGCAGAGGGATGATGCTGGTGGCAATAGAGAGCCAAAATCTGTAAGATATACGGTTCCAAACAAAACATATAATTCCAACCAAAGAAATACTTTCAATTTTAACCAAATTAATCACTTTAATAAAACCAAATCCCCTAGAGTAAATGAACTCAGTTGGTCTAACAAGAGACCAGCTCAACATCAAGTGTATCATGAAGGGAGAACACAATCAAAATTTAGGCAGAGAAACATCTCAGAGAATGATTTTTTAGATCCAAGCCCAAGAGCGCAGAGATTTATCCATCCCAATCCTTATGCCTCCTTAATGCAAAATACCTCCAAAATATCAAGAGAAGAGGAAATAGAGGGGGGAGAAAATTAAACAAGAAGACCCCGGCTCAAATAGAACAAACTGCATCACAAGGAATTTTCAATTTAATGGGTAATACCTTAAATGAGACACAGATCAAATTATTAGAAAAAGGACTTAATTATGCCCCAACTAAAGACCATATCCTATCTGAATTATTTGTAGATTTAAATCAATTTGTAAGAACACTCTGTTGAAAAGGGTATTTTGCCTCTAAAACACCGGACAGAGCGAAATTATGTGAGTCCCCGATTTTACTAGATATGGATGATAAAGTCATGATAGAGATGCTTGAGGAACTAAGAGAAGAAAATATTACAGATGATTCAATTTTGACCCATAATGAGCGCATTTTTGATATTAATAAACACAATTTCGATGATCAGAGAAGGATGAAATTCAAAAACAAGTCTAAATTCTATACACAGAATCATAAATCTAGCACAGTACTTTATTTTTATAAAAAATCTCTGAATGATTTTAAACAGATCTGTTCTAAAAAAAAAATTGGTCCAATCTTACGAAAGCTGAGAGAATCTCTATGAAGGAACTAGAAAGAGATCTGTCTTTGGTTATACACAGTACAGATAAGGGTGGGGGGGTAGTCTTGATGAAAAGATAATATTATGCTAAAGAAGCATTAAATCAATTAAACAACCTATTTTTTATTGTATACTATTGGGAAATCCTACCATGACCTTCCAAATAGAATTTAAACAGATACTTATGGGAGCCCTCTGAGAAGATATAATATCCAAGGATGAATATTCTTTTCTTTATAATGAATATCCTGTTATACCTACTTTTTATCACATTCCCAAAATCCACAAATCACTCACAGCACCCCCTGGTAGATCTATTATTTCTGGAATTGGGTCCCTCACATCTAATGTATCACAGTTTATTGATTTTTTTCTACAGAAAAATTTTATATCCCTTAAATCACATATTCATGAAACTATGTATATTTTGATCGTTATCAAGGATATACATTGGAAGAAAGATTATATGTTTTTGACATTGGATGTATAAGCCCTGTACACACATATCCTGTATGATTTGGGTCTACAGGCATCAGCATATTATTTGGAGAGAGATATAGAGATCCCCCAGGGCTTAAAACTATTTATTATAGAATCCATAACATTTATTTTGAAACACAATTATTTCATGTTTGAGGAGGTGTTCTATTTTCAGGTAGTAGATATGGCCATGGGCACCAGGTTTGCTCCAAGCTTTGCCAATTTGTATATAAGAAGGTTTGAGGAGGAAATCATCTGGAATTGCTCATTCAGAGTGAACCTGGTGTTCTATGGCCGCTACATAGACGACTTATTTAATATTTGGAATGGGGATGAGCACAAACCACTAGAATTTGTTTGCAGTCTTAATAGTAATAATTATAATTTAAAAATTTCACAAAATAGTAATCACACATCGGTGGACTTCTTGAATCTTACTATCTTCTGGGAGGGCTCTAAAATTTGTACAATTTTTTTTAAATAGCCACTACAAGCCATGGTTTAGGAACATACCTCAGAGTCAATTTAATAGAATTCAACGGAATTGCTCGTCTATTGGAAATTTTAGGGAACAAGCTTTAATTATGCATAATGACTTTGTGACTAGAGGTTATCCTTTACATGTAGTAGATAAGGCATTTTATAACAACCTGACTAGAGATAGAAACAAAATGATCCTGCTCACTGAGCTCTTTAAAGGAGGTAAGCTGCTAACAACTTATAGGTATCCCCACCTATATATATTAAACATGAATAAAAAGTATGTTGTAGCGCTCAACCTTCTCGTTCCGTCCAATAATATATGAATGGCTAATTGTCAAATGAATGACTAATTATCATTAAATTGAAACAAATAGATTCTGATGGTGTAAATTGAGTACCATGTACCAAGTTATAGTCAATGAAAAAGATAAGATAATGATATCTCATTAGTATGAAAATCCCATTAAGTAGGAATGTACAATGTAACAGAATGGTAACCAGTATGCGTTTGTATCAAAGTATCGCAAAAATATTTATTCACTAAACCAAGGATAGTTAAAACTGGTGCACAAATATAAGATGGTCTCTGTATCTTTCAATCATGTAGGATGAGTGGTAAATCGGAAATCTAATGGTTAAATAGTTCCTGTCCAATGTCACTGCATAATCAAAACAGAACAATCTGCGGCGTCCCGCTAATAAAGAAAAAATGCTGATGGTTGATGAACTACGGTGCCCGGGATGATGTTCCTGGGGTCAGGGAGTACGGTGTGGCCTTGATGGGGAGAGGCTAGTTCTCTACAGTGCATGTAGCTACTTGGCATCAATGTTGGAGGGAGCCCGATATGTCATGCCACCTCCGACATACAACGCCACAGCATGCGCTGAGGTCGGGGGCCGGGACACCACGGTCACACCGCTCATGAGAGTAATGTGCCATGTGTCTCCCTTTGCCGACCTGGGACTCACCTCTACCGTGTAGTGTACTCCAACGCGTTTCAGCATCTCCTTGAAAAAGGCCCTAGAGGCTGAAACGCGTTGGAGTACACTACATGCTAAAGATTCCAAAGTTATCTGCTTCATGCACTTCATAGATGATCCGGAACCTTTCTTCAACAGCTATTGTTTCCAAGAGACATCAACGTACAACACCGTCGTAGTCACGTGACCAACCCAGGAAGACAGCGCCGCAGAAGTGTGGAAGCCGGAGCCGGCAGGGCTAGGAGTGGTGCCCTTCAGGGTAGAGAGGTGAGTCCCAGGTCGGCAAAGGGAGACACATGGCACATTACTCTCACGTGTGACCGTGGTGTCCCGGCCCCCGACCTCAGCGCACGCTGTGGCATTGTATGTCGGAAGTGGCGTGACATATCGGGCACCCTCCGACATTGATGCCAAGTAGCTACACACACTGTAGAGAACTAGCCTCTCCCCATCAAGGCCACACCGTACTCCCTGACCCCAGGAACATCATCCCGGCCACCGTAGTTCATCAACCATCACCATTTTTTCTTTATTAGCGGGACGCCGCAGATTGTTCTGTTTTGATTATGCAGTGACATTGGACAGGAACTATTTAACCATTAGATTTCTGATTTACCACTCATCCTACATGATTGAAAGATACAGAGACCACCTGACTAGAGATAGGAATGATCTCTTGTTTCCCAAAAAAGATTTTATTGTTAAAAGTAATGAACAGTCTTTAGAAGCTAATATTTGCTTCATTTCCAAGTATAACAACAAATCTTCCCAAATTCGAAAAACTCTTGTTAACAATTTTAATATCTTGAAACAAGATGTCATTTTTCATGAGATAATGAAGACCGAACCTAAAATTGTTTTTAGGAAGAACAGAAATCTCAAGTCGCACTTGGCCCCAAGTGGATTGAGAAATGTTCCACAGTCTTGTCTGGGACAGAGAACCTGGCTTAACCACACTACTGTCATTAAAAGTTGTTTCAAATGTGGTAGGAATAGGTGTCTCACCTGCAAATTCATGGCCAATAGAGTAGATCAAGTGACATCCTAGTTCAGTAAAGAATCTTTTCCTTTAACAGATTTCATCAACTGTGGGTTTAATTATTGCATATACGTTCTGCAGTGCCCTTGTGGCCGGCAGTATGTGGGCAGAATGACACAAACTCTTAAGACTAGATTCAGAGAACATTGTTTAAACTTCATCAAGAAATTACAACATCATAGTGTCTCCAGACAATTTTCGAGCGATCACAATAGGGATCCAGAGGGTCTGACCATCACTGGAGTTAGGATCATTAAGAAAACTCATAGAGGCAGGGACAGATATGGATTACTATGTTGTCAAGAAGTGTTCTGGATCTTTCGGCTACATTCCTTGTACCCTGCTGGCCTCAATGAGAATATCGACTTTGAATCTTTTGCATGAAGAAGAGACATATATGGAACTAATCATGTCATCCTCAAGTTTGGTTAGGTATATTTTAGTCAGGCCATCGGGCTAGTATATAGGATGGGTCTTATAGCTTACTTTAATCTCTGTGGAACAATTGAGTTCTATATGTGTCCATTAAAGACACATATTGTATGTACATATATTGGGAAGGGGCACCAATGGCTATATCATATAGTTATGATATAACTTGTTTTAGAAACAAGTGAATCAGATCAATTGTACTGTATGTTAGGGGTTTAGGTTTTTACAAAAAGGTAGTTTTTATTTGCAGCATGTCATTGACGTATGGTATATGGTCATCATTAATTTTTAGTTTAATTTGTACATTTAGTATTTTATATAGTTAGATCTAAAACAATGAATGAATATATTATATAATCCTCAATTGGTTTAATTGTATTTTAATTTATATTTAAATTAATATTTTTTCTATTCTTGAATGTAGTCACAGTTTAGCTTCCATTGAGTAATTTGACCTAATGGTATCCAGTGATACATACGAGCAATAGAAACCTCTGTGGAGCAGAGGTAAAGTTGACTGTTAGATGTGCATAAGGTCAGGAGTTTGATTTCCGGATAGAAAACATAGGAATGTGTACATATATATATATTTTAATTTTTTATTTTTATTTATTTTATAAATTTGATTATAGCAGTCAGATTGTGTTTTGATATATATATATCAGGCCATCTGTGGATTAATAAAAACGGATATGGGAACATACTTCCGGGACGGTGGAACACATTTCCGGTTTACTTCCAGATTTTTGAAATGCAATTTCGATCTCAGAATGGCGGTACTCACGCCCACTAAATAAGGGATATCTTCAAGGTATATATAGGGCATTGTTATGATTATTGTTTATCCTCCTGATGAAGTCCTATACATTTGATGTGGACGAAACGCGTTGAGGTTTACCAGTGATTGACGTTACCTTCTGCCCAGGGTTCCTGTCAAGTGACTATGGATATTTACAGATAAGCTTGTTTGAAATTATTTTGATGTACGGGCATTTTACTTTGTTGTTTATGTGTGTATTAAATATCTTTGTGTTATTGGATTACACTATGGTCCTTTTCTCTTTTCATACCATCATTGCTTAAATATCATGGCTGGTGCCACATGGCTGGAGTTGTCTTGTTCCAAATGAGAAGTGGAAGTGCTGATTACATTACTGGTTGTTCTATGCTGATTATTCTGTGGATTTAATCCACTACCTAAGGTACACCTCCATCACATAGGTGTATACTATTGTTGAAGGGTCTTACAGTAGGTACAAGATTGCACTAGGAGGCGCTCTTTGTTCACTTTTTGTCTCTATAGATTTCAACTGCTGGAACTGCAGTATTTGGGAGAAGGAGCTGCCACCCTGAAGAACTGGGGAGTGCATGTGTTTAATTTGAAGACTTTAAGTGATGTTGTACAAGGACTAGCGCCGTATACCACCTTTTTGCTTATATACTATTTGTTCAATCTTGGGTATTTAGGCTGCTGTTCTTTTAATATACTGATTTCCATAATGCTCTTGAGAACAGGAAATAGGAGAAGGATAGACCTATGCGAAAAAATATTTAATGAGAATAATGAGGAACAATCGAGTAAAAATAACTCCATAGATTACCAATTCTGGGATATGGAAAAAATCCTTGCGAAAGAGATAAGGACATGGTGGGATATTGCTGGTCTAGAGCAATATATTAAGGTCAATAGGGTCCCTAGGGGGCTTAGGATTGCTAAACAACCCAGTTTTAATAGTCCTAATGAACAATTTCTAAAGGATTGGGATATTGTGTTACACAACTGTTCGATTAAATTAATGCAACTAATTATCCAGGAGAAAAAGAGAAATCTCATTGAAATTGAAAAGAATTAACCAAAAGAGAAGTTTTGATGGAAAATATAAAGAGCAGCGAGGAATATAAAGCAAATGAGGTCGTTTTGGTCAAAAAACTGGAAAAGATAAAATTAGATGTGATCAAAATAAAAGAGAAAAAGTTTTTTAGAGATAAATTAGATTATCAAAATGGCAAGATTAAGAAATGGAATGGGAATATGGTGAAAAGTAGGGATGACTCTAGGTCTAGGGGACTAGGCAAATGGACTAGAGTACAATTTAAATCTAAACCCACTTTTAAAAGGTATCCAACACCAAAAAGAGTCAGTTTTTTTAATAACAACAGGTATTCCACTTTAAGTAGACTGGGATCAAACAGTGACTCCGATTTTTTATCCCCAATGGCCTCAGATGTGAGGGAAAGACCGATGGGAAATATGGGATGTCAGGAACAGGTGAGAAGGTCGTCTCCGCTAAAAAGAAGGCTTTTAGAAGACGAGGGAGAAGGGGGCGCCTTAAGCGAATACAAAAAAAGACGAAACCTACAAAACTAAAGGAAGATGCTGATCTTAAAAATAGAGGCATCTTTAATCTCTCATCATATGAATTATCTGAGGCAGAGATTTCTTTGCTATGTAAAGGTTTAACATTCGCTCCTGTGCCTCAGCCCAACAATTTTCAATTATTTATTAATCTCAATAAATTTATTAGTAAATTGACTCTACGTAGACATTTCCTTATGAAGGAATCCACAGAAATATGTAGTACTATTAGTCATTCCAAGTCAGGGTTAAAACCATGTTTGAAATATTACCCGTTAGAATCCAGAAGTAGCCAAATTGAAATGTTTTATGAATTAGTGAAAAGAGAGCTGTGTGATACAAAAAATATATCTCAGACAATAAGAGAGAAAGATAACTTAACTAATTTTGAAAAGAGTGCCATTAAGAAATTGAGAGATAATGAGGAAATAGTGCTCAAACAAGCTGATAAAGGGGGAGGATTAGTAATTATGGATAGAGCAAAGTATGAGATGGAAGGACACAGACTACTAAATGATACTGTCTCTTACAAAAAATTGGACATGGATCCTACAGTTAGATTTGTAGAAGAACTTAGGACTATCCTGGTAGATGCATAACAGGGCATCATTGACAAAAATAAATTCCAATATCTGATTGAAAATAATCCTGTGATACCTATCTTTTATTTTCTCCCGAAGATCCACAAGTGCTTAGATAATCCTCCGGGGAGACCAATAGTGGCAGGTATTGACTCCCTGACAGCACATATTTCTGAATATGTGGAAATATTTCTGAGAAAATATGTCCATAAGTTAAAATCATATACAAAAGACACCACAGCTATTTTACCAATTTTAGAGCATTTTATTTGGGAACAGGATTACCATTGGGTCACTATTGACGTGCAATCACTACATACATCAATTGACCACACCAAAGGTATAGAATAATGTAGAGAATTCCTGCTTGATGATGCAGATTTGAGTGAAGCCCATAAAAATTTTATTTGTGTTTTAATTGATTTTATACTAAAACATAATTATTTTAAGTTTTTGGATAATTTTTATCTTCAAGTATGCGGGACGGCTATGGGTACCACCTTTGCACCCAGTTTTGCTAATTTACATATGGGCAGCTGGGAAAATATGTTCATTTATGGGGAGAATATTTTTAGAACTAATATCATTTTATATCAACGCTATATTGATGATATTTTAATTATATGGAAGGGTCCTAAGCCAACCTTTGATGATCACCAGGTGGAATACCTGGATTTAGTTTTAATGAATATTGATAATGGCATTCAAACAAAAAGTTTCATTAAGACTGTCGATACTAATTCTTATGTACATTTTAAAAGCGGACATGCATCTAAATGGAAAACAAATATACTTTTCTCACAATTTTGTAGAGTTAAGCGCAATTGCAGTGAACAAAATATATGTGATGAACAACTTAAATTGTACTCGGATAGGTTTAAAGACAGGGGTTACCCTAATGACCTGCTAAGTGAATCTATGATTAGAACAAAGAACATTAATAGATCCGACCTATTGAAATATAAAGAAAAAACTAAGAGTAAAGAAAATGAGGTTCTTTTCATCACTACCTATAATAAAGATGAAAAGCGAATACAAAAAACCTTGACAAAACATTGGGATATCCTAAAAATGGATGGTATATTGAATACGGTCCTACCAGAAAGACCTAGAGTTGTTTTCAAAAAGGCAAAAAATTTGAAAAATATACTTGCTCCCAGTCAGTTAAAGGTTAAAACGCATAAAAATATGAATCCTTGGGAAAACCTAAGGAAGGGTTTCTTTAAATGTGGACATTGTATCATCTGTAAATATACTAATTCTAACAATAAGTCTTTTACGAATTTCGATGACTCAAAAATTTTTCCGATTTATGAGTTTATGAATTATATAACAACCTGGGTGATTTATATGTTGGAATGTCCATGTGGACATATATATATGTAGAAGTCAAGGTGTATGTATCTATAAGTGTGTGTTTTTTAACAAATTAAAATTAATTTAAATATGATGGAGGATACACACGTGTTTGTGTGTGCATGTATATATTTATATATATATATATATATATAACAATCCACCAACTGCCGGCACTCCCTCCGATAGGTAAATAGCTCCGGTGCACCATTCCAAAATGTAATCATACACAAACTCCAGCAAGAAGAATGGCACTCAGAGACTTGATGCTTGCAAACAAATACCGTGTATTGTCACTCTACACGTGTTTTGGGGATATAACCCCTTCGTCAGGACCACAAACAACAAATAACATATATTTCAAACACCCTTTAAATACCCCCCTAGCACCATACCTGAGCTCCAGTCACCCACAGCGTCCACGTGTCCAGCCGTCGGGCTTCCGCTGACGTACTTCTGGGATCTGCAAGGGTGTATTGCCATGCTAGTGCATCACTTGCGTTCCATAGCCCTCACTCTCCTGCGTTCCACCGGGTACTACCGCATGAACTCCCATGGACCAATAGGCAAGTGGCGCAAAGTGACAGGAGCCTGTTTATACAAAAATAAGAACAAGAAAAAAGAAAAGAAAAACATAAAATCAAATACATCAAACAGTACAATGAGATACATTAAATGCAACTAATTCAGTAGGAATTACACCCTTGATGAAGACCCCAGTCAAAATTGGCTGAATAAAATAGAAACACAGTGTGCTACATACAATAATAATTTAATTAAATTTAAGAAGAATAAGAAATACAAAGTGACAATACCAACGGATGAATACAGTTAGACGCAGACCGTGACAGAAAAAAGCCACTGTTTCATCCCGTGACGGTAACACGTCAAATAGCAATACGGATAGCTATTTTGTCATCTCAGAATCAGAGGATCAAACATCTATCCAAACGGTCCCTTTGGATCAAGGTGGATTGGACAGCGTAAATGTCCACGCCAAACCCCCACCCGTAGGGGAGGGCAAAACCAGAGGGGTTGTCAAAGGAGGAAGGAAGGTGACAACGAGGAAAAGAGTTTAATCTTTAACCTCTCACAGAGATCATTAACCCGTGTGGAAATGCAGGTTTTGAGTAAGGGACTACGCTTTGTTCCAACTAATGCTTTTGATTGTTTTGATTGGAAGTTGGATGCACATCGATTTGCACGCAAGCTGCGACTCAAAGAATTTTTCCAGCGGGAAGATGTTACGACAGATAGATCAGCTGTAGACATTTTCCTTACCTCTGCTGTCAGATCTTCATTTGATCCAATATCGTCGAATGCATCATTAAAGACATTCGGACGTTTATTGGACGATGCGGTCATCAAATTCAACAAAGTTCCTGTGAGACTTAAGTTCAATTTATCCCGTGAGGAAACTCAAGCCCTAAGAAATTTGGAAGGGTATGAGGATATTGTCATTAGGCCCGCCGAGAAAGGCGTTTCTATAGTGATCCTGGACATTGGTGACTACCGGATGGAAATTATGTTGCAATTGGCTGAGGGGGAAGTATATAAAAAGCTAAGGAAAGATCCCACTTTCGAGTATCAAAAATAACTTTTTGATATTTTATCTGTAGCAAAGGAGGAAAAGAAGATTTCTCAGAAGATATTTAATGCCCTCTGTGTACAGTATCCTCTCACACCTGTTTTATAGACTTTGCCCAAGATGCATAAGAACAGCACTAGACAACCAGGGAGACAGATCATATCGGCTCGTGACTCCCTGTATCAAACTACATCACAATTGCTGGATGTTATTCTGCAGCCATTGCTTCCTGTACAAGGAACTTTCTTAAAAGATACCACTTCTCTTCTAAAAAAATTGATTGATCTTGGTAAGGTACCAGAGGGTACACTTTTGTATTGTTTAGATGTCCGTAGTCTCTATACGGTTATACCGCATAGAGATGAAAATTTCCTTGAATGTAATTTATCTACATCTGTTTTTGACCATGATTTGTTCCTCACATTATTAGAATTAATCTTGAATAGGAATTACTTCCTGTTTGATGGTGAAGTATATTTACAGCTACGAGGGTGTGCCATGGGGTCATCTGTGGCACCCTCGTATGCCAATGTTTTTATGTTTGCTGAGGAACAAAGATTATTTTATGATTACCCTAATATTAAGCGACACATTCTATGGTATACCCGATACATAGACGATGTGTTTCTTCTATGGACCGGGGGGGTGGATTCTTTTGAAAATCTAGTGAGTAGGATTGACGAGTCAGAATCCCCCATTAAATTTACGTATGTATTTAATCGTAAGGAAATTCATTTTCTTGATGTAAAAATTACGATTAAGAATGAGTTGATTGAAACAGAGGTTTACAGGAAGGAAACAGATAGGAATACTTTTTTGATGGCCTCTAGCCATCATCCAGTGGCCTTAAAACAGGGCTTGCCTCTGTCACAAATGATGTGGTTTGCATGCATCATGAGTGACAGAGATAAGATCCCGGGATTGCTGGATGATTTGATTAAGAGATTTGTGGCCCGTGGATATGATTGGAGAAATTTGCAGGTACAAAAATCTAGAGTACTAGATATGTCTAGAGAAATGCTATTGAATCCTGCTAAAAGGGTCGAGAAATGGTTCATCCCTTGGACCAGTAATTACACAGTAGCCAGTCCCATTATCAAAAGAGCCACCAAAGCATTGTGGTCTATTGTAACATCTGATAGTGATTTACCAGCATTTAAAAATGTGCGTCCTTTGGCAGCATTTAAGAGAGGCAGGAATCTGAGGGACAGACTGGTGAAGACGGACATCACTGGGAGGGGTGTCCCGAATCCACCCAATGTTTATTATAAGCCACCGGGCTGCTATAGATGTACTAATTGTACAAAATGCTCTTTTATGATACCATGCAAGTCATTCAAACATCCTCACAATGATAAAACCTTCGATATTCGTCATGTTCTGACATGTAGTAGTACTCATGTGGTCTACATAATTGTATGCCCATGTGGTCTCAACTATATTGGTCAGACTACGATAAAGTTTAGTGAGCGTATGGCAGCTCACCGTTCTGCCATTCGGTTATCATTAAATGGTAGAGCTATTGATCAACCCGTGGCGAAACACTTTAAGGAAAGGGGCCATTCGCTTTCAACACTTAGATATTTTATGATTGATCATATACCTCCTTCATTGAGAGGAGGGGATAGAGCTAGAAGACTCCTTGTGAGAGAAGTGCAATGGATTGTTCGATTGGATACTATTGGTCCGAAAGGACTTAATGATAAAATCAATTGGAACAGCATTATGTAGTTTTGTGTTGGGTATTATGTGAATTTTTTCTTGTATGTGCAGACTTTGTCCTTCTAATATTATGACATTTTGAAGTCTTTTGGGTTTAAGAATTATCATACTAACAGAGGTTGGTGTAATTCCTACTGAATTAGTTGCATTTAATGTATCTCATTGTACTGTTTGAGGTATTTGATTTTATGTTTTTCTTTTCTTTTTTCTTGTTTTTATTTTTGTGTAAACAGGCTCCTGTAACCTTGCGCCACTTGCCTATTGGTCCATGGGAGTTCATGCGGTAGTACCAGGTGGAACACAGGAGAGTGAGGGCTATGGAATGCAAGTGATGCGCTACCATGGCAACACACCCTTGCAGATCCCGGAAGTACGTCAGCGGAAGCCCGACGGCCGGACACGTGGACGCTGTGGCTGACTGGAGCTCAGGTATGTTGCTAGGGGGGGTATTTAAAGGGTGTTTGGAATATATGTTATTTGTGGTCCTGATGAAGGGGTTGTATCCCCGAAACATGTGTAGACTGACAATACACAGTATTTGTTTGCAAGCATCAAGTCTCTGAGTGCCGTTCTTCTTGCTGGAGTTTGTATATATATATATATATATATATATATATATACACAGGAGTACAAAATTGATGATTTAAATAGGTTTTGTTCCATGTGTATAGAACCCTAGAATAATTAAGAGCAACATGTGAATACACCTGAGTGAACTAATTAACTCTGATCATCTGTTTCAACTGCTTCTGCCTTGGTGTGGGTATATAAGAAGGAAGAAGTCTAACTACCATTACTCTTTGATAAATCCCTCCTATGCAAAGGTGTAGCGTGTCAGTGGACTTCTGTAAAGTGAGCACCCGAATCGTGATCCAGGCACTGGTGTGCCATTCTGGTCCATTTATCCACTAACAGAGGAGACGCGGCAAGCCTTCACGCAACTTACAGCTACACGCATCACTTGTCCTGGTCACAAACTATAGCTGGACCATTGGAAGATTGCGGGAGCCAAGTGTTACTGTCGGTGCAAGGTTACCTGATTCAGGCTGCCATCTAGAACTATTCAGCTGACCAGGTACATTTAACGCGGCCGATTTCTGTGACACTGCAGGAGACTGCAATTAACTGAAGTATTTAGTCTCTTTCATGTGGAGATGGACACCATTTAATGAGACATTTAATTTGTGTGCACACCAATCACCACGGATCTCTCTTTTTTTCTATTTCTTCAATTTCAGTTTTTGACATCAAATCAAGGAACTTTATGTACTTTAAGGAGATTTAACATCAATCGTCTGAGTATGATATGTTCTTGCGGGACATTATTTTATATTTATATTGAATAACTGAATGATAACTTGGATTGACATATAAAGGCTTATTGATCAGCATTGCACTTATTAGTAATCGTATTAGCATGCTGTGCATTGTTGTTTTATAAATGTGTGTATATATATATATATATATATATATATATAACTTTTTTATGTGATTAAAACCAAAGGTTTTTGGTGAACTCTGACTGCTATAGTATATATAATTTCTGCCATCTCACAATTTGGATACTATAGAGCACAGTCCAGTTTGTTTTGTTTTGTTATGTTTTTCTGTAAGGCCATAATTCTAATGGATAAGGCAGAGTGGTTCTCAGTCACAGGCTCAATGATCCATATGGTAACTTACATTTTCATAGCAAAGTTAAAATAACAAACAGAATCTTTATACATAAAAAAGAATATTTTAAACTAGTAAACTGAACATGGAATATATGAAAATAGGTCACTCCAGTCGATGCCCTATACTCCCTGTCTCCTCCCCTTTTATGATCACATATAGAAACAACTTTGTTTTCTCTATGTTCACACAGTACTAAACATGCTTTAACCACTTGCCTGGCATGGTCATATCAGATACGACCATACCAGTCTGGGCTTTCCCTGACATGGTCGTATCTGATACGTCCAGTCAGGAAAGCTCTGTGGGCAGCTGCTGGAAAATAAGTTTCTAGCAGCCGCCAATCACAGAGGGACCTCCTGGTCCCTCTGCACACTGTCCCTCCCCGTGGGCCAGCCGATCACTGCTAGCACCCACCCCTGACAGAAGCCCGGCGGCTGCTGACAGGGCAGAGATGGCAGTGCAGATAGCGCTGTCCTTCTCTGCCTCTCTCTCCGGAGGACAGCCGCTGACAGGGCAGAGAAGGCAGTGCTGATAGCGCTGTCCTTCTCTCCCTCTCTCTCCGGAGGACAGCCGCTGACAGGGCAGAGAAGGCAGTGCTGAGAGCGCTGTCCTTCTCTCCCTCCTCCGGAGCCAGCAGCAGCCCAGCGGCTGATGGCGGAGCAGAGCAGCCGCCGGGCAGAGAAGGACAGCGCTATCACTGCTGTACTTCTCTCTCTCTCTCCACATCCGCTACCAGCAGCCCAGCGGCTGATGGCGGAGCAGAGTAGCCACCGGGCAGAAAAGGACAGCGCTATCACTGCTGTCCTTTTCTCTCTCTCTCCACATCCGCTACCAGCAACCCGGCGGCTGCAAACTAGACAGAGCAGCCGTCGGGCAAATAGAAGGTAGCGCTTTCAGCACTGACCTTTTCTCTGCCCCCTCCCTATCCCAACGCCCTGTTAGCGGCTCCCCAGCGGCTGCAAACAGTAGAGGGAGCAGCCGCTGGCCAAAGAGCCAACCCCTCCTCTCCCCCCCATAAGCCCCACCCCATGTATAAACATCAAACCCTATTTATTAATATATATATATATATATTATATATATATATATATATATATATATATACAGTGTGTGTATGTATGTATGTATATATATATATATATATATACATATACTGTATATATATATATATAAATATATATAAAATGTGTGTGTGTATGTATATATATATATATATATATATATATATATATATATACACACACACACGTGTGATCTATTCACATGGATATATACATATACTATGTATATACAGTGTATATATATATATATATATATATATATATATATGTGTGTGTGTGTGTGTATGCGCATATATATATAGTGTGTGTGGAGCCCCCCAACCAATGTCAAACAATCGATTGTTTCTATCGATGGCTGAACCAATGGTACAGCTGTCAATGACCAGAACTACAGTATACCATAAACATTTTAATTTTTATGGTATATGGTGTTTATAAAAAAAATGAGTTGAAATAGTTTTAAAAAGATGTTCTTGACCTAATTCAATCATAAAAAAAAACGACAATTTCGGAGCAGTTTTTGGAAAAAAATGTTGTCAGTTAAGTGGTTAAGGACATCAGATCTTAAGATGGGAAAACTCTAGTTTTAAAAGTCTGTTCATACCTTCATGTTGTATATTGATTGACAAATACATTTCCAGGAGCACTCTGAGCAATGTAAGAAACAATTTAATACTCACACAATTGCCATATGTTATAAAGACAATCCTGTTGATCCCTTAGGGTCCCCAAACACAGAGTGATATAGTGGCTGATCCGACGGATTGGAACGATATCGCAGCTATATCGTTCCATGTGTGAGCATGATATTGTCCACTGCGCGATCCCATGGGGTTGTCCGTCGCTCCTCCAGACCTTTCTGCATGCACAAGAGATCTGGAGTGGTGATGTTAGATCCCATTCTGGTTATGAAGGGGGGGGAGGGGACCGGCATATTGGTCGGCCGTGTGTGGGAACCACCCGATATGTCGGCCACCGGGTCATGGATCGCATCACTGGGTAGACATCATACCGTGTGTACCCAGCTTTACTCTCATGATTAAGTGAATTCATATCCAAAAATATTATACTGTAGTTTATTTTATTAAAGCGGTGGGATTGATGTTGCAATCACCATTTCTTGTGTGATTCTGTTATCAATCTGAGCATCACAATACCTACAGCAGAACACAACTACTCTACATCAGATGGGTATTCTGAATTTGTAGTAGGCAGTGGCCTGACCACTTGTTAGAATATATGATAATTATTATTATTATTATTATTATTATTATTATTATTTTATATAGCATTTTTCTCCAGTAGGACTTAAGGCACTTTACAGAAACTATGAACATAATACAGAGGTTTAGATTTGCAGAAAATACAGAAATCATGAACATAGTACATGTTCATAAGGACAAGAATCTATGTGACATGTGCAATGTCATGATGTACATAAAGAGATGTAGACAAACACAAATCCACAGATGAAGAGTTAGATAGTGGAAGCAATATAATCTTGAAGGACTAGTGATGTGAAGCTGCTGTTAATCTGATTCAGGGAAAAAAATACAGGTAGTTGCCAAAACTACTTCTTTATAGAGATGTGTCAAAACCACCCTAAGAGTTTTGATTTTGGTTTTGGATCTGGATTTTATTTTTTTAATTGTTTAAAACAGAAGAAAATAATGTGTTTGGGACCTGTTTGTATTCCTACAGTATTATTTACCTCAATAACGTTCATTCCCAGTAATTTTGTTCATTCCCAGTAATTTCCAGTCAGTTTTGAACACTTCACAGCTCACTCGCCAATACTGGCCAAAGGCTGCAGCGAGCTGGTGGGCTAAGCTAAGCTACAGAGCAGTGGCACTACACATGGCAACTTCAAAAGAAGAATATGGCATATCTAGTGTTTATGGATACTAAAAGGCCTGATTCAGCAAGGATCGCAAGTATGATTACGCAAGCAATCGGACGATTGTTGTGTTCTGCGCATGTGTATGCATCGCAGTGCACGAAGGCTGCGATTGTACTCGATGTTACTGATGGATTTGTAGTCTTGCTATTCTGGATGTGTGTAAGGTAAAGGGGCATCCTTATGTTAGGCTGCATATGGCATTGCGATTGTAATCATTAGAATATTTTTGCAGTGAGACTGCATGCGTAATCACTATTGCGATCGCAATAGTGATCCTTACTGAATCAGGCCCGAAATCAGGATAATTAGCACTGTTCCATCTAAAATGAGTGATCTGAAAGTTATAACTATAATTTTTCATGAAGTAACCTACAAATTGTGAACACTGATCATTTATTAGACCTTTAATTCTTTAGACCATCCAGTTCCTAACCCTGAGAGTCCTGTAAAATTGGTCATGTTTCACCCTTTTCGTTTACCTTTTGTCTTTGCAATGTCACAGTATATATTAAAAAAATAAAGAGTACCAATGCTAAATACACTTTTCTGTGTTCTTTTTTTAAATGTCTCTTTAATTAGGGCCTAAAAGCCTAAGTTGTACTGGAATTTATGGGAATTTTAATTGTCTCCATTATTCTATTATTGTCAGTGCTCGAAGTGTGCCGGTATGAAACGGTATGTCATACCGGCACTTCACTTTGGCACCCGGCGCTGAGACTGTCACTGTCCCAGCGCCAGTTAACAAGCGGCTGTGCTGCCTGTTTACTCTTGGCTCCGGCCACGAGCCAATCATGGCTCGTGGACCTGTGGCCAATCAGCAGCGACCTGTGGCCACCCATAATTGGCTGCCGGTCCGCGGCTGGAGCTAAATTCAATATGGTGCGCCGATGAGGAGTGAGGAGAAGAGGCGGGAGTAGCACCGGTCAGAACTTGAAGAATGCAGAGCGGCACTGGTCAGCAGGGTGCAGCACCAGTAAGCAGAGTGCAGAGCAGCACTGGTCGGCAGGATGCAGCGCCGGAAAGCAGAGTGCAGAGCGGCACTGGTCACCAGGGTGCAGCGCCGGTAAGCAGATTGCAGAGCGGCACTGGTCAGCAGGGTGCAGCACCAGTAAACAGAGTGCAGCGCGGAGTAGTGTGTGCTGGAAGAAGACCTGGGAGGGACTTGGAGGTGAGCTGGTAGCTGTGGTGTGAGGGCAGGTGAGCGGGTAGCTGTAATGGGAGGTATGAGGGTAGGTGAGATGTGAAGGCAGGTGAGCTGGGGCTGTGCTGTGAGGTGGGAGGGCAGGTGAGCTGGGAGCTGTGCTGTGAGGTGGGAGGGCAGGTGAGCTGGGGCTGTGTTGTGAGGTGGGAGGGCAGGTGAGCTGGGGCTGTGCTGTGAGGTGGGAGGGCAGATGAGCTGGGGCTGTGCTGTGAGGTGGGAGGGCAGGTGAGCTGGAGCTGTGCTGTGAGGTGGAAGGGCAGGTGAGCTGGGGCTGTGCTGTGAGGGGGGAGGGCAGGTGAGCTGGGAGCTGTGTTGGTGCAGGAGAGCTGTGCTGTGAGGTGGGAGGGCAGGTGAGCTGGGGCTGTGCCATGAGGTGGGAGGGCAGGTGAGCTGGGAGCTGTGATGTGAGCTGGGAGGGCAGGTGAGCTGGGAGCTGTGCTCGGAGGTGTGAGGGTGGGTGAGCTGGGAGCTGTGCTGGGAGATGTGAGGGTGGGTGAGCTGGGAGCTGTGCTGTGAGCTGGGAGGGCGGGCAAGCTGGGAGCTGTACAGTGAGGTGTGAGGGTAGGTGAGCTGTACGGGGAGGTGGGAGGTGTGCTGTGAACTGGGAGGTGTGCTGTGAGGGCAGGTGAGCTGGGAACTATACTGTGAGCTGGGAGGGCAGGTGAGCTGGGAGCTGTGCTGGGAGATGTGAGGGCAGGTGAGCTGGGAGGTGTGAGGACAGAGCTTGGAGCTGTGCTGGGAGATGTGAGAGCGGGTGAGTTGGGAGCTGTGCTGTGAGCTGGGAGGGCAGGTGAGCTGTGCAGTGAGGTGTGAGGGCAGGTGAGCTGGGAGGGGAGGAAGTGGGGGTATGGAAATATAAGGGGGGTTCAGGATTGGGCCTGCCTAAGTAAAGCCCCCCTGATATTTCCATACCTCCACTTCAAAATTTCCACTTAGACCACTGATTATAATTATACTTTTTTATCCAGTCCCTGGGAGCAAGATGCTGTTGTGATTTTGTTTCTTTTTTTAGTCAGTGGAAGGGCTTTCAGAGACAGCAGGAAGGGATGGGGTGGACTAAGTTGGGCATTTTGGAAACATGGCTTTTTCTTTTTGGCACATTTGTGATGTTTTTGAAGTTATCAATGCAGTTTAAGACACTTTTAACATAACAGCAAAAATCTGGTCATTATCATCCTCAACCTCATCAGTGTTAACTGACTATCATCACACAATATTAGCTCATAACCACTGGAATCCACCATTACATCAGTTTTTGTACTTTGTTGCATTTGGCATCAAAGATCTTCCTAATAGACTTTGTAGTTCATTTTTATGAATATCTGTTTTTCCACGTTTTGAGATAATAGCATCCTACCTCGATTGTTCACAAGGTTCACGGCTGTGCTAAGCACTCTTTCTGAGAGCACACTGGAGGGTGGGCAGCTTAAGTACACCAAAGCATCCAGTAATCAAAAGACTGTGTGACATGCTAATTTGTACATTGTCATTAAAATAATCCTCCACCATCATATTGATGTTTATTGTATCAGATTGAATCCTGGTAAAGAAGTCAATAATTGTGGGGAATTCTTTTAAGCCTGACCAGATGTCAAAATGGTGTTTCACTTTGGTGTTCACAGTTGACTTATCATCCACACACCCAGTGGGTCTCTTGGAAAGGTCAGTTTTTTCCTGGTAGCAGCATTTGCTCGAAAAACTGAAGCAAGAGACATTGGCCCTCATTCAGAGCCGCTCGTAAGCGGCCGCTCGTTCGTTATGAGCGATGTTCACTCATCTGCGCATGCATACGGATTGTAATACGCATGCGCGAACCAGTCAGTGTGGCCGAAAATCATTTGTTCGCTAAATAGTGAATGCCTGCTATTTTGAGTGACAGGAGGAGGCGTATGTGGGTGGTAACAGGGGAAGGTGCTTGAAAACGGGGAGTGGAATTCAGAACGCAGGCGTGCTTAAAGGTCAAAACGGGGGTTTTAAGGGTGTGCATAATTAATACAGCAGTGTCATTGACCACGTCACTTGGTTGTTTTATAGTCAGAACTGCTCGCAAGATAGCGGTAGGAAAAACCAACCACAAGAATAGTGAGCAGTTCATACGCTGTTCGATGTACTCGATTAATCTAATAAATAGCGGACATGACGTATGATGCGAGTGGCCAGGGGGCGTATTTTTCAAAATTACGACCGCAAGTTTTGTTAGCTTGTTCAGACATAGAGGCGTGAACAGACCACAAAGAGCAAACGGTTCATTTGAATAGCCACCCCTTTTTTCTGAACGAACGACCGCAAATAGCGTCCGGCTCTGAATCAGACCCATTGTGTCTTGTGTTATTTGAGCTGACAACTTGCTGGCAAGGAGCTCTTTATATCTCTTAAGATCTGTGTCAGTTGGAAAGAAGGACATTACATAAGAATTAAACCTAGAGTCAAGCATAGTTGCCAAAATGTAGTGATCCAATTGCAAGGTCTTGACATATCCTTAGGTGAGTGCTAGTTGGTTAAGCCATTTTGATATGACATCCTTAAGACTTTCTAATAGGTTTACACTGGTTATACTTCTAAGTGAAGCCAGTGATACAGAGAGTAGCCTGCCTCCACACGAAAGAGGTGGCTTTTTGGACTTATGCCCAGATATGAAAATGGCCTTCTTCTTATCATGGGCAAGAACTGCTGCCACTGGTGGCTGACTTACTTTTACACAAACAACAGCCTCATCATCAATATTCTCATTAGTGCCAGATGCACAAATATTCCTCTCATCCTGTTGCACTTACACAGTAGCATCCTCGATTTCTAAGTCACCATCTTTACTTTTAGTGCAAATTGTATTTTTATTATAGAAGAAAAAAAAGACTCAATAGAATAACAATACAAATACTTATAAACAATATCCGGGTCATTGTCGGAAAACACAGTGTAGAAATATTAACACTGGAAAAATATTTGAATCTCAATCACAAAAATTACCAGTGACATCATAACATATCAAAAATGGAAGACCCATTTATATAGAAAATGAAATTAAAAAGAAAGGGAGCATAAAGAAAACACAAACAGACAGAGATATAACTAGACGACAAGGTCAGAGGGGGGAGGAAAAAAGGGGGGGATTGAGAGAAATATAATAATAAAAAAGATATGTATAGCCGTTAATTAAATTCTGAACCATATGTAGGGGCGTAGATTTTGTTATTTTTTAAGGATTAATCTAGGAAGGTGAAGGGCAGGAAGAGGCTAATATATTTTTAAAGGGCAATGAGTCCTTGAAATCCAACCAGCGACACCAAGTATCTCTGAAGGATTCATAATCACCATCAGCAGAGGACAGTATATCATCCATATCCATATATAGATCCAGCCTCGTAAACCATTCCATAACTGTTGGAGGAGAGGAGGAGCACCATTTCACCGGAATGACTGCTTTTGCAGCATTATTCAAATGGCATAATAAAGATTTCTTATATTTCGAGAGGGGTCCAGGTGATAGGTGAAACAGCCAGAATGCTAGGTCTGTAGGGACCGATTCTCCCAGAATTTTTGCAGAAAGGTTGAGAACTTCGTTCCAGAAAGGCTGAAGGATGGGACACTGCCACCAGATGTGGAGTGGGTTACCCGGGGCCCCAGAGCAACGCCAACATATATTCAGAACCCCAATCCCCATCTTGGAGAGGGTATCTGGACATCTGTACCAACGCGATAACAGTTTATATTGAGTCTCCCTATCACCAACACTAGGAGAACAGACATGCGCTAACTTAAAAATTTTCTCCCTCTCTTCGTCAGTTAGGCCGACTCCAAATTCCTGGTCCCAGACCTTGGTAAAGTTGGGGAGAGAAAGGCTAGTATCCGTTGAAAGAAAATTATAAATCAGCGAAATAGTGTGGGTCGGAGGAGTAGGGCTATTACATAGTTGCTCAAATGGTGTACAAGGTAAACAGAGAGTCTTAGAGGGACCAAGAGATTGAAGAAAGTGACGCAACTGTAAGTAATGCCAGTATTCCCGAGAGGGCAAGTTCCATGTCCTACAGACCTCATCAAAGGGCACAAAGTTACCAGCACTCACCAGCTGTCCAAACCTAAAAAGTCTTACCGCTAACCAGGGATGAAAAGTCTTAGCATCCATACCTGGAAGAAATTGTTCATTAAAAAGGAATGAGGTGAGGGAGGAGTGGGATGAAGATATCGAGGGATACTTCCTTAATGATTTCCAAGAGCCTAAAGTAGGGCCAATGGTAGGATGAGAAATCCTAGGAAGGACAGGGAGCCATGGGGCTATTGATAAGGGGATATTCAACATCTGATTCTCAATTTGCACCCATTGTTTTGGAGTGTCTGGTCTGGACCAGGCCAGAATTCTGTGAAGAATGCAGGCCTGGTAGTAACCTTTAATATTTGGGAGGCATAAACCCCCTCGGTCCTTGTGACGGAACATAGTATTTAATTTCAAATGAGGCCTGCCACCTCCCCAGACAAACTCTCTAATGAGGGCCTGGACGTCTAGGAACCATCTGGGAGGTAAATGAATTGGGAGGGTTTGTAGTAAGTAAAGAATCTTTGGGAGAGAATTCATTTTAAGAATGTTCAGCCTCCCAAACCATGAGAAGGGTCCTGATTTCCAAAGTCTCAGGTCCAAACGTAACCTACCCAGAAGAGGAGTGAAATTGGCCTCAAATAGGCGGGACAGATCTCTAGTGAGATTGACTCCTAGATATGTAAGTTGGGAGGGGTGCCAGGAGAAAGGGAACGCTGATTTAAAACCTGTAACCATCTGTGGAGATGCCGTAATATTCAGGGCTACTGATTTAGAATAGTTAATTTTGAAGTTGGAGAGGTCTCCAAATATCCTGAATTCTTCAAACAGATTAGGTAGTGAAGTAACGGGATTTGTGATTGTGGCCAATAAATCATCGGCGAATAAAGCTAGTTTGTACTCATCGTTATGTAACCTAAAGCGAGATATGTTCGGATTCAGCCTGATCGACCTTGCCAGGGCTTCCATACAAACAATAAAAATCAAGGGGGATAATGGACAACCCTGTCTGGTTCCCTTATTAATGGAGAAGGAGGCAGAGAGGGAACCGTTAACCCTAATGCGGGCAGAGGGCGAACAATAAAGAGCGAGGACACGTTGAAGGCAAATAGGACCCAGTCCCATGTGTCTCAGTATTCCAGACATAAAGCTCCAATCTACCCTATCGAATGCCTTCTCGGCATCAGTAGATAGTAGAATAGCTGGGGTATCAGTAGATGAGATATAATGAATAAGGGCTATAATTTTGGAGGTATTATCCCTAGCTTCACGGCCCGGGACAAACCCCACTTGATCGCTATGTATCACAGATGGTAGTAAATGTTTTAGTCTGTTTGCGAGAAGTTTCGTGTACAATTTAACATCTATGTTGAGCAGGGAGATTGGACGGTAACTGGGACAAAGGGAGGGGTCCTTGCCTTCCTTAGGGATGACCGTTATGTGGGCTTCTTGGGATTGTACTGAAAAGGGGGTCTTGTCGGAGACTGAATTAAAGGCCTCCAACTATGGAGAAGCTAGTTTGTTTATAGTAATTTATAGAAAATCCGTCAGGGCCAGGACTTTTCCCGGAAGGGGTGGATTTAATAGCCTCTAGTAACTCAGGTAGAGTGAAAGGTCTCTCCAAATCCTCACTGGCAAGGTCGTCCAGCCTAGGAAATCCAATTCTAGTGAGGTAGGCCTCAATAGCCTGTTGTTTCCCAAGGACATCAGGAAAGGCCAAGGGGGCAGGTAGATTATATAGTGCCAAATAATAAGAGCAAAAAGCTTCTGCAATCTTATGGGTATCATGGGAAACTGATCCCTTCCCATCCTTAATAGAAGGGATGAAGGAACGGGCTCTCTGGGTACGTAGAGCTCTGGCTAACATCTTTCCGGGTTTATTACCCCAACGGTAATACCGATTACGACATTTTCGATAAGAATGTTTAACCTTATCCAGTAGCAGTTTATTTAAGGCTGTGCGGGCTTGAACTAAATCTACATAAACATCAGAGGAAAGGGAAGTTTTGTGAGTAGATTCTAAAACTTGTATTCTCTGCAATAGGTATTCTATCTGTCCCAACCTTTGCTTCTTTAAATAGGAGCCGAGTTGGATACTTTTTCCTCTAAGGACACACTTATGGGCTTCCCATATAGTGAGGCCAGATACATCCGGGGTGGTATTACATTCTAAATATATATCAATGCCTCATCTAATTGGGATCTACAGTAAGGGTCATGCAGAAGGGATTCATTGAAGCACCAGGATCTGGTGATTGGATCAGAAAATCCGAGGGAAATGTCCACTCTCACTGGAGCATGATCAGACCAGGTTGTCACTCCTATAGAGGAGTCCTGTGTCAAGTGGAGAAATCTATGGCCAACTAGTATGTAATCTATCCTAGAATAAGACTGGTGGGCACTAGAATAAAACAAGTAATCCCAGTCTGAAGGATGCGATATTCGCCAGACGTCGGACAACTGGTGAGTATAAAGCAACCGTCTCACCTTCCTCGATGTTCGGCAAGGGACTGTTGAGAGGCCCGATGAGGTGTCCAGGAGATGATCCAGAGCCCAGTTAAAATCTCCACCTACCATCAAGATCCCCTATTGAAGTGTATCAACCTTATCCAGAACCTTCTCAAAAAAGGTTGACTGGCCCTGGTTTGGAGCATATATATTAACAAATGTGAAAAGTTGATTAAAAATAGAACACTTAACCAGAAGGCATCTCCCCTCCTCCAAATCATGTACTTCAGCATTAGTGACAGGTAGATGTTTAGCGAATAAAATAGCAACTCCCTTAGATTTCGACTGAGAATAATTACTATAATATGCTGTAGGGTAGAATTGATTACTAAGTCGAGGAGCAGAGGGGGAATGGCGGAAATAGGTTTCTTGAACAAAAACGACATCTGCTTTTCATAATGGAAGGAACGGAGGGCTTGGGTTCTTTTTTCTGGGACATTTAACCCTCTAGCATTAATAGAGATTATACGCAGAGAAGCAGCCATGTATGGGAGTTAGAGCTTGAGCTACATAATGCAGAAAAATTGATCTGGAAAAAGAATATAATTAATAGAGGAATTAAATAAGAAGAAAAGGAGGAGAAGGGGGGAAGGGAAGAAACATGAAGGAATGAAGGGGAGACACGCCGGGGGTCGCGTAGCTAGTTAGCATGCAGGAGTCTCGTTTGTTATCGGAATTAACCAGACAAATCGCTCCATCTTTACTTTTACTGCTGCTCATCCCCACATTTGCAGAAGGTGTGGAAATGGTGAAAGGAGGCTTCTCGAAGTACAGTGACAGAAATGTCAGACTCACACGTAGCACTCGTGTACACACTTAGATTTTCTTCAGGGATTTGTGGAGATGGTAAACACACAGTTTGTTCTTCAGTCTTAGTTTTGTTTTGGTGAACTTATTTGCCTGTTTTATAGGTGACACGTAGACTTAAAGTAAGAAGGTGTTGCATGTGAGGTTTCAGAAGATGCCTGACTGTGTTTGGCCCCGGCTTCCACAATAGATATTCTAGTGTATGAAACAGCAGTAGCAGGACCATCACTCACAAAGGAAGGCCATGGCCTGAGCCTTTCCTTACCACTGCATGTGGTGCATGGAATATTGGCAATTTTATGTTTTTTTGGCAGTAAATTTTACATTTATTGTTGTTTTCTTTAACATTGTGAAATATCATTTAGATTTCAGGTGCCCATTCTTAAACATTAATTCCCCTGTACCACCTTTAGTAGATGGTCTCCTACTAATGGCGGCACGCTAATTATGTTATATTTTTTAACTCACAAATTGTATATGTGTTTTTTATATTAGTACCTGAAAACACAACACAGTGCCTCACAGTGCTCCTAGTAATGGGGGCACTCTAATGATGTTATATTTTTAACACACAAGTTTTATAACTTTAATTTTTGATAACAGTGACCCTGTAAGGTTTTTTAACACAGTGCCCCAGTCCACTCCTCCTAATAGCATTTTGTTTTGCCTCACAGTGAAGAAGCCCAGTCCCACACCATCTCCCTCTGGTCTCTAGTGTGAATTGGTGCCTGATCACGAGGGAGGGACTTTAATATGCAGTCCTAAACATGCAAGATCCGATGTCAGGAATATGATGTTTTGCCTCATTTTGACATCTGAACATGACTGGAAGACCCAAGCCCCAGCTCGGTTCAACTCGGAACCCCTAAGTTCGTATATTCAGTTTCCATGGAAACCGAACTGCACATCTCTACTTCTTTATGAACAGAAGTCATATATTCAACTTTATTGTACATCTAGAGTAAAAATTGTGAACATTCTATGGAAAAACACTTTCAATCTCACTCATAAAATAAGTATTGATATTAACTAAAGGTATTTAAGATTGGGATTATGGCCCTGATTCAGAGACACACGCTATTTGCGTGCACTCGCTCTGAATTAGGGCAACCCACAGCTTGTGCGAGTGGCCTGGCGATGGTCGCGATTATCGTGACCATCTGCATTGCGAGGAGACCCTTGTGGTAGGGTCTCAGCACTCGCAATGCCAAGTGGACTTCCTGCTCTAATAGAGCAGGAAGTCCACTACTGACTTCACGAGTAATGTCAGTAGGGCCGCCCAAAAACTGCAGGAATTCCTTCGGGAACACCTCCATTTGTACAGCCACCCCCCCTTCCCCACCTACAAAATGGGGCAAGTTGTCGAACAACATCGGGAATGCCTCCATTTGTACAGCCACCCCCTCTCCTCACCTACAAAATGGGGCAAGCTGTCGATCAACATCAACAGCCACACCATTTTGTTGCGAGCCCCGGAGCGAGTGATTTCTCATGCGCACACCGCGCATGCGCATTGGCCCACCATCGACATCGCGGGAGGGTCTGAATTAGGCCCTATGTTCTAGTGACAAATTCAAGAATTAGAATATTCTTAGAAACAGTATGGAAATCATTTTTTAAGACACTATGGATGGATTTCCATATGACAAAATAAGAGAGACATGACCTCTCTACCAGGGGCGTATTGGGAACTTAAAGTGGCCCTGGAAAAAAATTCTGAGAGTGGCCTCATTCAAATTTGGTGCTCCAAAACAATCATAAGTTGTGCAAGCAAGCAGCCAACTTGACAGCCATATGATACAATACAAAGAGTAGCTTTGTGTCTGCCATACAGCACAAACAGCATCCCAGCCAAGGGCTATAGTAGGTGCAGAGAGTGAGTAAAACGCCATCTCCTGAGCCCCAGCTTTTCTATTCTCACCAGAGTGCTACTGTAGGACATCTAGGCCCAGAGCGGATCTAAGCTACAGCCATCTCTAGCTGCTGCTTGCATGCATTGTGATGTCACAATGCAGGTCACAACCATATATAAAGAATGCCCAGCTACTGGCAGCCATTTTGTGGTGACATTTTGTCCTACATTGATACTCTCTGAGTAGTTACTTTTTTAAGTAGGCGACTTTGGATAATTACTCCAGATATGAACTTTGGATTATATCTCCCAATAAGGTCCTAAACAGCAACAATTTTAGAAAAAGAATCTGAATAACATCTTAAGGTAAGGACTTTATAATAAATTTTGGCCTGTCACCCTTACTCCTCCCTCCATTTTACCTGTGGTTTTTAATTTAGAAACAATGGATAAAGCAAAGTATTTATCTGATATGACATTGCATGACTTAGGACGGATACACACTTATCCAAGTGGAGGATTCAACTCCAGGCCAGACTGTTAACACAATCCTACTGAAGACCTGGACACAGATTCCACACCCGTAGTATGCTTACACACCTGTCCAATTTTGCAGCAAATCTCAGACAGTAAGTACAGAGAATGGGGCTGCTATGGGGCCCAGGTGGCCATCGAGTGTTGCTGCAGGGAATCTGCTACCACTGTCCCAATCGTCTCTGCCTCCATCTCTCTTCATTAACTGATTTATTAGAGAATAATAGCCTTCTTATATACCATGTTGTTTCAGAAACATTTATTATTAGGGAGACTATATCATTTTTTTATATATATTTTTTGTATATATATATAATGCTTACTATATGCTAATTACAATTTATTTAATCCTGCATGTCAGCTAAGTAGGTAGATATTAGGTTATTTACATCAAAATTTGCCCGGGGTGAGGGAATTTGGAAATTTTGATATTGGGCCCCCATAGGTCATGCTTGCGATCCCAGTAAACATCTTACAGTACAAAGAGCATCTCAATCACCACCACCAGCTTGGTTACCACCATAAAGTGCATAGATCATTCCAGGGACTGGCACACATTAACTTTAGCATCCTAGTGACAATACAGCACAAACAGCTACCACCATACAGCAAAGGCTATATCCCATCATCACCATACAGCATCCCAGTGACTGCCATCATGTACAGACAGCACTCCATTGAATGTCATACAGTACATTGAGCATCAAGGTGATGCCATACAGAACATCATAATGGGAGATCACCATACTTGAGTGACCCTTGTTGCCCAATTACTGTTGCATGTTGAACAAAACAAATTTAATACATCTACCAGTGAAACCTACGACCAATCCACCCTGCTATTTTGGTGTGCATAGTTATTCTAGTCTACATCAGTATTTTAAGTAATTGTTTCCTATAGTTTAGTAAAATTAGTCAGTATTTTGGTTTAATTATTTATTATATAGAGGTATGTTTACTCATAATTTGCCACTAAAGTTAGTATTCTGCAGGCTATAGTACGAGAATGCTAAATTATGTATCCCTGAGTTGGTTTAATCACAATTGTATTTTGATTGCTGGCAATCTAAATAGTGTGTGTTTCTGTTAGTTTGATAAAGAGATCTTCATATGTGCATTGTGTGATTGAACGATTATGTAATATTTCCCTCACCACATTTATGAGAGAGGAGGAGTCAATTAAATGTTGAGGAGGGGAGGTCTTGTTGGCTGGGACCCACTCTGTTAATCCCCAGAGGTAAATCCTCTAGCTCATTGGTAACCATGTAGACAGGACTTTCCTCTCTGTGAGGGAGTTTCACAGCTGCTGGACTTGGGGAGTTTGTTCTCTTCCCTTCAGCAGGGCCAGATTAACAATGGAGCCGATGGATCCAAGGCCTCCACATAAAAATAGGCCTATCATCATTGTAGCATGATGGTGATCAGCTGCATCAAATAGTCGTCCATAAATCTTAACTATTAAAATGGTATTTCTATTTTTTTCACAAAATTCTGCAACTTTTCTTTTTTTATGTATTTAGGGAGACAGTGGGGCTGAGAGTGTAGGGGGTGGCCACACCCACACAGCACTGACCACACCCACATGGCACTGGTCACATCCACAGCACTGGCCACACCAACACAGCACTGGTCACACCCACACAGCACTGGTCACAGATTCTCCCCTTCTTAATATAAGCCATTGAACATTAACACCCCCTGGCCCATGTAGCCCTTAATGCAACTCTGCCTGTCAGTCATGGTTAGGAGAAGCAAGGCTGCTTATTCTTCAAAGGGGGCAGGACAAGTGGTGTAATTTCAGCTGGGGGGCAGAGACATCTGCACCGTACACGACTGTGTTATATAGCCTATTTGAATAGCTGCACACAGGGAAGCTACACCACTGGGAAATGTAAAAATATTATTTACAGTAGATACAAAATAAAAACACAAAACAGTAAACTGGGAATTACTGGAGAAGCTATGGCCAATCCACTCCCAGCAGCGCCTCAGACAGCAGCCCCCCAGGTGCATGCACACTCCGGAATTCATCCAGTGGCAGGCATTGCTTAGTGTCCACTGTTGACTAACTCATGCCCGGTGATGAAAGAGAAGATGATCTCCAGGGATCTGCAGGCAGGGCAGCGGAAGTGACGGGTTACTTCTGCTGCAGCGACCGGGAGGGGCAGCAGCTTACAATCCCAACATCACAGAATAGATCAACAGACAGTCAGTGTATATGTGTGACCCCGGCTTTGAGACGCTGCATGTGCTACTCACTTCACATCCCTATTTTTTTTTTTAAATCAGAAAAATAAATTGTTTACAGTGGCCCCAAAACTGTCCGGCCCACCGGGAAAACTCCATGTGAGGTCTATTGCCAATCCGCCCCTGCTCTCTACTGTTAAACATCTGATTTAGCAGTGTGATTTGTCCTGATTCGGATATGTACACAATGCGGATATTTTTGCAGTTGAGCAATCAGTAAACTGTACATGTATCTAAGTTGCACTGTGCATGCATAAAGGTACATTACTGTAGTTGCTTATAGTGTTATTGACATTCATAGAGCAAATGTGGGAGGTAATGGGAAATAGTGGCGAAGTATGCAGGCTTGTTGCTAACGTTTTATTGGTATGTCACAGCCTGCATCTGCAATCCTATAAGAACAAAAAATGGAGGCCATTTTGAGTAGCCCTAGGGTTACTCAGAACTGTGATAATTGAATGATATGTGGCCAATACTTAATCTTTGTATGCAAATTCTTAGATTTGTGAAGCCTCAGGTGGGAGTGTCAATACAAATCCCAGCAACTGAGACATTTGCATATTTTCACACAGCAGCTGGTACACAGATACAGCAGCAGTGGCATTAGCTTACGATTCAGAATCAGGCCCTTATTTACTATCAGGTCTTCTATTTATAAATGATCAGTATATACAGTATATCTACTACAGAATATATAAATGCCACTAAATTGGAAGGTTGTGTTAAGCACCAGTAAGACAAATAGAGGTGTAGCGCTCAACCTAAGTGAAATATATTTCAGAAATGCACAGTAATAAGTAGATAGTAAAATAGAGATGAGCGGGTTCGGATCTCAGAGATCCAAACCCACCCCAACTTAGGGGATCTGAGTCAGATCCGAGTCGGCTCGGGTTTTCCCGCCTGACTCGGATCTCAAAACGAGGCAAAACGTCATCATCCCGCTGTCGGATTCTTGCGGGTTTTGGATTCTATAAAGGTCCCGCAATCACCGGCATACTTCATTCCGACTGTGGAGATTGAAGAGGGAGGGAGCTGGGAGCTGTGCTGTTCTGTGCTGTTCTGTTCTGCTCTGCATAGGGCTGGCTACTGTTGTGTCAGAGGCTGGCTGCTTATGTCCATAGGGGACGGGGCTGGCTGTACTCCATATACTGGGGCTGGCTTGCTGTTGTCCTGTCCACTCCATAAAGGCTGGCTGTTATCCATATACTGTATACTGGGGCTGGCTGTTGTCCTGTCCACTCCATAGGGGCTGGCTGTAATCCATATGCTGTATACTGGGGCTGGCTGTTGTCCTGTCCACTCCATAGGGGCTGGCTGTTGTCTATAGGGGCTGGCTGTGCTGCTGTGTTGTCCAGGAGTTGCTCTGTCCATCAGGGGTGCTATTAACCCCCAGTGTGAAAAAAAAGTAATTTATTTTTATTTCTGTGAGTGTGCGCGCCTGTTAGCCACACTTCTCAGCAACGTAGGTGCACAGGGGTGCTGTGCTACCTGTGTCTCATTTATCAAGGGGCAGCTGCCTCGGTCAGGGGTGCTCTTCAACCCCTGACTGTGAAAAAATAAAATATTTATTTTTTGTGTGCGTGTTAGCCTGCCATACCACCAGTGTTAAAATAAAAACTTTTTTTTTTGTGTGCGTGTTAGCCTGCCACACCACCAGTGTGAAAATAGAAACAATTTTTTGCGTGTGGCTGTTAGCCAAACCACCAGTGAGAAAATAAAAACTATTTTTTTATGTGCGTTTTAGCCTGCCACACACTGCCAGGTGAAAATAAAAACAATTTTTTGTGTGTACACCACCAGTGTGAAAATAAAAACTATTTTTGGTGTGTGCGTGTTAGTCTGCCACACCACTAGTGTGAAAAAAAATAAAAAATTGTGTGTGGGTGTTAGCCACACCACTAGTGAAAAAATAAAAACTATTTTTTTATTTGCGTGTTAGCCTGCCGCACACTACCAGTGTGAAAATAAAAACAATTTTTTGTGTACACACCACCAGTGTGAAAATAAAAACAATTTTTTGGAGTGTACGTGTTATCCTGCCACACCACCAGTGTGAAAATAAAAACAATTTTTTGGAGTGTGCGTGCTAGCCACACCACCAGTGAAAAAATAAAAACATTTTTTGAGTGTGTGCACATTAGCCACATTTATCAGCAATGTAGATGCACAGGGGTGTTGTTGTGCTACCTGTGTCGTTTATCAAGGGGCTTCTGCCTCATTCGGGTGCTCTCCCTCCCAAGTGCCCCCACAAAAATGTATTCAATCAATCAAACTTTTTTTGTGTGTGTGTTTCAGGGGTGCTGTCTGTGTCATTTATAAAGAGGCTGCTGCCTCGTTCGGGTGCTCTACCTCCCAAGTACCCCCAAAAAATGAATTTAATCAATCTGTTTTGTGTGTGCGTGTGTGGGTGTACATGTTAGCCATGGCATCACAAAACACCTCTGCTGATATTTGCAGAAACATTTTCAATGGTGAAATTAGAGGATATGGTTTAAAAAATGGAATAATGCAGATAAAACTGCGTTCTCTGATTATAGTGTCCCTACACCCAGTCCATACCCATTGCCCCTCTACCTGAATTTCAGCGAGCCAGAGGGGCAACTCCATGCAACCGTTTTCCATTGTGCTGCTGCTCCGCCTGTAGCCCAGGTCAGAAGATGTGTAGAGGGTGTGGTGATGATATGGACTAAAATGGAGCTCACATCCACTAAGGTGGACAATTAATCCCAAATCTAACAGGGAGCGCAGCTGTAATTTATACACAACACAGGATGGGATGACAATATAGGCTTGGGTGATGGTATAATCTGGGGTGATGCATACATCATCCTCTTCACACAATATTAATTTGTCCCTGCTGGAATCCACCATTACAGGTCCCTCTGTAATTTTTACTCGTAATTAACGGTAAAGGTCTTTCTCATAGAATTTGTAGTTCATTTTGATGGGCATCATCTTCTCCACATTTTAGGGAAGTAGTCTCAGGCCGATCACTGACAAGGCTGTGCTGAAAACTCTTTGAGTACACACTGGAAGGTGGGCAGCTGAAGTAAAGCAAAGGCAGTTTTGTGTAAGGAAAAAAAAAAAAGAAAAACCAACAATAGGTAAAAAAACAGGCGCTGAAATGAGAAGTTCTTGCCAAGCAGCTACTAATATAGGGCTAGTCACTCCCTATCACAGGCAAAATACAGAGAAAAGGTAGTAGCGCTACACAACTCAATAACATGTGAACTCAATGCATATGGTAATATACAAACAATATATTTAATGTTAAAAATATTAAAAATACATTGAGCGTGTCAAAAATTATATAGATATATGAATCACAATTAATGTGACATAAAAACATCAAATCTCACCCATAGCCTCAATGCCATTAGGGCCTGTTCATATACAGCATATTGATGGGGGACACAGGAGTATCAACTGTATGGATGTCCACTGGATGTTATCCTGTATGCCGCTAGAGGAATATCCCTTGAGTAGATGTTAAAGCAAAATAAATGAAATGGTCCTCAACCTATGCAGTGCCCACAGGCGACAGGAGTTCCGATTGGCTGGATGTATGTCCTGGTTGCCACTAGAGGGGTGACCCTAGGAAATATGATGATTCCAAGTAGATGGGTTCTCAAAATATGCGGTATCCACAGGCAACAGATGTCCCGGTATTTCAACTAGGTGCAGCTTTATCACCCCTATCAGCCCTCTACTTATCACTGTGCATTTCTGGAATATATTTCACCTAGGTTGAGTGCTACACCTCTATTTGTCTTACTGATTATCTCTTATAGGTTAATGGTACCTATTGGTTGTTAGCAACTTGCCACACATTAGACTCAGTGTGCGAAACCCAATAAGATCTATCTTTTGACTAAAGCAGTGGCACCGGACTTTAGGGGTTACCACACAGAGACACAGATCAAAATTGTATGGGCATCCATTCAGTTTCTGTGGGCCTTTCTGGGTGTTAATGGGAGGGATGTGGCTAGCAGTTTCTGGTGTGTTACGGGCATGTCGGTATCAGCAACTGTATCTAAAGATGAAGTTGCACTGACACCATTGGGCATGGTCAATTGGACATTTTGTGCCTACCATAGGCAGGTGCAATGTCCAATGGTCTGGCCAATGGTGCACCCGTGTATGCACATCAGCAGTGTCACACCACAGCAAGTAGACATCTCAGTAGGATGCCCATCGGCCATGGCATTACCATGAAGACACAGTAGCTGCTGCACCAAAAGATGCAGCCACTATTGCAACTGCATCCACCTCTGAATCACCCCCTTGGTCTGTTACAGCTGGCAATCAAGAGACAAATCCTGCCACTGCATTCACGCAGCAAGCTTCTGAATCATTGTCCTACTGTATTTAGCCTGACAAAGGATGAAAAAATTGCATAAGGTCCAGGTGCCCCTAGTTCCAAACAAGCAGCAAGATGCCTTCTAGTCCAAATTGAGTCAGAAAAGTATTGCTCAAACAGGTTGATTTCAGTCATATTTTCAACATAATTTAAGATCATGTCCATTATATCAACAATAATGGATACTTTTTGGGCATCATGCTAATTGTGGCTGTAACAGACTAAGAGACTAATTAGAATATATCAGTGGTGATATTGTATCTTGTTTGGCCAGAAAAACCTAATGATAAAACTATCCACAATCCACCAGATGAATGGTCTTCTGTATATCGATGCAAATAGACTTAGGCATGCATCATATGTAATTCACAACAATGAACTACAGTAATATATGATTGATATATTAACCATCATATTTGTTTCTTTTGTAAGCTTGCAATCAGAATCGACTTTCTTAACTACAGTAGCCACAAGAATGGTTTCTGTATTGTTATCACTAGAATAAAGAGAGAAGTTAAGGTTCCTGAATGTCAGGTTGTAATGGTACCAAGACTTCAAATGCTTAGTCCAAGTGTTCTTGTTTATGTTGCCCAGTCCTATTGCTACAGATCCAAAATAGTTTTTTTTGTTTTTTTACATTTTGTAAGGAATTTTCATATTATAGGACTATATAGTCATATTTGGGGTCCATCTGCACTGAAATGGCCAATGCAAGCCACAAAACTGGTGTATGTAGTGATGGATGGTAAACTAAAAAAAAATGGTTGATCTTGCAATAAGTATAAATAAGGTATATAATATGAAATTATTTATGTAATGTGATGCTTTAGGTGCAAATAGTAGAAAAGCAATAAATGTGATATTAATAGAAAAACAATGAATTGCATCCTAATGAATAAATAGGGCCTGACTAGTAGGGTTGCCATCAAGAATTGTGGGACCCAGTACAAGTGGGTCATACAGTCCTGACTCAACCTCCCCAAGTCCTGGTTGGTACAAAGGTGTAGTGTGGAGTGCTGTGAGATTTAACAAAGGAGAAATCTGCTTACCTGCCATCATTAGGGTTATTTAGGTGGTGTTAAACATGGTTGTGCCTCAAGTCATTTAAACCTCTTCTGATTAGCAGCCAACGGTCATGGTTCTACATACCGTATCTAGAAGACAAGGATGTAAAGACATGGAAATGGGAGAAGTGAAAAGGAACGGTAGGAAAGCGTGGTGCAAGAAGTTAATTGTGAGGGTAGATAAGAAAAGAAGGTTGGGGAACAGATGGGATGAAAAGAGAGATTGGATATTTGTGACAAAGGGAAAGAAGGTGGCAGGCAGGAGCAAACACAGGGAGTGCAGTGGGGTTGAAGCAAAGACATTAATGGTCGGATATAAATTAAGGGAAAGTACTGTCTGCTTTGTGATTAATTTTTGGCAATGTTGAAGACACTTAAGATATATGGATGTTCAGTATATTCTCAATAGACACCTCTACAGATGTCACTCTTGTAGTAACATTTAAGGTTAAGAAGAGACTGTTTAAAGAAAAAATGCTGTCCACTGTCTTTAAAATACAGCAGAAGCCTTTTCAAAGCAGAACATATGTGAATGGCCTTACTGTGAATTTGACTCATACACTGAAAACATTTGGAATGATCAGTCACTTAAGGATTTATGGGCAGATATAGTACACGCAAAATCTTACCCTGGACTGACCTCTTTGGCTAAATATTGCTGCTGAGTTCGCTATTATGTTGTAAATATATATATTTTTTTAGCCAAACTACAATGCTCCATAGTGCAATTCTCACAAATAGGTACATTCTTTGCACAAATATACATTAAAATGTAGTATTTCTAGGATATGCCTCACTATCTAACTGTTGCAAGAATGCAAATGTTGGTCACTGTTTATGCTGGTAATAAAAAGGCTATTTTATCATTTAAAAAAGGTTGTAGGGGTATTTGTAAACTAAAAGGAAAACTTACATTTCAACAAATAAACAGTTTATATTTCGATAACATTGCAGAAACTATTCTTCACGTCTTGTGTTACAAGTGAAGCAAGATCTACAATGCCTATGATAAAATCAGATTATTCATTAATGTGTCTTTTCTTTTTTTAAAGAGATTAACATTGGTCTGGAAATACTGGACTAGAATGTGGATTGTTTGTTATCTCATGATAACTGTAGCTCTCTTTAGTGGACCCTGCAAAGGGAGCTACACTTCACTTTGAAGAAATACATGTTGAGCCCCCAAAGGAGGCTTACCAGAAGTCTACTGGCTACACACATACATGAGATTGAATCAAGGCATGTACAAAAACCTGGGGCCATAAATATCATAGACAGTCAGCCGTCATGTGAAGTTATAGAACTAATATAGTTTATGGGCAGACAGATAACAAAAATAGTCAAGAGAAGTAACCAAGAACAAAACACACTAACTCAGACAAGTAATGTGTAGCTTCATTTGGACAGCAAGAATCCATGCTGCCAAGGCAAAACTGGGAGGTATAAAGATAAATGCCCATCAGCCATAACATTCAAATCACCTGCCTAATATTGTGTATGTCCCCCTCATGTCACCAAAACATCTCTGACACATCCAGTCATGGACTCCACACAACCTCTGAAGGTGTATTGGGATATCTGGCACCAAGACGTTAGCAGCAGATCCTTTAAGTTCTGTAAGTTGCTTGGTAGGGCCTTCATTGATTGGACTTGTTCTGCCTGCACATCCCACAGATGTTTGATCGGATTGAGATCTGGGGAATTTGGAAATCAAGTCAACACCTTGAACTCTTGTCATATTCATCAAACCATTACTGAACATTTTTTGCAATGTGGCAGACCGCATTAGCCTGCTGAAAGGGGTTACTGCCATCAGTGAATATTGTTGCCGTGAAGGTGTGTTCTTGGTCTGCAACAATGTTTGGGTACGCTGCATGGATCAAAGCAACAGCCACATGAGTGCCAGTATCTATGGTTTACCAGCAGAACATTACCCAGAGACTCACACTGCCTCCGCTTTCTTGCCTTTCATAGTGCATTCTGGTGCCATCTCTTCCCCAGGTAAAGGATGAACATGCACCCGGCTGTGCACATGATTAGGCCACATTCTTCCATTGCTCCATGGTCTAGTTCTGACGCTCACATGCCCATTCTAGATGCTTTCATTGATGGGCAGGAGTAAGCCTGTGTATGCAGCACCATCCTCATCAAGCTGTGATGCACTATTTGTTCTGAAACCTTTCTATCATAACCATCATTAACTCAGCAATTGTGCTAGCATTTGTTCCCCACATGCAATAGTGAGCCTTGCATGCTCAAGATCCTGTTGCTGGATCACTAATTGTACTCCTTGAACAACTTTTGGTAGGTACTAATAATTGAATACCGGGAACACCCCACAAGACCTGCCATTTTGGAGATGTTATGCCCAAGTCATATAATTTAACCCTTTTCAAGTCACTTCACCTGTCAGTGGTTTAAATTTTATAGCTAATGGGAGTATGCAACATTGGCAAATTAGAATTTTACATTTTGTTACTGAGCAATGACATACTATATGTATTATGGAGGTGATTCAGTCTCAGAAGGAGATGCTTTCACAGCTGCTAACATGGTAGCAGCTACGATATCACTATTATGGCAAAGCAGCAGGAGGCATCACACCTCTTGCATGCATCACTGATCATAACTGCATCCATGGATGTAGCATCAGATCATCTACAGGATCCACAGCCAGCTGAGCGACCATGGGGTCACTCTAGCCGATCGACAAAGATGCACAAAAGAAGCCAGGAATTCTCCTTGAGAAAGCTATCTAGCGTTGGTTAGCGGCGCTACAGTTCTCTATTATGTCCTAACAAGTCAATAAGTTGATAAGCCTCTTGTCTTAGCGCTGCAGCCGATGAGATAATGAATGAAGGCTGAGTTATATATACAGCAGCGCTGTGAGATTGAAACTGTTACTAGCATGTGTATAAGACTGGAACAAGTGTGTGTATAGGAAACTATGATACATAGATGTGTGTTAACATTGCTAACGATCCTGACTGGACTTAAATAATCACAAGTGTAATGCTGTATAACGGAGGGACCCCTCCGGATACACATCACAACGTATAAGATTACAACACAGTGTGGATAGAGATATTCCCTATTTTGCATAATATTTTCCCAGCAACACCTACATATGTATTAATACAAGAATATGGGTTCAGTAGTTTATTTAATTACACCACAGACCACGGTGGGAACTGAACATACATTTATGACAGTAGAATTCATATAAATTTGATATTAATGAGCATTAACGCTATAAGAATTTATCACTACGAGAATAGTAGCAATAGAGTGGAACTACTCGGTGACTACGCAGTGACACCCTAGGTCCTAACTTGTATGTACAAGGATATACCTGCTGTAAGTTATAATACTATTAGAAGTGAGCTATCCTTTGATCTTAATATGAAGGACTACGAGATATGGAATTAATATGAGAACATTAGTCATGTGACTGACTCTATTTTCTTCCTTTCTCTTTCTGAAGGAATTGGAGTGAATTTTCCATACGTTATAATATATGATGTGATCTATATATTAAAATAGGGCAGAGAGAACTTATTGCATGCCCTTATGAGAATCTAGATTATTTACAATTTTTCCACAAACACTTCAGTGGTGACACCACAGTTATACACACTGATATATACAGAGGTATACTTACCTGTGACTGGATATTATTAATATGACATTCAGTTGAACAGAAGTGCACGCAATTTTAATTAGTTATTATACTATATATATATATATATATATATATATATATATATAGATTTTTTATATAATTTCCGTGATGGCACCCCCATTTTTCTCCCTATGAGAGAGAATGATTTTTTGTGGGGTTTAAAAACAATAATTAACTAATAGGGTATTTATATTGTCTGGTGCAACTAGAATTTTCCTTATAATTGCAGTATCGCTTTTGTGAGCTTGTCTCACCCTTTTGTTCAGGTTAGCACAGATAATCTGCCCATAATTATTTATAAACTAAAGATTCATATAGGTTTATGATCTGACAAATAATAAAAAGTCGAGCCAACACCATGTCTAATCCTGCAGAGATCAACATGGGTACATTCAGTTTCAGTAGGGAATTGAATGATAGGCAAAGTAAACTAAAAAATTGTGGAGATACTCTCCTCAATGTGGATCCTAATAAAACGGATAACATTCGAAGTGACTGGATGAATGATCTCTTGCATTTAAAACAAATGCTGATCAAACAGACTAGAACAGTATGGAATAAAGCCACTTTTGAAAATTATACAAAACAAAAGATCACTCCTAGAGGTCTGAGACCATGTGTCTTCCCATCATTTGAATTGGCGAATGACACACTGAGAAAAGTTTGGGAAAAAGTGTTGACCACATGCTCTCTTAATTTAATCAGTATACTGATTAGACATGATGAGATCCTACTTGACAGATATTCGCAAGAAATTACCTATTTGGGAGAGAAACTTAAACCTTTTGAGGGCATAGAGAAATTTAAAAAAATGTATGATAAGTATAGAAATGAAGTAGATGATATTGAGAAGGAGATTATCAGTAGAAAAAGAGGTAAAGTACAGAGGGATATTAATGATTTTGCAATGAATAATGCATATCGTTGGTCACACACAAAGAGAAAGACACCAAATAACCGTAATAATTACTCCACTTCTGAAGCGGAATCCTCTGAAAATGAAATTACACATGATCAAATTTCTCAACGAATAAAACAAAGGTCTTTTTTAGGGCTTACCCCCAGAGAGAACAGAGATGGTATAAGACCAGATACCATAAGATCAGAAGGGGGAAGAGAAAGAAGAGAAAAAAGAGGTTTCAGAGAATGGAGGGAAGAGCCACGGGAATTTTGCTATTACAGGAAACAAAACAAGGTGACCGCCTTAGGATCATCAACTTAACTGATAGAGTATTAACATTACCACAGATGGAAGTCCTTAATAAGGGCTTATCTTTTTCACCGACACAGACATGTGACAGGTTTGAATTAGAGAAAGATTTGAACCTTTTTTCTAGAAAGCTTCTTCTCAAGATATTCTTTCTAAATAAAGAATGGAGGGGAGAAATTCAAGAGCTCACTCCAATTATGACAGGCCTTTCTGAGGAAGAAAGCGAGGCGATTTCCATTCTGGAGGAACTAAGAGGCTTATCCGTACAAGAACCACAAGATTCTCCTGAAACCACTTCTCATGAACAACTATCAGATACTTCCCCAGTTCAATTGCCCACAGATCAAGGTATACATGGATCTGGTCAGCAAGGATCTGGATTGTCTTGAGAACACCAAAGGATTAATGAATCTGAATTTAATTTGACAAGGGATGAGAGAGAAGCTTTGAGAGAAATTAAGAAGTGGGAAGACACAATAGTAAAACCCTCAAACAAAGGGGGGGATATTGTATTGTGGCCCTGTGACAAATATATGGAAGAACTTAACAGGCAATTAGGAGATAATTCATGTTATAAAAAAAATTAACATTTAATCCAACTCAGAATTTCCTAGATATATATAATGAGATGATAGGATAAGCAAGAAAATATGGGATAATTTCTAAAAAAGATTATGATTATCTTAAGAAAGATAATCCAAAGATACCGGCATTATACTTGCTTCCGAAGATACACAAGAATGAGAATAATCCCCCTTGGAGGCCCATTGTCTCAGGGATGGGGAGCCTTACAGAGAATGCCAGTATATTTTTGGATTTACATTTAAGAAAACATGTTTTGTCATTACCATCATACATTAGAGATACACCTGATGTATTAAGTAAAATCCATGACATAGTACTGAATGACCACACCTGGCTGATTACTTGTGATGTGGAGAGTCTCTACACCAGTATCAACCATGAATGGGGTTTGAAATCAGTAGAATACTTTTTGAAGATGGGTCATGAAACAGACTTCGATAAATTTTTGATATCACTCCTGAGATTCGTCCTCACCAGAAACTATTTCGTATGTAACAACAACTTCTACCTCCAGGTACGAGGGACTGCGATGGGGACCACTTACGCTAACCTCTGCCTTGGATGGTGGGAGAAAGAGATAGTTTTTGGTGAGGAAAATGACCCTTATACCAGCCAAATTATACTCTGGCTGAGATACATTGCTGATCTCTTGATTTTATGGGAAGGAAACATACAGACACTATGAAGAAATTAAATAACAACAATCTGAATCTCAAATTAACATACAAAGTAAGTAAAGAGAGTATAAATTTCTTAGATGTCACAATAAAAATGGAAAAAGATGGTCATCTCTCCTCTGATCTGTATCGTAAGAAAACTTCTACAAACAGTATATTACATAGAGGGAGCTCACATTTTCCTCCAGTTTTGAAGGGTTTACCCAAAGGGGAATTTCTCCGTATAAAGAGAAACTGCTCTGAAGAAGACACGTTTTTGGAGAGATCAGAAGAATTGAGTGAAAGACTGAAATGCCGTGGATACAGTAACAGAATGATTAAATGGGGATACAAAGAAACCCAGAGATATACAAGAGATCAATTGTTAACACCAAAAAAGGAGGAGAAATCAGATGAGATGGTCAGGTTTATAGGGACTTTTTGCAAAGAATGGAGACATATTCAAAGTATTCTACAGAAACATCTGAATGTATTGAATACAGACGATGAACTGGCGAGGATTATTGGAGGAAGAATACCAATAAGCTGGAGAAGATCTAAGAATCTAAAGGATATCTTAACAAGAAGTCATCTAGAACTACCTGCTAGACAACTATACTTTAAGAAGGGTTCTCGTAAATGTGGAACATGTAAAGCATGTCCATTTATGATTCCTATGGAATCATATTATGATAGATATAATAAAAGTGGCATATTAATGAATACATTACATGTAATACAACAGCGGTCATATACAATCTAGAATGCCCATGCCACAAAAATTATATCGGGAAGACTAAGAGACCATTCAAGAAAAGGATACGTGAACATGTCAACAGTATAAAAAATACAGAAAGAGATCACAAGATGCTCAAACCTCTCACACCAATAGCAAGACATTTCCTTAAATACCATGGAGGAAATTGCATTGGCTTGGCTTACAAGCCTATGGGATGAGGAGAGTCAATCTTAATATTAGAGGGGGTGATGTGAACCTGGAACTCTTGTGACAAGAAACTCGACTGATTTTTCTTATAAATACTTTAATACCAATGGGTTTAAATGAAGAAAATAGTTATATACCATATCTAAGAGAATGACCTACTTTAATTTCATAAACTACATTTTAATGAAATGAGAATTTATGGACATATGGAGTCATATATGGACCTAATATATTAATATTACTGAACAGAAATTATAAATGGGATTGGTCTCTGAGATTTGATGATACAATTACTTTCTCTTATCACTTTATAATGAGGAACTTAGGATTTTTGATTTTCCTCTCTCACTCACATTTTTATTTTTACACTTCTAACACACAATAATTCTTATAATTTAGGTGGTGTTTATACAGTAGTTTCACTTTTGATTGATCATGTATGAGGGTGTGCAGATTGTTAATCTTAGAGACAATGTCTCTTTCCCCCCCCTTTTAGGTGGGGTACTTTAGGATTAACTATAATATTTAATGTATTCGCATTCTTTTGTAATTTTTTCATTTTTGTACTTGTATATATTTGTATATCATTATATAATTATATATATTTTTAATTTTATGTTTTACGATACATATTATGTCTTAAAGGTTTTTGATTTAATACATTTATTTATTTATTTCACAATTATTGATGTAGATTAATTTAAAATATATATATATATATATATATATATATATATATAATATATTCACTGTTAGATTTTTTTTAAACATTTAGTTTGGGATGGATTAATATATATAACATATTCACTTTAAGATTTTTTCAACTCATTCAATTTGGGATGAAGATCCTCTAATTTTACACTATGTATAAATGTGGACACATGTATTTAGTTATATTTATATTTATTAGATGGTATATTATTATGAGTATAATTATATTTGGAATGATGTAAATAATTTTATTTTAGTTAGCAGGTTCCAATAATTTATATCTCCAATTAATATTAAACTAATACTCTGTGTCTCATCTGAATAGGAATGAATCATATATTCTTCATAAATTCCCAAAGATATATTTGGATCGATGTTTCTATAATCATCATGATAACCTGAATAGTCCCTATGCTTCAGAAGAGTGCATATGAGATATACTGTGAATCCTTGTGTTATATTGAGTTGTTTAATAGGGGTCCATTCCTGACATAGTTACTTGGATTAAGAACCACCCTTAATAAGATTCATATTAGGCTGATAATGGATTGTAAATGTAATATCCAGATCGTATATGCGGATCCACTTTTCAGGGATCTATTATCAGAGTCTGAATGACGAGGAATGGAATCGTCATTAGCCCCTAGTGGGAAGCAATCGGAAAGCCGACTGCCTATATACTGGCAGCTGGCTTCCCGACTGTCTTATCCCGGCAAGGGTGAAATGCTGGGTGTCTAGATGTAGATGCCCGCATTTCCCCGACGTCGGGAGACCAGCGCCCAGCATCACGATCGTAGTGATGCCGGGCGCCGTGAGCGGACAGCCGCGGGGGGGAGGGTTAGGTTTAGGGCTCCCAGGGGAGACTTAGGGTTAGGCACCCCCACGGGAGGGTTAGGGTTAGGCTAGGGGGAGGGAGGGTTAGGGTTAGGCACCCCCGGGGGGATTTAGGGTTAGGCACCCCCCCAGGGGACTTAGGTTTAGGTAGCGGGGAAGGGGGTGGTTAGGGTTAGGCACTTAGAGGGGTGGTTAGGGTTAGGCACCCCTAAGGAGGGTTAGGGTTAGGGGGGTTATGTTAGGTTAGTGGATACTTACCTATCCACGATCAGGATTTCCAGCGCTGTCGGGCTTCCACTGCATCGCACTCTGCTCCTGTCGGGCTGCCGCTGACGGGAATCGAACCGCCGGCCATGCGGCCGGCGGTTTATCATACCCATTCCCCTCTAGTGTGTCAATCTGGAGGAGAAGGGAGCGCTATGAGACATGGAGTCTTCTGATTGGATAAACGCTTACCCGGGAGTCCCGGATTGGCCATGATGAATAAAGGAGGGTATTTAAGACACCTCCGGTGAACGGCTCGGCTTACCTAGAGAAAGCTATCTAGCGAAATGCTGCGTCAGTTAGCGGTGCTTTAGTTCTCTATTATGTCCTAATAAGTCAATAAGTTGATAAGCCTCTTGTCTTAGCACTGCAGCCGATGAGATAATGAATGAAGGCTGAGTTATATATACAGCAGGGCTGTGAGATTGAAACTGTTACTAGCATGTGTATAAGACTGGGACAAGTGTGTGTATAGGAAACTATGATACATAGATGTGTGCTAACGATCCTGACTGGACTTAAATAATCACAAGTGTAATGCTGTATAACGGAGGGACCCCTCCAGATACACATCACAACGTATAAGATTACAACACAGTCTGGATAGAGATATTCCCTATTTTGCATAATATTTTCCCAGCAACACCTACATATGTATTAATACAAGAATATGGGTTCTGTAGTTTATTTAATTACACCACAGACCACGGTGGGAACTATTTGAACATACATTAATGACAGTAGAATTCATATAAATTTGATATTAAGGAGCATTAATGCTATAAGAATTTATCACTACGAGAATAGTAGCAATAGAGTGGAACTACTCGGTGACTACTCAGTGATACCTTAGGTCCTAAGAATAGATTAATCTTTTACTTGTATGTACAAGGATATACCTGCTGTAAGTTATAATACACTATTAGAAGTGAGCTATCCTTTGATCTTAATATGAAGGACTAGGAGATATGGAATTAATATGAGAACATTAGTCATGTGACTGACTCTATTTTCTTCCTTTCTCTTGTTGAAGGAATTAGAGTGAATTTTCCATACGTTATAATATATGATGTGATCTATATATTAAAATAGGGCAGAGAGAACTTATTGCATGCCCTTATGAGAATCTAGATTATTTACAATTTTTCCACAAACACTTGAGTGGTGACACCACTGTTATACACACTGATAAATACAGAGGTATACTTACCTGTGACTGGATATTATTAATAGGACATTTAGTTGAACAGAAGCGCACGCAATTTTAATTAGTCATTATACTATATATATATATATATATATATATATATATATAGATTTTTTATATAATTTTGCTTTTTAACCCCTTGTTATTATATATACCAATAAAAGTTATGTTTTATGTACCATTCCTTATATACTGCATCACAGTGGACATTTCTTCTTTTTGTCTTGCCATTAGTTTCCAATATATTCTGTCCGTGATGGCACCCCCATTTTTCTCCCTATGAGAGAGAGTGATTTTTTGTGGGGTTTAAAAACAATAATTAACGAATAGGGTATTTATATTGTCTGGTGCAACTAGAATTTTCCTTATAATTACAGTATCGCTTTTGTGAGCTTGTCTCACCCTTTTGTTCAGGTTAGCACAGATAATCTGCCCATAATTATTTATAAACTAAAGATTCATATAGGTTTATGATCTGACAAATAATAAAAAGTCAAGCCAACACCATGTCTAATCCTGCAGAGATCAACATGGGTACATTCAGTTTCAGTAGGGAATTGAATGATAGGCAAAGTAAACTAAAAAATTGTGGAGATACTCTCCTCAATGTGGATCCTAATAACACGGATAACATTCGAAGTGACTGGATGAATGATCTCTTGCATTTAAAACAAATGCTGATCAAACAGACTAGAACAGTATGGAATAAAGCCACTTTTGAAAATTATACAATGTTTTATGTACCATTCCTTATATAGTGCATCACAGTGGACATTTCTTCTTTTTGTCTTGCCATTATTTCCAATATATTCTGTTCGTGATGGCACCCCCATTTTTCTCCCTATGAGAGAGAGTGATTTTTTGTGGGGTTTAAAAACAATAATAAACTAATAGGGTATTTATATTGTCTGGTGCAACTAGAATTTTCCTTATAATTTCAGCCGACAGAGATCCTGGCCTCTTCCCTGCACCCCAATGGTGGTGACATGCCTTTGTTTGGGGAAACAGAGGCCATCGCCATCCCCTCCCTGCCCAGACATGGCAGCAGACTGTCAATCGACAGTCTGCTGCCGCTCTGCGTGGGGATCGCAGACCCGTACAGCACATGTGCCGTATGGGTCATGTGCCTGAGCAGAGGAGGCACAATTAGAGATGTGCACTAACTGTCGGGTTAGTGCACATCTCTGAATCAACTCTTAAATCCCTGATGGCCCTTTACTCTAATGTGTTATTTATCACATAAATAAGCCTTGAATGAATAGTATCTTAAAATAATAATATTAAAGTTTCAATCAAAGAAGACAGTGGTTGTGAAGTAATAATAATCAGTAATTTAAGGGCTCTATTTATTAACATTAATTTTACTAAAATAAAGTGAAAAGGGTGTTTTCATACCCTTTTCACATTATTTTAGTATCACCTATATTTACTAAACGGCAACTGGAGTAGAATTCGTAAAATTCTACTCCAAGCCCTAATTGTCACATATTTTTAGTAAACAGATCACATTTCCCATAATTGTAATGGAAAATGTGATCTGGCCAAAGTAACTAAAAATAAAATGTGAAAAAAAATACCAGGAGAAGCCCTGTGATAATAACGCCACCTGGAGGTGGCATTATCCAGAGTCTCTCCTGGTTACCAGACTCCTGCTCTGCTCTAACAGGCAGAGTAGAGCCTGGAGCCGGTCCCATACAGACCACACGCTGATCACTACTAGAAAAAAAACTTAAAAAAAAAAAACTTAACTGCATCCAGGGACTGGAGATCAGGGCTCTGGTGATGTCCTCCATAGCTCCGGTCAGCTGGTCTCCCATCCTGCACTGTGAACCGATCACAAACGCGGAGGGGTAGTGGCGTCCGCTTGGAGCATGTGCGGGCACCTTGTCACTGTATTTTTTCTGAAAGATACAGTGATAAGGCTGCAGAGGGGATTTGCAGTGACAGAGCTTTATCGCAAGCTCTGTCCCTGCAAGGGATTTTTAATAAATACTTTTGATATTGCCTGAATTCGCAATGCGAATTCAGTCAGTAATATCACACTACAATCTTCATTTTAATGTGGATTGTAGTAAATAGAGCCCTAAATCACATTCTTTATTCTTTAAAACATGCACATTTGTATCAGAATTTGTAGTACTGCACAAGTTTACAAAGTTTTATGTAGGCAATTCCAAAAAGCGAGTTGGAATCATGCACCTACTCTATGTATGCTCTCAATCTAAAAATAAAACATTTGCACAAAATGAAATGCACTGCAAATAGGTATATTCTGCTGTTAATAAATTAACCTGAATTCAAATTAATTTATATCTTAGAGAAAATATCTTCTAAATTTTCTAAGTAGAAAATGCTATTAAAAATAATAATATAATAAAAATATATTCCGTTTAGTAAATGTTTTTAATATATATTTATATTTTATTACAGAATATAAAACTTGTCATAATAACTCTTTAGGAATGAATTTCCAATGTTCTATTTTAAAAATTGGAGACCCTTGACACAAAACATGCTGATGAATTCCAAATTCTGTCAGGCTGATATGCTAATCTCCATTTGGTTTACTGAGTACAGATTGTTTGCATTATTACAATTGTATCATATACAATAAATGATGAATGTTATTTTCTCTTCGAAACTGAGGTGCTTTAAGGAGACTTTCAAGTAGTTCTCACTGTGAGAAATATTGAACTAAGCTTCTCCAGAAGGATATAAGATGTTAACATGATATAATATATACACAGTAGCCCTGTGAACCATTGCCCTACATAACGGTTTTCTAATAATAACACAGACTTCTGACACAGAACAGCCAACTGAAAGGACATCCATTGCAATTTGCTTTGGACTCTTCAGTCAAGATAGCCATCAGAAGGGTGCCATACAATTATTCAAATTTCATCTCAATCATTACATGCCTAACAATGGAATGCCACCATAGTTTCTAAAACATTCAATGGTTTGACACATCAATGCTACGGTTGTGTGCATGTGCAGAATAGAGAGCCAAAGGGCTTGCACATATGGCTATTTTCTGGCAGATTTGCTTCCTTTCAATTTCCTTTGCTGAATTTCTCTACAAAACCTATTAAAAAAATAAATTTTGACAAAAAAAACTATCCAAAATTTTCCCCATTGAAATATACAGTATATACCACCAGATTTACTAAGCAGCAAAATTGCTGCAATTCTGCCAAAAGACTCTGAAAAAATGAGCGGCCTCTGAGAAACATGAATGTGTAGAGAGAAACCACAGATAATAACTGAGTTATCAAGTAGGAGCGCTGCAATGGGTAGGTCTCCAATTAATTAAGAGCAGCTGGAGAATAGGGATAGTTATAAATACTTAAAAAAGGAAATTTGCGTGCTGAGCAACATATAAACATGAAGGTGATCCACCATATAGGCTGCATATGATCTGTTAGGTGGATAAGTTTAGCAATGGAATATTCCACAATGTCTCACTGCAGCCATAATATTAGTCTCTTATACCGCAATAGTCTTAGAAGACTTAAGAGTCCCAGATTAATAGTATGGTGAGAGGAGATGTGCTCTCCCAATTGGAGATATAGTTACCAGTGTCAGTGTCCTAGATCGAATGGGGTCTTGATTTTAGCAATGCTCTCAGAGCTATCGCAGATGGATACTCCCCCTGGGCATGGATCCTGGTCCAAATTCAAAATCTCCAGTGTTAGATAATCCCACCAAAGTATAGGGAAATGTATGGATTCCAAGCGGTAAAGGTGGTCTCCTGTAAGCCAAGTGCTGATGCGTTTCGCTGCGTAGAGCCGCAGCTTTATCAAAGGTGATGTTACTCTAGCGTAATGTCCTTTTTATTTCAGTTAGCCAAGATGTCAGCTGATTACCAGCTTATGTATATTAATCTCATTCAGTATCAAATACAACAAAATAATACAACAAATGAATATCCAAAAAAATTTAAATAAGAACCACATTTATAGGAGGCAAACCTAAATATTAAACCAATATTATAAAGCATTCTGATGGTTAAAATAACCCTAATTGTTCAATAACACTCACCAGCTGTTGCTGGAATACAATTAGCCGCATGTCTCTCCATCCGTAAAGGAAACGTAGAAATAATCTAAGTTCCGTCCACGTGATGGAGACAAATGTCACATGGAACTCACATGACAAAGAGTGGATCCCATTGGTGTTGTCAAGGTGATGGTGGTCCAGACGCCGACCACGTGATGTAAACAAACACCACGCGGTAGGCCTGTGATGTAAAGACCAACCAACGTAGGTCACGTCTCACGATATCATGATGTTCAATTACCGCTGGGAAACCCTCGTAGGTACTGCCCACGTGATGTAAACAAAGCACCATGTGGACAAACCCACACCGGTACAGCGCCGACCCAGTGGAAAAAACAAATTGAACATCATATCTGACCATCTACTTGGCTACCCATAATTAAATGTATTGCCAATATTCCCAAATCAAAATTGGAGTGTATAGTTTGGTATCAATAACCCTCTTATGCTAATAATAAGGTAAACATACAAATACACAGATAGGAACAATTATCTATGTTTTTTAAAACCACATAATCAACCAACGAGGTATTCAAGTATATGTAGATAATTTTGTATTCAAACAAATATGGTCTTATTGTTTATCCCAGCATCGAATATACATGTCCAAAGTCGACTAAACACATATATAAGGTTCACATAAATAAATAGATATCTACATGATCAAAGATGTTGCATCTTATATCTAACATTTCCAATCCAACTAAACTACACTACAGATGGATAATTTTAATCAAATGCATGCAAAATAACAATTGACCACAGGTAAAGAGCCTATTAATATAATAGATTCAGAGGTGTAAAATCTTAAATTTTGTAATTCTAGGGTCAATTTCATATAATGGAATTAAGTTCTAGTGCTTCATTTAGGCCATGGGGATGAAGGGAATTCAAACAATATACCCAATAAGATTCTTGCTTGCAAAGGTATCTAAAATGATCTCCCCCCGTAACGTACAATGGACTTTTTCAATCTCTATCAATCTGAGCGATTCTAGACTACCGCCATGGACATCTGAAAAGTGTCTGGATGCACTATGTGTCATGAGTCGATTGACAATATTTCTTTGATGTTCCATGAAACGGGTCTTTAGACTCCGAGTGGTCTAACCAACATATCTATAATCACATCCACATACAAGCATGTAGATTACAAATTTTGAATTGCAATTAATAAATTATTTTATTAAGTAATTTTCTTTATAATCCTGTGTATGTATAGTTTTAGTTCCATTTAATGCATAGTCACAAGTAGTACACCTACTACCCCCACATTTATAAAAAACAACTGGAGGAGGGGGGAGCCAAGATATTGATGTATTGGTATGTGTAGAAATTTCTTGTTTCTTCAAATAACTAGGGACCAATATATTTTTCAGGGATTTATTCTTCCTAAAAACCACTATTGGTTTGGAAGGAATTAGATCACCCAAGATGTTATCCTGTTTAAGTATGTTGTAATTCTTCTTCATAATATTTTTAATATCCCTATATTGATTATTAAATGTGGCCAAAAAAATTAGTTCTCTATCTCTATCTGGCCCATCCTGTTTTTCTTTCCGACTCAACAATGAATCTCTATTCATATTAGATACCTCCTGGTAAGCCTTATCTATAAGATGTTGTGGATATCCCCATGTTCGGAAACATGTTGCCATAGAATTGGCCTGGGATTGAAAACTTATTTGGTCTGAGCAGTTTCTTTTTAAGCGCATAAATTGGCTCTTTGGAATACTACGCTTCCATGAAGGATAATGTGCACTTTTAAAATGTAAATAAGCACTAGTACCTACTTCTTTAATAAAATTAGTTGTAACGATTTTATTGTCACAAACCACCACGGATACATCTAAAAACTCAACAGATTGTTTATGAAAAGTGTGTGAAAACCATAAAATATATTGATTGGAATTAAGACTATCAACAAAACTAAGTGCAGTGTCAGGGGACCCATCCCAAATCATAAATAGATCATCAATATACTGGCCATAGAGAACCAGGCTCGAGCCCAGCCTGCCACCCCAAATGAGTTGGTTTTCGACCTCACCCATATAGAGGTTGGCTTAGCTGGGCACGAACCTGGTTCCCATGGCCGTACCCATCACTTGTAAATAAAATGTGTCTAGAAAAATAAAATAATTGTGACTAAGAATAAACGAGATAGAGTCAACCAAAAATTCTTGTAGTGAGTCAAAGAGGTCCTCATCAAGAAGGAGACATGTCTGGATCGCCTCAACTCCCAAATCATGGGGAATGTTCGTATATAAACTCTGAATGTCCAGAGTCAAAAATGCATATGACTCTTTCCACTCAATATCTTTGATCAAATTAAAAAATGGGTAGTGTCACGAATATGTGATCTGAGTGTGGATACTCTGGGTTGTAAAAATGTGTCCACATAAAATGATAAATTAGCAGATAAAGAATTAATGCCAGAAATAATAGGATGCCTGGGAGGTGAAGTGAGGGACTTGTGAATTTTCGGCAAATGATAATAAATGGGAGTGACTGGAAATGGTGAATAAAAAAAGTGAAACTCATCCTTGGTGATGGTGTTATTATGAAGAGCAGTATCCAAAAGAGACTTTAATTCTAACAAGAATTTCTTGGTAGGATCAGAAGGTAATCTAGCATAGAATCTCACATCTCCCAACTGTCTCATGGCTTCAGCTATGCAATCCTTTTTGTCTTGGACCACAAGTCCCCCTCCCTTATCAGCCTCTTTTATAATAATAGATGAATCTTTGGTGAGGTTCTTAAGGGCTCTCTTTTCCCACTTGTTAAGATTAGTTTTTCTATGTTGACCTGACTGGTTTCGTGAACAAAGTTGTCTGAAATCCTCTAAGGTGGTTTTGTAAAAGCATTCAATGTTCATACTTTTCTGCTTAATCGGAAAAAACTCAGATCTCTGTTTAAATTTGTTTCGATTGATATTGTAAAGAGGTCTAGTAATTCTAGATGTTGTTAAAATATTATTTTCCTCCCATAGTTCATTAAGTATATCTAAACTCGATTGATCTGAGGAGTCCAAAACAATAGGAAAGGCTACCTCATTGTTTCTAGAGATAGATTTCTGAGCCAAATACCTCTTGTGACATAAATCCCTGATAAATTTGTTGAGATCAACAAAAAGCTCAAATTTATTTGGTGTACTTGATTATGCAAATTGTAAGCCCTTACATAGTAAGGACTTTTCAGCATCTGTCAATTTCTTAGATGAAAGATTGTAAATGGTATTATTACCAACAAGATTCTCTATTTTATTCTTTAATTTCTTAAGAGCCTCTTTCTTCCCCCCTCTTCTTCCTCTGTACTTGAATATCTTTGTCTTTTTGGTGTTTCTAGGATATAATCCCTGTTTCTGTTTAGCCTGTTGATGTGTGTCTGAAAAAACCTCATGAGAAGCTTGTTCAGATGAAGGGGGAATATTAATGTTGGTTTTAGGGCGAGCTCCTGTAGAATAAATCTGATCTCTTGAAGTCTCTTTTTGAGAGGGTCTGGTAATGTAAGAGTGTGAGGGATGCATGTTGGACTGTTTAAAACCACCGGTCGTGTTCCCACCCGGGGAGACGTGTCGCGGGCGATGACCAGAGAAAATTCTCTGTCTCGTCCCCCATCGCACGTCCCCAACAGGGACAGAGTCACGTCCGGTGGATCGCCCTGCATGAGATGGGTGATGGGTGATCCGTGGATTGGTATAGAAAGGATCCCTAGATCTTGTAATTCTTATGTGACCATTCTTATAGTCATCTGTATCTCTTGAATTTTTTACATTTATTTTCAACCAATATTTTTTCAAATTTATTTATTCTATCTACAATCATTTGATCTCTCTCTTGATATTCTTTCAACTGGTTAAGTGGTTCAATCCTCAGTCTCACTGTCTCTATTTCTTTCTCAATATTCTTTACTTTTTCCATCCTGTATTTAATAACAAGTTCCATCAATGAAAATGAACATTGATCCAATAGTTCTTCCCATTTGATTTGGAATTCTCCATCTTTATCAAAAATTGATGGTTTAGAAATTCGTAGCCCCCTAGGGATAATCTTATGTTCTATATATTTTTTAAGATTAATCCCATCGAGCCAATTTTTAGTTTCCACTTTCAGGAGTTCTTCCAAATGGTAGAATCCCTGTTTCAAATTATGTTCCTCATTGTTTGATTCTATTTCAGATGGAAAATTCCAATTAGATAAGTAGGTTTGCCTCCTTTTGGTTCTGTTTTCAAAATTGGATAAAGATCCCATAGCTGCAGCTCCTAAACAACAAAAAACCAAGAGAAACCACAGATCATAACTGAGTTATCAAGTAGGAGCGCTGCAATGGGTAGGTTTCCAATTAATTAAGAGCAGCTGGAAAATAGGGATAGTTAGTCCCTTAAACAAAGAAAACGCATACAAATAATACCAGCGCTCAAATGTGATAGCATTAAATATCCAACAAATTTCAATCAAGAACAATATAAAATACAGATATAAAAAACAAATGGTAAAACTAGTACGAAACAAGAAAATACTTAAAAAAGGAAATTTGCGTGCTGAGCAACATATAAACGTGAAGGTGATCCACCATATAAGCTGCATATGATCTGTTAGGTGGATAAGTTTAGCCATGGAATATTCCACAATGTCTCACTGCAGCCATAATATTAGTCTCTTATACCGCAATAGTCTTAGAAGACTTAAGAGTCCCAGATTAATAGTATGGTGAGAGGGGATGTGCACTCCCAATTGGAGATATAGTTACCAGTGTCAGTGTCCTAGATCGAATGGGGTCTTGATTTTAGCAATGCTCTCAGAGCTATCACAGATGGATACTCCCCCTGGGCATGGATCCTGGTCCAAATTCAAAATCTCCAGTGTTAGATAATCCCACCAAAGTATAGGGAAATATATGGACTCCAAGTGGTAAAGGTGGTCTCCTGTAAGCCAAGTCCTGACGCATTTCACTGCGTAGAGCCGCAGCTTTATCAAAGGTGATGTTACTCTAGCATAATGCCCTTTTTATTTCAGTTAGCTAAGATGTCAGCTGATTACCAGCTGATGTATATTAATATCATTCAGTATCAAATACAACAAAATAATACAACAAATTAATATCCAAAAAAATTTAAATAAGAACCACATTTATAGGTGGCAAACCCAAATATTAAATCAATATTCTAAAGCATTCTGATGGTTAAAATAACCCTAATTGTTCAATAACACTCACCAGCTGTTGCTGGAATACAATTAGTCGCATGTCTCTCTATCTGTAAAGGAAACATGGAAATAATCTAAGTTCCGTCCACGTGATGGAGACAAATGTCACATGGAACTCACATGACAAAGAGTGGATCCCATTGGTGTTGTCAAAGTGATGGTGGTCCAGATGCTGACCACGTGATGTAAACAAACACCATGCGGTCAGCCTGTGATGTAAAGACCAACCAACGTAGGTCACATCTCGCGATATTGTGATGTTCAATTACCCCTGGGAAAGCACAGCACCCTCGTAGGTACTGCCCGCGTGATGTAAACAAAGCTGTGATTGTGATTGATTGTGTAGAGATACTGCCTCCTTGGTACCAATTCTTTAAATGTATTTGTATTGTTTATTGTGGGTTATATGCCTTCAACATCAAAGACAGGATTAAAGGAACTCATGTATTTACAAAACCAGATACCAATTCTTCATTTGTCTTGGAGGTTGTTGCTTCTACTCATAGAAGGCTCCCTCGGGACATGGTATCAGTTTGTTTTCTATTCACTCCAATTCCAACTTGCTGAGAGAAACTAGGTTTAGGTGACAAACAGCAATGGTGGTTATTAGTACTGGAAGGGTGTCCTCATTTGTTGGAATGGACAATATTTCTAGTAACAATTTATACTAATCAAAAACAACTTCTATTACTTGCAATTGGCTCAATGTTTAAATCCTTTTCAGTCTATATGGTCATTGTTTATTGCTAATTTCGATCTGACCAGCCATATACCAAAACGTAAATAAAAAGATGATGCTTTCTCCCACTCTTTTCATCTGCTGGTGAAGAAAGAATAAACCTATAAGTCACCCTTAGTTTTATTATTTTCACACCACTCTTAAGCTTAAACAAAATAATAAATAACGACATGAGAACTATTTACCAAAATGAGGTGGAGTTTCCACCTCATGCGCAAATCATCCTGGGTAGTAGCACTAGGATGTAGACCTGGTCCTCCCATAAGTAGTGACTGACTCACCTCTCTCAAAGGGAGTATGCTAGCCAAGCTCTGCTGCGATAAATTGAGCCACCGAGGAGCATTGCTTTCTGCCAAGCTACGCCTCGCCTGTTGGAAGAAAACAAATAAAAGATACATTCCAGCAACAAGATATTGGTACAAACCAACTGACGAATAAATCAGGTGGGTGGGTGGGATCACAAACTGGAAAGAGGAAGTTAACCCCTCCTCCAGCCATAATATAGCACTGCTAAACCCCACCTAAACGGAGCAGCTAATAGGCTAGCTATCTTGATTGACACCTTGAAATAACCAATTATAAATTATCAACACCAAACCAGCTCTAACTAGTATTGCTCCAATAAAAAAACTGTGTGCTTATATCCTCTCAAGCTCATGCAAGCATTCGAGTATTTTAAGTGACCCATAGTTTTATTATTTTTACACCACTTTTAAGCTTAAACTAAATAATAAATAACGACACAACAACTGTATAAATTGGATAAAAGAGGTCACAGCCAAATTTATTAATATCAAATTAGAGTTAAGCCTGGTGGCGAAAAAGCAGTGCTCCCCCAGTCCACAGCCCATATAAGGATTTATTTACCAAAATGGGATGAAGTTTCCACCCCATGTGCAAACCATCCTGGGTAGTACCACTTCCCATTAAATAGCCCAGTGCTGGTCCCTCCCTAGGATGGAGATCTGGTCCTCCTGTAAAGTAGTGACCGACTCGCCTCTCTCAAAGGGGGAATACTAGCTAAGCTCTGCTGCATTAAATTGAGCTGCCAAGGAGCACTGCTTTCCACCAAACAACTGTGGACAGATGACTACGTAATGCCACCAAGACCCTTACCTCTAGCTTTAATCCAGACCTGACAAAATGGCTGTGACAAATATCTCCAAACCTTCTCCTGTGAGGAGAACCCCATCTGGCCTATGTAAATGTTCCTCCTCATAATGAAGATGAGGGTGTCTTATAACATGTTCGTTTAAACCAACTACAAACCTAGACACTGCAGCATTCAACTTTCTCCTAACCCTATCCAAAGCTGCACCACTTTGAGTATCATGCAAAAACCTCCGTGGGATGACCTCTGACCAATATACTGTAGTTTAACCTGTGGCCAAAAGTCATCAATTATCTTCAAATCCTGTTTAATGGCAATAACCAACTGCGCTCCTTTACAAGTACCCAGATCATTACCACCTAAGCGCATCACTAAACAGTCTGGGGCCCTCCACTTGCTCTCTGAATGCCAAAGAAGGTCCAAAAGACCACTGCACCACTCCACCTAAACCCTCTCAAGCCAATCTAGCAGATTCCACAAAGGGCTGACATAGCACAAACATATCTGCTAGCCCAGTAAACAAAAGAATGTCCTACAATCCACACACAAGCTTTCACCAAACCTGAAATGTGAAAGATTTATAACAAGGCATTATTAATGTATAATCATTAAACTTTTAACTAAGGAATGGGAAAACTGAACTATTTGGGTGACCCAGATGGCGGTGAATGAGACAAAACCTCTATGTATTTTTGTAGGCAAAAATGAAAAGAACTCCAATCCCCTTAGTGGCAGGTAGCTTAAGGCCCTGGGTTTCCCAAAGAACAAACTCGCAGGGAGCGCTGCTACAGTACTTCTGAAATTTATTACCTCCATCTGGGTTATATAACCCTTGTAAGCAGAAGACTTCCACCTACCTAATTGCTTAAGTGCCTCAGCGGAATAACCTGACTCTGTCACGCATAGTATGAACTGCCTACCTTAAAACCCATATATCTAAATGAACAGGGATGTAGGGGAAGCAACCTAAAAGCACTCAATATCTATCTTTGCTAACAAAGCCCCTTTACCAAACCCTGAACTATAATAAGGGCATCCTCGAATGATTGGTAAGTGATGCTGCAATCCTCTGGATCTATAGCATCATTCACCAAACCACACTCCAGGTAATAGGTGTTGTATTAACCTGAATTTCCCCTGCTCCTTCTTTGGCACCACACCAAGTGGTGAAATACAAAGATATCTCAATGGAGGTAAGGTAAAAGGGCCACGCATTTACCCAATCTGACCTCTGAATCTGTTTTCTCTACAACCACCTCTGGTAAATCCCTAGCTGATTTTAAATTCCTTTTGGCTAGAACTAAAACTGGATGAACTAATGGCAGTCTAAAACCCTCTTTGAAACCTTTTAATAAAAATTCTGCCTCCTTCCTAAGAGGATAGGAGGCTCAAACAATGTTCGAAAACGTCATGAGTGATTGTGAACATGTGGACATACTAACCTTTTCTTATTCGCTCTTTAACCTTGGTCCTAACCCCTCTCAAAATTGTGGTGTTGGAGCAGTGAACTGCATCCGGAGCCGAACTGGCTGCTATACATCCTGCTCTTTTAGGACTATTGCACTTGCCCTTTACTTGCTGCACAAAGTACTTCATTAGCTTCCGCAGCTTTTCCGTGGAGCTAAAAGAATCAGAAGATTCTTCAGAATGTGATATCGGAGCTCTAACATTAGCTGAAGTGTTCTTCTCACTTTATCCAGATGTCAAAGAAACCACCACCCTGACCACAGATGTAGAAACCTGTCCCTCATTGCACGGTGCACCAACCGCACTTTGACACATCGACAACTAATCCTCCTTGACTATGGATGTGGATGTTGAAGCAGCCGCTACCATATGAACCAAGGAACCTGCAAATTTGGAACATCTGCATTAGAGACAGAAACTTCAAGAACACTAGCAGCAACTTGTGGCACCAGAACAATCTGTGGCAATGGGGTTGCAGGGGGCTTAGGTGGTAATGCCTGCACTGGAACAGGGGGCATTGCTGGTGGAAGAGCCTGTGGAAGGGGGGGTTGGACCACTTGCTGTGGGCTTGCATGCTGGGCAGGCACATATTGTACCTGCTGAGCATAAGGTTAAAAAGTGCAGGGGCAGCAACATAATGCTGGATAAATTGTCCCGCTGCATGTGCAAAGAGGGAGTGCAAAACTGCTGACTAACACATGCGAATTGAGAATGCAATGGCTGTAGGCAAAAACCTTGGTTAAAATAAAATGTGAAGCATGCATCCCTCCCTGTGTGCCCACTGCAGCTGATGGAGAGGGAATAATGGGAACAAAAGACCTGGGAAAAGAGTCCCCACCTGGTGGAGCAACTAGACTGTGAAAGGAGCCCCCACCAGTTGAAGACTGACAGCTGCACAACTGCCTACAAAAATGACACCTGGGAGAGGACAGCACTCTATTTACTGGTGATATGTTTAACCCCCCAGCTCCTGGAACCATGAGGGTTGAAACTGAGGGGGTTAGGATCTCCTCAGTCTCTAAAATGGTACCCACGACCTGGTGGGTGGGGCTTGTGGCCCCGGATTGACTGGCTAAAACCTCCATCGGTGAACAGAGAAGCCAGCAGGTGGAAAGAGAAGGAGTCGGCGGGGTTGAATGGGGCTAGCTACAGCCGCCATGGCGGCTGACAAGGGGCAGGGGACGGAGCGCGCTGAAGACAAGCCCGCACTGCAGGTGACAGAGGAAGCAGCGGTGACTGTTAGAGGTCTCTCTGCTTCTACCAGGAGGCCGGAATGGGGGAGCATTACTGCAGTGACAAGGCATGGTGAGGGAATAGAGATAAATGGGGAAACAAAGGTGTGTTAACAGCAGAAAACAGGAGGAGGGGAGGAAAGAAAAGAATGAAATAAAGCAATGAAAGGAAAAAATTGGGAAAATATGAAGTAAATAAAGGAAAAGCAAAGCAAAAACAGTTTATAAAAGAAATTAGAAGAATATAGAGGGACAGAAAGCAAAACCACAATATTTATAGTGACAAAGTGTACTTAGTGCGGATCACAAACTGGAAAGAGGAAGTTAACCCCTCCTCCAGCCATAATATAACACTGCTAAGCCCCACCTAAATGGAGAAGCTAATAGGCTAGCTATCTTGAAAGACACCTTGAAACAACCAATTATACATTTTCAACACCAAACCAGCTCTAACTAGTATTGCTCCAATAAAAAACAGTGTGCTTATATCCTTTCAAGCATATGTAAGCATTTGAGTATTTTAATAAATCCAAACAGAAAATATTGTGATGCATTTCCATGGATTTTTAGGGCTGGGATGATAGTTAAACATCCACACAAATGTACAGTATATATTAATCACAATACTTTATAATCAATAAATCACATATAAAATATTATAAAAATTACATCAATAACAATAGCAATAAAAGTAGTGAAGTATATTCATTAACTGTTTTTATGGGACTCCTCTATGTAAGTATAATAAAGCATACATCATGTTTCCATGTGCTGTTTTAGGATATAGTCAGTATGACTCATCTGCTTATCATCAGTAATGTAGTGGACAAACTGAAAAGGGAATACAGGAGTTAGAGAAATTAAGAAGGATCAGGTGGAGTTACTGCAATGTGCAGAATTTGCTCACAATAATCTCATCCTTGTCCTTTTCTCCCTTCTTAATCCAGTTTGGCTTTCACCCTGCTTTACCACAGTATAACCTTACCCCATAGTCCTAGTTCCTGCTCTTCAGCCCACAGTTAAAATATTTTAGATGTACTGTATGTTCAAGAAGAATTTTTATTTTTTAGAAATTAGTTGCCAAATGTAAGAGACAAAACCTGGCTATCTAATGCCATTTGCCTAAAGACACCAACCAGTGGCAGCTCCGATTGTCTTCAGGAGGGCTGCCACTGCACTGCCTGTCCATGTGTGCAGAGCGGCAAAAAAAACTTTGTGCATAAGCCCCTGGCTTCTAGGAACTGCTTTAGCTGCAGTCCCTTGAAGCCCATTATGGCTGACAGGGGAATTTGTGCATGGGCACATCTACCCCTTTTCCCCCTCTGCTTGTACGGACTGCACCTGCTGCAGCCCCTAGAAGAATATTAGAGCTTTTGGAAAGGCAAGGGAATGGATTCCCATTGGAAGCACTATCTGCCGATCACAGTCAAAACCTGATTATCCAGCATGTAATTAGCACATAGTGCTTACAATGGGAAGTCATTACAATCACTGGGGGCTCACTGGTGGTGGTGGATTTTTACTGTGGGTGCTGCAGCCCATAAATAAAATCTGCCACTGGGACCAACTATGAATTGTTACTCCGGTAGCCCATATGACTTGAGTAATTTTGTTCAACCAGCAAAATAAATAAATTTGAATTTCAACAGATTTTGCTTCCATTGTATTTAAAGGCAGTGTTTAATTTTTATTTGATTGTTGTTGGGTGAAATCTTCAGATATTCAAGCTCGTAGACTACTTCACACAGTATCTTTCACAAGAACTTTCCCTCAAAATATTTTATGGGGTGTTCAGAGTTCCCCCTTAAATAGCAATAATGTCACACACACTGGAACCTATAGTACTTGAGTGGGTCTGGTAACTATGGTATCCACGCTCTTGGCAGCATTATTGTGCTGCTATGCCCTCTCCTGCTGCTCGGCAGGCATCCTAATGTATACTTTATGTGCAGGTGTGTGGCACTTGCTATGATTTATACTTCCAGTCATGTGATCTATTGTGTTAAGTTATTGCAAGATTGATTAGTTCTGTCTATTTAAATAAATTAACTGACATCAGACCTTGCCAGAGTATTAGGTCTAACATCCTGATCCCCAGAATTCCAGTACCTATTCCAGTTCTTGATGACTACTGTCTGAATTCCTACTGCTCAGCCTGGCAAGTTGTGACCTCTCTCTTTTGCCTGCTAAATTGGTATCTCACCTCTGATTCCCTGGTTTTGACTCCTGGTTGCTCCTGTTGATTGCCCTGGATTCACTCACTGCTTTTTCTGTCACAGATTTGAGTATCAGTTATTGGCTAGTCTGAATACTCTCCAGACTATTACCAGTCTCTCACATTAAGAGTCCAAGGGGACTGCAACCTGTGAATTAGGGGCAGCAAAGTCCAAGCCTCCTTGTAGGGAACCAGTGGTGCATTAAACTCTGTACCTCTGTAACATGCAACTCTAATCTTAAATTGATCATTCTGAATCCAGTTATTTTAGTATATCTGTATCAGTTTCACTTTCAGAAATGAGCCTTAGTTAAATAACTGATGTACTTTGTGACCAAGGACAATATATATGAGGTATTAGTTCCACATGAGATGATCCACTGAATATTGTAGCAATAGAGAGAGTAAAAAAAAATCACAATTGATGGGTGCTGACTAAAACCAATCCCTATGTGATACACAGTCCTCAAAAACCACTAATCAAAAGCAATATACAAGCATAAAAAGATATATATACCCATACAATATGAATGCTGCCATATACGCTGGGTAGTCCCCCAGGAAATATATCAAAAATAAAATAAAAAATGGCTTTTTAGAGCAAATTGCAGTATTAGATTGCCAAAAAATGACATGCATAAATATATAAAGAAATTAATAAATGAATACTGTGTGTGCAACCTATGAAAATATGTAAACAAAGTTAATAAGCACAATATACAATCTGAATTTTCCAACAAGTGCATAAAATAAAGTTATATGAATAACATTAGACTCAAGGTATAAAATGGGGTATATTAAAACATTAGAGAAAAGGACCAATCCGTGTTTGCAGAAACACTGTATAGTAATAAGATGGAGGATCCAAATATAGTCACCGGGTGCCTGCTCAGTCCTTTAGAGTGCAATTAATAATCAGGGCCGTAGCTAGGGCAGAGGCGTCACTAGGGTTGGTGTCACCTGGTGTGGTAGCTCATGGTGTCACCCCCCCCTCTCACTTTCCATAGATGTTATATTACTGTGACCATGGTATCCAGGGGTGAAAGAGATGGGCTGGATACAAGGGTCACAGTAATCTAACATCTATGGAAGGTGAGATATCGAGTGGTTTCCAGAATCTAAAACTTGAGGACTCCCTTGGTTGTTCATGCTGATACATAAGTGGTGTATTCCACTTAATAAAGGTACACCCCTATTCACATAGAGGGTGACCACATCTGGTGAAGGTTACCGATATGTAATAATATTGCACTAGGAGGCGCTCCTTATCCACCTTTTGTTTTGTAATATATATATATATATATATATATATTTATATATATATATTAGGGATGTGCAGGCTCGGATAGGTTCGAGTTTGCACGTGGAGTTCGGATTTTTCCCTCCAAAAAAACGGAACTCAGAACGAGGCAAAACGTCATCTTACATGGACGAACATCATCATTCCTGGTCTTTTGTCCAGGAATGATGATGTTCGTCCATGTAAGATGACGTTTTGCCTCGTTCTGAGTTCCGTTTTTTTGGAGGGAAAAATCCGAACTCCACGTGCAAACTCGAACCTATCCGAGCCTGCACATCCCTAATATATATACACAGCTACAAAAGACGGTGCACTCCACAAAAATTGATGTATTCAAATATGCACGTTGGACACCAACGTTTCGGGACCACCAAGTGTTACCTTGACAAAGGGACATTGTGGTCCCGAAATGTTGGTGTCTAACATGCTTATTTGAATACATCAATTTTTGTGGAAGCCTCTGAGTGCCGCCGTCTTTGTAGCTGCTTGTGGACTGTATTTACGTGGAGGGCACCAGAGCTGCTGAATGCTGCTCAGAGTGAGTGCCGATCCAAACAGGCTACACAATGCCCACAGTAGTGCCCCTTATACAATTATGACTGTAGTAGTGCCCCTTATGCAATGCCCACTGTAATAGTGCCCCTTATACACAATGCCCACAGTAGTGCTCCTTATACAATGACTGTAGTAGTTCCCCTTATACAATGATGACTGTAGTAGTGCCCCTTATGCAATGCCCCCAGTAGTAGTGCCCATTATGCAGTTCCCCTTGTAGTAGTGCCCTTTTATGCAATACCCCCTCTAGTTGTGCCCAATATGCAATGCCCCTGAATTAGAGCCCATTATGCTGTAGCCCCAGTAGTGCCCCTTACAGTACCCCCAGTAGCACCCATTATACTGTACCACCAGTAGCTCCCCTTATGCAGTGCACCCAGTAAAGTCCCTTATGCAGTGCCCCCAGTAATGCCCCTTATGCAGTGGCCCCAAAAATGCCCCTTATGCAGTGGCCCAAAAAATGCCCCTTATTCAGTGGCCCCAGTAATGCCCCTTATTCAGTGGTCCCAGCAATGCCCCTTTTTCAGTGACCCCAGTAATGCCCCTTATTCAGTGGTCCCAGTAATGTACCTTATTCTGTGGCCCCAGTAATGCCCCTTATTCAGTGGCCCCAGTAATACCTCTTATTCAGTGGCCCCAGTAATGCCCCTTATGCTGTGCCCCCTTCCCTGTGCACTGTCCACTACTTACCCTCTCTTCTTGACCTGGCCTGCACTCGAGGCCTGTCACTTGCTAAATAAATGGTCCTCTCTCTGGCAGCGCTCACAGTCGTAGTCCCTCCGGCTCCTTCTTCTTCTCCCGCAGACTCCCAGAAGCACAAGCGGAGCCAGCGTGCAGCGCGCGATGACGTCATCGCGGCCGGCGTCCAGCACCACACACAAGCACAGAGATTCTCTGTGCCTGTGTGTGTCTCTGGATGCCGGCGCGATGACAGAATTAGCTGAGCGCTGAAGGCGGTGGCGTGAAGGACCAGCGGCATCCAGCTCATGGAGTCGGCGGGGACCAAGTGCGGTGGAGATGTATCTGAGAAGGGTGTGGCCCGCGGGTGTGAGTGCTGCTCTTCTTGGTGTCACCCCTTTGAAGGGTGACACTCGGTGCGGGCCGCACCCCCCGCACCTACCTAGTGACGCCACTGAGCTAGGGTAGTGTGGCCTGTGCCATCGCACAGGGCACCACAGGTCAGGGGGCGCTGTTTGGGCCTGTCAAATTTCTGTTTATTATCATTCTTGCTTGTAGCTTCCTCTTATTTCATCCCCAGCATTTCCTGGCCTCTCATATCTCTTCCCTGGCCCTTCCCCCATGAAGCCATGGCCCTTTTTTGGGTGCATTATGTCCCTTTGAAAAATGAGGGAGGCGCCAATGCTCTTTCTGGCACAGGGCACCAAAAAGTCTAGTTACAGCTCTGTAAATAATGTCCAGCTGGGTTAGAATAACCTGCAGCCTGTATAGTCCCTTGGCTGTATAGTGCTACCAATTAATTAGGTTCCAGAGTGGCTTGGCTTGTATTCATCTGGTTTTTGATGGAAAAAAGGTATTAATCCATAAATAGTGCCCAATGGGTTGTCCAATAAATGAAAAGTATTCTCTGGTGATAAGTCTGACTCATTTCCCTGTCAACAGACAGCTTTTTCAAAGACAATATCCTTATATATCCCTATATTGCCTTTGAAAAAGCTGTCTGTTTTTGGCAATTTAATATTGCAATTTTGCACTATATGCTCTAAAAAGCCATTTTTAGTTTATTTTTGCATATTGTAGCAGTCCACAAAATGGCTGCCTCTTCGATTTCATTTAGCAAACTAAAAAAATAGAGATGAAGAGCAGAATTACATTTGCTTTTGACTAGAAATAAAAAGGGGTTGTCAGATTACAAACACTTCAAGGTATAGATTTACTAAGGCTTCTAAAACAGACAAGTTAAATATCAATTCTACTTATCAAATTAGTAGTTTCTAGGTGCTGAACAGATGAAGATAGAACAAAATTAAATGACAGATTTTGGAATAACTGTTGCTTCATCTCTAAATAACCTCAATATGTGTAAGCACAATTTCCCGGTAATATACCCAGTCAAATTTAAATTGTATCGTTAGACGTTTGTTATTAAAAAGTAAAAATATGAAAATGTAATAATTCTATTCAGCCTTTTGTGCTGAATTTGAGTTTAAATGCAGCTGATCAAATTGAGCCCATTTTGTTCATTTGGATTAATATTATGCAGTCGTTTTCAGTCAGGTTAATTAAAAAATAAACTGATGTAACGCAAAAATGTAATAAGCTGACTGCAGCTTAATTGTTCTATTTTTAAATGACATTTCTTCTTGCTCTAATAATCAGATGTTACAAAGTAGGTGGCCGATCACCTACTATCTATGCTAAAAAAGTAAAATGTAATAAAGATAACCAACTTCTAATGAAAAAGAAGAGCTTTGGCTCTCACCATAACTTAAGAATGAATGTGTGTTGAGTGAGGAAGAGAAGCAGTAACATGCTATGCTATAATTTATACTTGCAGTCATGTGATCTATTGTGTTGCAAGATTGATTAGTTCTGCCTATTTAAATAATTCAACTGAGATCAGACCTTGCTAGAGTATTAAGTCTAAGGTTTTATACAGGTGCTGGTATGTACTGTTAAACCAAGCAGCTACTTAGAAAAAAGATAGTCAGTACCTTTGATATTAAACCAATTAAAACAAACAAAATAGTAGCGCTAGTCTAAATTGAATACATATGACAAATGTTAAAACAATGCATATAGCAATAGATGAAATATAAAAACAATGGATTTAATAGACAGTAATTAGCACAAAATAAAAATATCTTCATATCCTTCGTATAAACGAGCAAATTGCACTACACACATTAAGTCATATGTGATTGGGATGAATGCCTATAACCGGAAGTATTATTAAGGTTACTATACCAACAATAAAATTATATATCACCAGATCACGTGTTGTTTACATCAAGTGATTGGGATGAATGCCAAAAAACAGAAGCTTTGTGATTACATGTGATTACATGTATATATATATATATATATATATATATAGATGTGTGTATATATATATATATATATATATATACACACACAAACAAACAGATTTGTAAATGAGAACAGATCAAAAAGGTTTTTAATTAGGAAATAATGGGTCTGCCTCCAAAATTTTATTTTTGAGTTTTAGATATGTGCATTGTATTTCTAAATTGGTTGGTTGATTGCGATCATGTGTTCATGAGCGGCCATATTAGGATGGGTATAAACATGCCGACCCAGGCACACACCAAACGCCTTTGAAAAAGCTGCAACAACATCTACCCTCACCCACTTACCTGTCCACTGTGAGACCGTTTAGAACTACTGCAGGTCAGCCTGAACCAGCCTCCAGGATATAAAGAACTAATACAGCTGCCATTGGACACCAAATCTGTCATTATTCCCCTCTGGACTGTTCCACATACAGACACTGTTACTATCTGAGGGTCTCATCTTGCATCTGGACAAATAAGAGATTACCCCTCTATCGGTGGAATGATTTGGTAAATATTTGCCTATCACGCAGTCCTTTCTATTGACTTTCATTCCGTGACATCACCAGTTATTAGCCAGGAGGCATTTTATAAGAACAGGCAATCACTGACATTTTTCTGCATATATAACTTACAGTAGGGGTCTATTCATCATCACTTAATTTCTACAAAAGCAGGTGAAAATGCACATTTTCACCCGCAATTGTAGAAATTAATTATTCAGGCCATTCATCAAAAAAGTAAAGCAGGAGATATCACAGATATCTCCTGCTTACCTCCCTTTTGCGGAATGGCCCGATGTCTTCATACACTAGAATGGGAACAGAGTTTATCAAGCTCAAAAAAATACATATTTTTGGAGCTTGAGTGCGGGAGCATTCACCATCTTCAGATAGCGAGTGCTCCCACTCCAAGCTCGCAACCCGCTCCTTCCCTAGGGAGAAGTCCCAGGTTGCGAAGAGGGATCTTTTTGGATCCTTCCACCCTGTACAGCCCCTTTCGCTGGACGTCGGTGCTGTTCTGCGCATGCGCGACCTGTAGGTCAGGCATGCGCACTAGTATCACTGCTCTGAAGGGAGCAATGAAACCGTTAATGTGGACAGCTGATTTTCGATTCAGCTGTCTCCATGCTCCGCGGCAAGTTACAATGTTAATTATTCGGACCCTGATAATTAACATCACGAATAGACCCCTTAATGTGGATGAGGCAATTTGCTTATTTATATGAAGATATATTTATTTTGTGCTACTTACTGTCTACTAAATCCATTGTTTTATATTTCATCCATAGCTACAATATACAGAATGCATTGTTTTTAAATGTGTTATATGTATTCAATTTAGACTAGCGTTACTATTTAGCTTGTTTCATTGGGTTTAACTTCCTGATCTCCAGAATTCCAGCATCTATTACAAAGTATATATGTATTCCACATTGAGTTGTCATCTGCAGAGGAACTTCATTAATCTTGCACCAGACCATCAAGTTATATTGTAGAGATGTGCAAAGTAGTCTGTAACATTATTTTATGAAGTTGTGTGAAGATTCTTACAGGAGTCAGACATATCTCTTTGAACCAAACAATGTTGCCCAGTTGAATGCTTGCGTGTTTACTGTAGCTGTCAAAGTACTGCACTTTATTGAAAATGTTAGAGATTTTAATGCAATTATTTTTATCAAGAATATAAGATTTAGTTTTAGCATACAGTAAAGTTTACATGTCTCATGAAAAGGTAAAGCAATGCTAATTTCATTTGATTACTGATAAAGACCTTCTGACTGATTTTCAGGAAAACTGTAAAAAAAATTATAATCTGACAACAAGGTGTCACGCTTGGCGCTGGGGAAGTGGAAACTCTGGGTCCGGGTTGCAGGAGGAAACGAAGGCGAGGGGCCTGGATATATGTTCTCCTCATCCACAGCTATCGAGTGTTGACGAGACCTTGGCAATGGTGCGGAGTCTAACCCACAGGATGGTGTTCGCCAGTAACCCCTCCAATCGGGATTTGGGCTTAGCTGCACCCTGTGAGCAGGTCGCGGTCCTTTGACCAGGTACCCGAGCTCAGTGGGAATTGGAGACACAAATAACCGTGGCCCTAATAAGAGATGCCTAAGATTTAAGGCACTGTGGAGTGATCCACAAACAACGTAAAGAAGTCTGGCAATACTGTAGCACAAAGTTCACTAGTGACACGTTTAGCACACAGGCAGATATGGTAATTCACTGTTGTATGAAGTTCACTAGAGGCTCGTTTAGCACACAGGCAGATGGTAATTAACTGTTGCACCTGGTTCACTAGAGACTTGTTTAGCACACAGGCAGATGGTAATACACTGTTGCATGAAGTTCACTAGAGACACGTTTAGCACACAGGCAGATGGTAATTCACTGTTGCACAAGGTTCACTAGAGACACGTTTAGCACACAGGCAGATGGTAATACACTGTTGCAAGAAGTTCACTAGAGACAAGTTTAGCACACAGGCAGATGGTAATTCACTGTTGCACAAGGTTCACTAGAGACACGTTTAGCACACAGGCAGATGGTAATACACTGTTGCAAGAAGTTCACTAGAGACACGTTTAGCACACAGGCAGATGTTAACTCACTGTTGCACAGGGATCACAGTAACGTCTTGGCACACAGGCAGAGATGGAACATACTGTAGAGGAAATAGAATACCAGGAACCTGGACCGGAACTGAACTAGGGACTAGGAGACAACCGTTGTTCAGGCAGTTTGCAGAAAGGTGGAAGCAGGCTATATACCCCACAGAACCCTTTGATAGGTGCACAGCGATCAGCTGATGCTCACCTATCCCAGGCTGGAAGTACAGTCACATGGGCCGACTGACATGGCGGCGCCCATGCCGGGAACCCCAATTCCAGACACCGGACCGCCCGCAGTCCCCTATGCAAGGGGAGAATGCTCAGCATCCTCTCAGCCACCGCGCCAGCTGCCCGACCGCCCGGGAGATCAAAGGAAGCCAGCGAGGAGGTAAAGCCATGCTGATCCCTGGCAGAGCCCTGACAGTACCCCCCCCTTTCAGGGTGGGCACCAAACACCCCATAGGCTTATTTGGAAATTTCTTATGGAAATCTTGGACCAACCGTGGAGCATGCACATCGGAAGCCTTGACCCAAGCCCTTTCTTCGGGACCATAGCCCCTCCAATCGATGAGGTATTGAAGAGAATTAAACTTAAGGCGTGAATCCAAGATCTTCTCCACTTCAAACTCAGTACCCTGTAAAGTCTGTACTTGAGGCAATTTGGGAGGAACAATTTGAAATCAATTGAGCACCAGAGGACGTAAGAGAGAAATATGGAATGTATTGCAGATTTTCATTTGTGGAGGAAGTTCCAACTTATGTACTACTGGATTGATTATCTTAATGATGCGATAGGGGCCAATAAAGCATGGAGCAAGTTTCATTGTGGGTACCTTCAAACGAATGTTCTTGGAAGATAACCAAACCCTATCCCCAACTTTTAAAAAGGGAACAGCCAAACATTTCCTATCGGCAAATCTCTTATAATTCTTTGAGGATTGTACCAAGGAATGGTGAATTTTATTCCACAGGGTTGAAAATGACTCAATCTCCTTGACTGCTGCCGGAACTTCTACCGCTGGAAGATGTTCGAAGTCAGGGACTAGGGGATGTCTACCGAAGACAGTGAAGAAGGGTGCGGACTTGGATGACGAATGATACTTAAAATTGTGAGAAAATTCTGCCCATGGTAGAAGGTCCACCCAATCATCCTGAGAAGATGATACAAAAAGCCTGATGAAGGTCTCAAGTTCTTCATTAACCCTTTCGGTTTGACCATTCGTCTGAGGGTGGTATGCTGAAGAAAATTTTAATTTAACTCCACATGTATTGCAGAGGGCTCTCCAAAATTTGGCCACGAATTGGACCCCACGATCAGAGATTATCTCCTTAGGGAGACCATGTAATCTGAAGATATCCCGGATGAATATTTTAGCCAATTGAGGAGCCGATGTAAGACCAATCAGAGGAACAAAATGTGCCATTTTTGAGAAGCGATCCACGACCACCCATACCATATTGTGTCCCTTGCATCGAGGTAGCTCGGAAATGAAGTCCATAGAGATATGAGTCAATGGGGCAACTGGAACCGGCAATGGGCGTAATGGACCCATCACCCTCCTGCGAGGTGTCTTATGCTGCGCACATTTAATACAGGACAGGACAAATTCTCTGACATCTCCCTTCATGATGGGCCACCAGTAGGAACATAGTAGGAATTGATAAGTTTTAGTGATTCCTGTATGACCAGCAAATAACGAAGCGTGAGCCCATGTCAACAGTTTTTTACGTAAACTGGGAATAATAAACATTTTTCCCGGAGGCGGAGAGGATATCTGTGTAGGAGCAAAAACAATTGGATCAAGAATTGGACGTATCTGCGGATGGTCCTCTTCCTCTACCATAGTCATAAAAGAATGGGAGAGAGCATCCGCTTTTTTGTTTAAAATGCCTGGGCGAAATTGAAGCCTTAGATTGAACCTGGAAAAAAAAAGAGACCATCGGGCCTGCCTGGCATTCAATCTATGAGCAGTTTGTAGATAAGTTAGATTCTTATGGTCTGTAATGACCGTAACTGGAAATCTAGCTCCTTCCAGAAGATAACGCCATTCCTCTAGTGCCAAGCGTATAGCTAATAGTTCCTGATCTCCAATAATATAATTTTTCTCTGCGGGAGAAAATTTCCGGGAGAAGAATCCGCAGGGGTGGATCTTCCCATCTTCAGCGATCTGAGACAATACGGCCCCAATTCCAACAGAGGATGCGTCCACTTCTACCGTAAATGGTTGATCCAGCTGAGGCTGGCGGAGAATTGGGGCTGTGGAAAATGCAATTTTTAATTTTTTAAAAGCTTGTATTGCTGGATCAGGCCAAGAGGATGGGCTGGCTCCCTTCCTTGTGAGAGAAGTGATAGGAGAGACCAATGTGGAGAAATGTGGAATGAACCTCCTATAATAATTTGCAAAACCCAAGAAACATTGAGTAGCTTTCAACAAAGTAAGCTGAGGCCAGTCGGCAATAGCTTTCAGTTTATCAGGGTCCATTTGAAGAATTTTTCCAAAGATTATATGCCCCAGGAAGGGTACCGAGGTATGATTAAAGAGGCATTTTGACAACTTTCCAAAGAGACGATGATTTCGGAGACGAGACAACACTTCTAGTACATGCCGTTGATGGTCTTGTAAGTTTGCAGAAAAAATTAAAATATCATCGAGATAAACTGCCACAAAATTATAGAGAATGTCCCGAAAAATCTCGTTGACGTAGCCTTGAAATACAGCTGGCGCGTTACAGAGTCCAAAAGGCATTACCAGGTACTCGAAGTGTCCATCCCTAGTATTAAAAGCAGTTTTCCACTCATCCCCTGCCTTTATCCGAATTAAATTGTAGGCCCCGCGTAAGTCTAGTTTGGTGAAAATCTGAGCTCCTCGGACCTTGTCAAAAAGTTCGGAAATCAGGTGTAGTGGATACCGATTCTTTATCGTAATTTGGTTTAGGCCCCGATAATCTATACAAGGGCAGAGCCCTCCGTCCTTTTTCCCTACGAAGAAGAACCCTGCTCCAGCAGGAGAGGATGACGGCTGAATAAATACTTTATCAAGGTTGTCCTTAATGTACTCTGCCATAGCGGTAGTCTCAGGAACAGATAATGGATAAACATGGCCACGAGGAGGGGTCTTCCTCGGAAGCAGGTCAATAGCACAATCCCATGGTCGATGCGGAGGGAGTTTATCTGCCGCTTGTTCGCAGAATACATCAGCGAAATCCTGGTAGGGCTCTGGTAAATTGGACTGAGAGGGACCCACAGAGATAGAGGGTGGAGAGAACACCTCGGATGGACAGGTAACTGTGGTTAACTTACGCAAAGGAACCACCTTGGTCAAACACTTCTGTAACCAACTTGATCCCCAGGACAAAATTTGCATCTTATTCCAATTGAACACAGGGTTGTGCTTTTTTAACCAGGGTAGCCCCAACACCAGCTCGTAGGGAGACTTAGGTAACACAAATAATTCCAGCCATTCCTGATGAAGACATCCAATCTTGATGGATACTGGATGGGAGAGAGAAGAAAGAGATTCTCCTAGCACTGTTTTACCATCTAAGCCGGAGAGTGGGTAATGGAACGACAGGAATACCTAGAGTCCAAACGAGAGTATCTGAAATGAAATTGCCTGCCGCTCCGGAATCAATTAGAGCTTCAACCCTCTTTGTCCTGGACCCATGGGAAAGCGGCACTGGTAGAAGACTGTCTGTTATTTGGGATGACTTGGACATAACCCCTAACTGAATGCTCCCTGCTTCAGTCAGGGTCTTGCATTTCCCGCAAGCAGAGGACAATTCTTCAAAATGTGGTCGGGAGCAGCACAATAAATACATAATTTATTTTGGAAACGCCTGTTGCGTTCTACAGCTGTAAGCTTTGACTTATTAACCTGCATGGGTTCTTCTTCACTACTAGAAGAGAGAGAAGACTGGTTCACAGGAGGAGTACGGACCTGAAAGCGTTCCACCCTGCCTCTACTAGCCCAGCGTTCCCGATGGCGAAGGTCGATCTTGATGCAGAGGGAGATGACATCAGCAAAGGACTCTGGTAAATCTCTGGAGGCCAACTCGTCCTTCATCCTTTCTGATAGTCCATGGAGGAAGGATGCCTTGAGAGCTTCCTCATTCCACTTTAGCGCAGTTGCCAGGGTTTGAAACTGAACTACATACTGACCAACAGATCGGGTCCCCTGGCACACATGAAGCAAATCGGATGAGGCTGAAGCGGAGCGGCCTGGTTCATCAAAAATCCTTTTAAATGCTGAAACAAATCCTTCATAATTTGACACAATGGGGTCAGCTTGTTCCCACAGGGGAGAGACCAAGTCCAGAGCAGGCCCGGTCAACAGGGAAATAACATACGCCACCTTTGCTCGAGAGGTGGGGAAATTCTGGGGGAGACGATCAAATTGGATCTCGCATTGGTTAATAAACCCTCGGCACCACCTGGGATTACCATCAAATCTCTCCGGGGTTGCAACTGGAGACGAGATTTAGATCCCGAAGCCCCTTGAGGCAAAACAGGTGGAGGGGGTGCAGCGGCTGCAGCTGGTGGAACCGGGAGAATAGATGCCAATGTAGTTTGGATTGAGACCAGCTGTCTAGAGAGCTCCTGCAGGTACTGGGCCACTTGCTGTTGGGCTGCCTCCTGCTTATCCATTCGAGAAGCCAGGTCCTGAAGGGACCCTGTACCTTGGGACCCAGCGGCTTCCATTGTGCGGCCTGAACAAACTGTCACGCTTGGCGCTGGGGAAGTGGAAACTCTGGGTCCAGGTTGTGGGAGGAAACGAAGGCGAGGGGCCTGGATATATGTTCTCCTCATCCACAGCTTTCGAGTGTTGACGAGACCTGGGCAATGGTGCAGAGTCTAACCCACAGGATGGTGTTCACCAGTGACCCCTCCAATCGGGATTTGGGCTTAGCTGCACCCTGTAAGCAGGTCGCAGTCCTTTGACCAGGTACCTGAGCTCAGTGGGAATTGGAGACACAAATAACCGTGACCCTAATAAGAGATGCCTATGATTTAAGGCACTGTGGAGTGATCCACAAACAACGTAAAGAAGTCTGGCAATACTGTAGCACAAAGTTCACTAGTGACACGTTTAGCACACAGGCAGATATGGTAATTCACTGTTGTATGAAGTTCACTAGAGGCTCGTTTAGCACACAGGCAGATGGTTATTAACTGTTGCACCTGGTTCACTAGAGACTTGTTTAGCACACAGGCAGATGGTAATACACTGTTGCATGAAGTTCACTAGAGACACGTTTAGCACACAGGCAGATGGTAATTCACTGTTGCACAAGGTTCACTAGAGACACGTTTAGCACACAGGCAGATGTTAACTCACTGTTGCACAGGGATCACAGTAACGTCTTGGCACACAGGCAGAGATGGAACACACTGTAGAGGAAATAGAACACCAGGAACCTGGACCGGAACTCAACTAGGGACTAGGAGACAACCGTTGTTCAGGCAGTTTGCAGAAAGGTGGAAGCAGGCTATATACCCCACAGAACCCTTTGATAGGTGCACAGCGATCAGCTGATGCTGACCTATCCCAGGCCGGAAGTACAGTCACATGGGCCAACTGATATGGCGGCGCCCATGCCGGGAACCCCAATTCCAGACACCGGACCGCCCGCAGTCCCCTACGCAAGGGGAGAATGCTCAGCGTCCTCTCAGCCGCCGCGCCAGCTGCCCGACCGCCCGGGAGATCAAAGGAAGCCGGCGAGGAGGTAAGGCCGCGCTGATCCCTGGCAGAGCCCTGACACAAGGGATTAAGAGACATCAATGTGCATTTATCATCCAAGTTTAGAAATGCATTGAACTATAGTTCAGATCTAATTCCCAGCAATTCAGTCGATTTGCCTTATGATCTAGGCATCAGGTATGAGTGAAAAGGTAGGGCCATGAATGCTGTTGTGTGGACAGTTAAATTAAGAAAAATCCCAAGAGTTGGTTAGATTAATTATTTAGTCTATCAGTTAAAATTACGGAGATTTATCCAAGTTGCATCCAAAGTTTGCTATTTCCAATTGAAGTTATTTCAGGAATTATTTGGCCTTGAATTTCCAAATCAATATCAATTAAAAACATACAGATGAGCCAGCAGCCACGTCAAGGTGTCTCTGCTCAGATAGTCCTACACTTCTTAATAATATATCCCCATTTTGATTCATATATTCATGCATTCTCAATTGAGAGCCTCATGATCCTCCAATATGGCACTACAAGAATCAGTCATCCCTCCAGTGATGAAGTATTGGGCATTGAGAGCCCATTTGAAGATTTAAAGTTCAAGAAATAGAGAGCAGCACGGGCAAAATCTGGGAGGCGGAAGTGGGAAGGAAGTAGTCAGATGGCAGGAGAGGTGGTGTCCATTTGTTGAGTGAAGTGGGTGATCAGTAGTGTGAAGGGAGATGAGGTCTGAGATGTAAATGGGAGAGGATTAGGTGAGGGCTTATATTGACAGAAGGCCTAGATTTCCACCCTCACTAAAGATATCAGCAATCAGTTGTTATCTGTATAGTATGTTGGCCAGAAGCCCAAATAATAACATTACCTTCTAGAATTTATGCTGCCGGTATAATGATACCATGGGTAAATGCTCCTCCATCAGAACATGTAGCGACATTTAAGTCTTACTCTCCAATTTCCATCTGACCATTCATTGCTTACTCTTATGTTGGGTACACACCTTACTGACCCAGCAGCCAGCCGGCATTCCAACCAACCGAGCAACCAATTTGGTAATCATACACACTTTCCAATTGACCACTCTATATGTCTGGACAGTCACCACAACTGGATGGCATTTAAATTTGCCTGCCCAGTTGTTATGTCATTGTTGGCTGTTCCTGCAGCCAGAATAATGGGTTGGTCGGTCACCCGTACACATCGGCAGATGCGCACGGTATATCTGCAAGATATATTGAATTTGCTCTGCTGCACATGCAGATGTGGAAAAATGCTGCAAAGTAAGAATGCTTTCAAAAATAGAAGTATTAATAGTTTATTATCAATTAACAAAATGCAAACTGAATTAACAGAAGCGAAATCTAAATCAAATCAATATTTGGTGTGACCACCCTTTGCCTTCAATACAGTATCAATTCTTTTAGGTAAACTTGCACAAAGTCAGGGATTTTGTAGGATTATAGCCAGGTGTATAATTAACCAATCATACCAAACAGGTGATAATGATCATCATTTTCATATGTAGGTTGAAACATAGTTATTAACTGAAACAGAAACAGCTGTGTAGGAGGCTTAAAACTGGATGAGGAATAGCCAAACTCTGCTACAAAGGTGAGGTTATGAAAGACAGTGTCACAGGTCATACACCATGGCAAGACTGAACACAGCAATAAGACACAAGGTAGTTATACTGCATAAGATAGGTCTTTCCCAGGCAAAGATTTTAAAGCAGACTGGGGTTTCAAGATGTGTTTTTCAAGCTGTTTTGAAAAAGCACATAGAAATGGACAATGCTGAGGACCGTAAACGCAGTAGTCAGCCAAGGAAGCTTAGTTCATCAAATGAAAGACACATCATACTTACTTCCCTTCAAAATCGGAAGATGTTCAACATTGTCATCAGCTCAGATGTGGCAAAAACCAGTGGTACACCCATCTACTGTTTGGAGAAGTCTGGGCAGAAGTGGTCTTCATGGAGGAATTGTGGCCAAAAATACATATCTTAACGTGGAAACAAGGCCAAGTGACTCAACTATGCCTGAAAAAATAATAACTGCTGTGCAGAAATATGGCAGTAGGTGTTCTGGACAGATGAGTCAAAATTTTTAATATTTGGCTGTAACAGAAGGCAGTTTGTTTGTTGAAGGGCTGGAGAATGGTATTATAATGAGTGTCTGCAGGCAACAGTGAAGGCAACAGTGAAGCATGGTGGAAGTTCCTTGCAAGTTTGGGGCTGTATTTCAGCAAATGGAGTTAGGGATTTGGGCAGGATTAATGGTGTCCTCAATGCTGAAAAGTACAGGTTGGTACTGTCCAAGTAATGCAATACCATCAGGGAGGCATCTGATTGGCTCCAAATTTATTCTGCAGCAGGATAATGACCCCAAACATACAGCCAATGTCATTAAGAACTATCTTCAGTGTAAAGAATAACAAGGAGTCCTGGAAGTGATGTTATGGCTCCAACAGAGCCCTGATCTCCACATCATCGAGTCTGTCTGGGATTACATGTCGAGACAGAAGGATTTGATCAAGCCTACATCCATAGAAGATCTGTGGCTAGTTCTCCAAGATGTTTGGAACAACCTCCCTTTCCGAGTTCTTTCAAAAACTGTGTGCAAGTGTACATAGAAGAATTGATGCTGGTCACACCAAATATTGATTTTGATTTAGATTTCTCTTCTGTTCATTCACTTAGCATTTTGTAAGTGAATGAACATAAACTATTAACACTTCTATGTTTGAAAGCATTCTTACATTGCAGCATCCTTTCCACACATGCCTATAACCTTTGCACAGTACTGTATATGTGATCAATCTTGTTCACAGATATATCATGTGAACACACAAGTCGATTCACTGAATGATATATACAGTAGTTCATCAGCTGTACGAATAATATATCATACAGTGTGTACCCATCATTAGTGTACAGTTTATATTAAAAGTCTACCTTTCTAGACAGCACAGTGTTCCTGCAAGCCATCCTAAACTGGTGTAAAACTATTCACTCAGCAAATCTGAACTCAGTAATTGAGAAAGTAATACAAGTTTCAGACCAAGTCCCAGTTCGGAAGCACTTTGGGGTTCCGAGAAGAACCGAGTCCTGACTTGATGTCTTCTCACAATTCATAACTTGAATTAAAAAATTGGATGTTGCATGTTTTGGATTGTATTTAAGGTCATCCCTCGTGATTTCAGGTTCTTTGAGGTGGTCAAAATTGACCAGAAATGAATGTTATTGATGTTACTAATGTATAGAAACAAAAACAGGTCAACATGATTTTAGCTAATTTTTATACATTTTTAAAGAAATCCAAAACACTTGAGGGTGGTTTTGGCAAAACCAAAACCTTTGTGGGTGGTTTTGGAAAAACCAAAACACAGGGGTCCGTGCACATCTCTATTATTTTTATGTTTGTTTCATTTGAATTGTACTCATATTGCTAAGTATTATTGTGCAATATGTTATAAGGCAGGGGTGGGGAACCTTTTTTCTGCTGGCGGCCATTTTTATACATATAACATTATTTGAGGGCCTGGTACAGACCACGCCCCTTCTCCATATGATGTCACAAGGGGCGGGGTCACAATCAACAGTGATTGCAGCAATGCCCAGAGCATCCTGAGGATGCTCCGGGGAGCTGAAAGGGCAGCGGTGTTACCGTCTGAAGCATCCAGATGGCACTGCTGCATAAATTCTGGCTGCAGGGTACAATTCTAGGCACCCTGCTAGCCAGATGAGGCTAGCAGAAAAAAGCTCAGAGGGCCAGACCAAATTACTCCGAGGGCCTTATACAGCCCCAGGGCCTAAGGTTCCCCATCCCTGTAATAAGGTATGTGGCACAGTTGTTAAAGTAGCAGCCTCACAGCACTAGGGTCACGAGTTCAATTCAATAAGCAGAACCAGTGGACCAGCAAAGTTTGTATGTCCTCCTTGTTTTTGCATTGGTTTCTCCAGGTCTCTGGTTTCCTCCTACAGTACAAAATAATATACTGGAAGGTTAATCAGCTGCAAACTTAAATGTACCCTAGTGTGTGTGTAAGCATTCTTGTGAGTTAAGGAATTTAGATGCATGTTAGGGAATTTAGCGCCTGATTCAGCTTTGGGAATAAAGTGAGAATTAGCACTTAACTGTGTACCTGGACTAACCATGTTGCAATGCAAGGGGTGTAAATACATAAATTTTATTTTGCATATAGGGTAAATACTGGCTGCTTTTACATGTACTGTAGCCCACAAATACTGCACAGCTTTATTATTACACTGCACTTTAGATGTCAGTTTGGACACCTCCCTACCAAATCTAAATCTCTCTGCACATTTTAAATCTGCCTCACCTGCAGTGCAGCATGGTTTCACTAAGATGATCAGTTAAGTGCTAAATCTCACTCTTTTTCCAAAGCTGAATCAGACCCTTGGGGGTAAATTTACTAAGAATCGAGTTTGGTCGAGAAGTCAATCTCGGGTGGGTTTAGGCATGTTTTTCATCTTGCAAATTTACTAAAGGCAAACTCGGGTGAGTTACAGATTTCTCTAATCTCACTCGTAAAACTCGGGCGAGTTAGCAAACTCGAATCTTATCACCATCGGACAAAATCTGAAGTACTTTTCACCTAAAACATACATGTTGAAAATTTACCAAGAATCAAGATTAGAATCTCGGGTGAGATGCCTGCAAACTCACTGCCAAATTGACGTTTTAAACACTCCTCTCCAGGTCTGAGAGTTTTGCTGAAACATACAGAATTGAATTTTTTGTTCTTGTTAATTGTTATTTAATTTTCTGAAAAAAATGACGTGAGGTCCCCCCCCAAAACAATAACCAGCCCCTGACTTGCCAGCCTGTCCTGGTACCTAAAATTATGGGAAACAAAATGAATAGGGTTCCACCGTAAATTAGGTACCAGCACCAGGCTGCAGGGCCAGTCCTGGTTTAAATTATAGGGGGAATACATTTGCATAGGGGTATACCCCTATAATAGGCTGATAGCCCTGGGCTATCATCCTAGGCCAGGAGTGTCCTGGAGAGGAGGACCCCTTTATTGGAGGGGTCCCCAACTCCCCAGGGATCCCTGGCCTGGGCTGACTAGCGGTCAGGACTGATGCTGCGGCTGGGGGGCCTGGTATAAGGGCACCCCTGGCTGTGGCATCAGTCCCCTGCTAGAAAGGGTCCAATGCTGGTTTTAAATATATGTGGAACCTCACTTTATTTTTTTTCTACATATATTTAAAGCCAGCTCTGTCCCTACTGCCTGGTGCTGGCTCTTATTTTACAGTGGAACTCTACACATTTTTTTCCTTGTAAATTTAAGAACCAGGACAGGGTGGCAAGTCCGGGGCTGGTTAGTCTTTTTGGGGGGGACCTCACATAATTTTTCTTTTTTGTAAAAACTGTTTTTTACAGGTACACCACAAGCAGCCAGCACATGTCTCATTGATATGTGCAGGCTGCTAGCTCAGGAGAGATTTGCAGAGAGAAAACACTGCAATATTGGGTGAGAAATCTCATCTTCACTTGCAACTCGGGTGAGAAATCTCGATTTGCTTCAACATCGAAAAACTCACTTTCAGCTAATGCAAAACTAAAAAAAAATCGCACACGAGTTTTGACGATGCAAATCGAGGTTAAACAAACACAACTCGACCAAACTCGATTCTTAGTAAATTTACTCCTTAGTCTTTACAGTGCTTCGTAATTACTGGAGCTCTATACTTAAATTATAATAATTTTCACTAGTATTAATATTAGCTTACAATGTACTTACTCTACTATACTATACATACTCTCATATGCATAAACACTCACATAGATAGAAATACGCATACATACTGTATACTGTAAATTTATACCATGCATACGTACAGTTTTCACCTAAGAGAGCAAGATCAGCAAAGGATAAAACATCACTCAGGCATTAAATTAGAACTGTTTTCCAGCAGTCCTTCAGAGCAACCAACGTGCATGTCTTCTACATTTTTTCTAATTAATCCTTAAATAACCAATTCATCCAGCCCTAATTGCCACTGAGACATCTTGCTTTAGCATGTGTTGACATGAACTTCAGTTTTGTTCATCGAAATCATTCATTACTGGGAGCAACTAAAAAGTGATACATTAAAGGGAACATTGAACCTTAAACATACATTTCTATTAAATTACTTTATAAAATATGTTATTTTAATTCCTACCGCTAGACTTTAAAAGCATCTCTAGCAGTTAATATGTACAGTATTTGCATCCAACATACAAATAAGTGTATGCTCTATACAATTATATATAAACTGGTTTATTGGACCCCTATCCTGCCACATCCCACCCTCCACTTTGTCTGGCCCCTCCCTCTCTGTTCTAAAAAGTTGCAGATTAAGCATATTAATACTTGGGATGAGGTATGTTGTGGTCACTAGTATTGGTACCCTGTCTTTTGCCTTTTGAGTTTTTACCCAGATTAGTGATTAAAAGGCCACATACATATGCCAGACAATTTACCGATGCCCCAATCCGTCTGGAACCAGCTGGTTGGAAATGCTGAACGGCAGCTATCAATGGTCACCAATACATCTAAAAATCAATAAAATTCTATGTTTAAAATCCCTGATTTGCTGATCGCGAATATATTGTGATTGTGATCAGCAAATCAGTAAAATCAACCTTTTTGAATTTCACTCATGCTCCAACCTCACCTTCTGGGGATTGGGGAATTGGCCCAATACATCTCTGATATACAGTATGGAGGCCTTTACACACAGAGAATTACATGAAATGCCAGCACAATAGTCAGTGTATTCTTACATTGTCACATTAGTGATGTGAATAAGATGCATATGTTAAGAAACAGTTACATGGCACAGCTGAGTTGCAAAGTCCATGAAGTTCCAAACAAGGCTATTTTGCGTGATTGAGGTGTACAGTATGTAGACAAATTTGTACTATTAAAGAGCTTTCATAAATGCATTCTTCATTCAACTGCACTCATTTTACTGTGGAAGTGAGTGGAACTGAAGGCAGGTCATTGGCAGCAGCTGATTCAATGGCAGAGACAGCAGTAATTGACAACCTAACTTCAGCAGCGGGTCCCTTTGGATGGATGAGTAATGCCTGATCTAGAAAAGGTCGGACTAAGGGCATGTGATGTTATGATCACATAACTATCTGTTCTTGTAATTTACGGTGAGCAATAAATAACTATACTGTAAAGGAAAAAGGCTGCAGGGCACAACTGATAAATGTATTCCCCTATCATCAGTAAAGGATTATTTATTGCTAAAACTAGCTGCTATATTGTTTGAAGAAATGAGTATTAAAGTCATAACATCACTAATAATCACTAATGCTGTACCATGGTACTTCAGTACCCAGGGCAGACCTCCATCACCCCCAACCTCTCATCATGACATCACATGTGGTGCAAAAAGGTGGCCAGGAGTGTGGTAATGGGTTCCCTGTGACAGCAGATGCACCGACCCCCAGTGTGGTCCCTATTAGTCACATATATAATAATATAATAATATTCTATATTAATAATATAATCTAAAGTAATTAAAGCCTTGGGCAAAATAGTTTTATTTTGTCTGTCACAATGATGTTGTAAAGTCGTATCCCTACAGTATGTGCCTAGTATATCTCACCTTTGCCTTTGCTGCTTTCTCCATTTGTCATACAGTGGGTGCATTTGATTGAATTTCTTGCCCTGCCATGTTTCTCATAGGTATGCTGTAAAATACATGGAACTCCTGATTCTGTGACTTCCTTTTATTTTATGGGTAATATATATTTAATTTGTTTCTTTTTTTGTATTACCCATTATACTGTAGATCACATATGAATTGCTTATCTCACCTATTGTAACCTATGTAGTATGATCAAGATGGCTGCCTCACCTGCTACACTTGTGGGTAGGATGAACACTGCATGAAACTACTGAGTCTATTAGTATTGTTTTACTTATTATATGACGTTCTGTATTTTGACGCTCCCCAATACATATCAAATCATCAGGTATTGCTGATCATTGCCATTGTAAGATATGTAGTACAGGTTGAGTCTCCCAAACCCAAAATGCTTGGAACCAGGGGTATTGTGGATTTCAGAATATTTCCGTATTTTGGAATAATTGCATACCATATTGAAATGTCTTAGTAATAGGGCCCAAAGCTAAACACAGAATGCTTTAATGATTTATATACACCTTATACACACAGCCTGAAGGTAATTTTATACAATATTTTCAATAATTTTGTGGCTCAAACAAAGTTTGTGTACATACATGAAATTCATTTATGTGTCTCATACACCTTATACACACAGCCTATAGGTCAATTTATACTTTATTTTTAATAATTTTGTGCCTTAAACAAAGTTTGTGTACATTGAACCATCAAAAAACAAAGTTTTCACTATCTCAGTCATGCTAAAAATATTCCGTATTTCGGAATATTCCGTATTTCGGAATATTTGGATATGGGAGACTCAACCTGTACATTCAAGAAAGCCTTGCCTTGAATATTCTTTATTAGGATAAATAATCTGTAGAATGAATGATTCTGTGGGTATATTCTTGTGCAGATATTGTATTTTGAGCATTGTACATTATCTCCTCAAGTGGAATTCTCTTTTCATGTATTGTTAATTTTAACTTATGTAGAGTGTCCAAGTTGCTTGTCGCACTAATTATTTTTGTGGGTGAGATTAAAAATTAGCAAAACAGATGATCCTGTGGTCGTCTTGTACTTTTTATTTCAGATTTTGTATTCACCCACTGTAACCATTGCAGGGTGCCCCGGATACTGTAGCCCACTCCTTTTAACTATGCAGTGGCATAACTACAGCCCCCGCAGCCCCCGCAGTGGCTTAGGGGTGCCGGGGGGCATTGCTTCACCATTACAACTGTGAATACTGGCCTCTGATCACTTCAGAGACCAGTGTTACTAGTGATGCAATGCACGGGTGATGTTATGACATCACTCCGCGATGTGAGGAGCCTTCTCAGCTGCACCTCCTGGATCAAGTTAGATCCAGTCAGCATGGCAGCGGGAGCGACAGCCCGGATGATGGCCACGTGGCTTCAGGTAAGTTCTGGGGGGGGGCACAACTACAGGTGCACTACTTTGAGGGGCACAACTATAGGGGGCACTGCATATGGGCTCAACTATGGGGGCACTGCATATTGGCTCAACTACATGGGCACTGCATATGGGCACAACTAGAGGGGGCACTGCATATGGGCTCAACTAGAGGGGGCACTGCATATGAGCACAGCTACAGGGGCACTTCATATGGTCACAGCTACAGGGGGCACTGCATATGGGCACAACTACAGGGGGCACTGTATATGGGCACAACTACAGGGGCACTGCATATGGGCACAGCTACAGAGGGCCCTGCATAATGGGCACTACTACAGGGGGGCATTGCATAAGGGGCACTGCTACAGGGGACATTGCATAAGGGGCACTGCTACAGGGGGCTCTGCATAATAGGCACTGCTACAGGGCCATTGCATAAGGTGTATTGCTACAGGGGGTATTGCATAAGGGGCACTGCTACAGTGGTCATTGCTAAAGGGGCACAACTACATGGGGACTACTACAAAGGGCACTGTGTGGCATTATGTGTTATAAGGGGCATAATGTGTAAGGGGCATTACTGTGTGGCATAATGTGTTGTAAGGGGCATTACGGTGTGGCATAATGTGTTATAGGGGCATTACGGTGTGGCATAATTTGTTATAAAGGCATTACTGTGTGTCATTATGTGTAATACGTGGCATTATTGTGTGGCATAATGTGTTGTAATTGGCATTACAGTGTGGGATTATGTGTTATAGGGGCATTAAGGTGTCACATCATTTGTTATAAGGGCATTATGGTGTGGCATAATATGTTATAAGGGGCATTACTTAGTGTGTCATAATGTTTAAGGGACATTACTGTATCATGAAACCACACACCTTTGGGTGTGTTTGTTTTTTTGGGCAGGGGGGCGGAGGGCACCTAAAACGTTTTTAGCAGGGGGGAGCAAAATTTGTAGTTACGCCATTGGAACTATGGATTATTTCCTTTAATATAAAGTGCTTTGGGCCAAATGTAATTCAGTAAACTCTCACATTGTTCGAGTTTTATCTTGAAAATGGGAAGATATCTGGATGAGAATTTAAATCGTGAGAGTTTTTGAGTTTAAAAACATGCGAGTTTGCTCTGTTCCTTTGTTCTCGTTCCTTTGTTCTCGGACTCTATTACAATGGCCAAGTTTAAAAAGTGTCACATTTTCTAAACTCTCACCCTATTACATTTGGCCCTTTGAGTCTTTTTGCAGAAAAGTGCTAAACAAATAAACATTATTATTATATGTCTTGGCCTTCTCAGTCACCAGTTAAGCTTTTACACAATATTGTGGAACACCGCCTCAGTCAGTGTTTATACCACCATCATCATCATCAAGACATTTGGTGACTACCTATACAGTTCAAAATTCCAAACATTCTAAGGAGTAAATTGACTAAAGTGAGAGTTTTTAGAAGTGATTCTTAAAAATGATGTTGCCCATACCAAACAGTCAGATTCTACTTAACATTTAACTATCACCTTCTAGATGATTGGTTGCTATGGGCAACATAACTTTTAAAACTCACTTTTAAAAACTCTCACTTTAGTAAATTTACCCCTAAATGTTATGTATATGTATTTCAGATTTAATTTGAGTGTAATTACATCCAAACCAGGTGAATGGTGTAGGAATTACAACGGTTTCTATATGTGCCTCCCACTTTTTAAGGGGCCAAAAGTAATGGGACTATCAACTCAAAAGCTATTTCATGGACAGGTGTGGGCTATTTCCTCATTATTTCATTATCAATTAAGCAGGTAAAAGGTCTGGAGTTGATACTAGGTGTGACATTTGCATTTGGAATCAGTTGCTGTCAACTCTCAATATGAGATCCAAAGAGCTGTCACTATCAGTGAAGCAAGCCATCATTAGGCTGAAAAATCATAACAAACCCATCAGAGAGATAGCATAAACATTAGGTGTGGCCAAATCAACTGTTTGGTACATTCTTAAAAAGAAAGAACGCACCGGAGAGCTCAGCAACACCAAAAGACCCGGATAACCACGGAAAACAACTGTGGTGGATGACAGAAGAATTATTTCCCTGGTGAAGAAAAACCCCTTTACAACAGTTGGCCAAATCAAGAACACTCTCCAGGAGGTAGGTGTATATGTGTCAAAGTCAACAATCAAGAGAAGACTTCACAAGAGTGAATATAGAGGGTTCACCACAAGATGTAAACCATTGGTGAGCCACAAAAACAGGAAGACCAGATTAGAGTTTGCTAAACAACATCTAAAAAAGCCATTACAGTTCTGGAACAACATCCTATGGACAGATGAGACAAAGATCGACTTGTACCAGAGTGATGGGAAGAGAAGAGTATGGAGAAGGAAAGGAACTGCTCTTGATCCAAAACATACCACCTCATCAGTGAAGCATGGTGGTGGTAGTGTTATGGTGTGGGCATGTATGGCTGCCAATGGAACTGGTTCCCTTGTATTTATTGATGATGTGACTGCTGACAAAAGCAGCAGAATGAATTCTGAAGTGTTTCGGGCAATATTATATGCTCATATTCAGTCAAATGCTTCAGAACTCATTGGACGTCGCATCACAGTGCAGATGGACAATGACCCGAAGCATACTGCAAAAGCAACCAAAGAGTTTTTTAAGGCTAAAAAGTGGAATGTTATGCAATGGCCAAGTCAATCCCCTGACCTGAATCCGATTGAGCATGCATTTCACTGATGAATACAAAACTGAAGGGAAAATGCCCCAAGAACAAGCAGGAGCTGAAGACATTTGCAGTAGAGGCCTGGCAGAGCATCACCAGGGATGAAACCCAGCGTCTGGTGATGTCTATGCGTGTGACACCCATGAAACGGACACCCCTAGGACTGTGAGGGGTTAATACCACCTTGGGCAAGGAAGGAGTTAATACATATCTCCCCAGCACGTGTGAAGCAAGGGGACAGCTGGTGCTGATTGGATGAGCCTGTCCTGTCTCTCAAGCGGTGGGTGTGGTCAGGTGCCCGCGAAGAAGAGGGTGAATTAGAGGGCGTGCCAGGAGCTGAGGAGAAGTGTGGCATGCAGCACGAGGACAGCGGGCAGAGACCGCCAAGCTGCAAAGCTCTAGTGTAGTGTGGAGCAGGCGAGCCGGGAGCATGGACGCCGGGGATCCGCGGAAGATAGACCGGGTCAGGTGAGCCACAGCAGTGGGAAGTTGGGACCAAGAGCAGCACACCATTAAGGCGTCCAGCGCAGCTGCAAGAGCCGCTTGTGGAGGTACACAGCCACAGTGGCAACACGCAATACAGGGTAATCATCCTCCCTGCCCCATACCACAGCAGCAGCCATCATAGGGTAACTTCAAAGCACCCTCATTTCAGTTATACTACTTATAAGAGAAGACGCTGTCCTATTGTGATTTATAACTTTTTCTGCCAACCACAAGATGGCCGCAGGCCAACAGCAACACTTGCTTTGAGTTGCCATGCTGCCAACCACAAGATGGCCACCGATTAACTGCAGTGTAGACATACAGCTCCAGCAGTGGAGTAGTTACATAGCCTTGCACCAGAGGTAACTGCACAGACACTCAGTATTAGTGGACTTTCTCATACCTTGTTGCAAATAGCAGAACCTCAGTGTTACTTTCGCTTTCATGATATAGGAGTTATCTGCTTCACTCATCAAGCTCACCACTATTTACCCTGCATGCTTTCCGGATCACACCAAGACTGTCCTATTAAACCTTCTATCGGATGAGGTGTTGTCATGTGTGCAAACCACTTATCATACTAACATAAAATAAAGACACTGAGACGTGGATTTGGCAGATAACTTGATGGCGATTTATTGGAGCAATAATAATTATTATTTATTTAAGGATGTATGGTGGCAAAGAAAGGACGGCCAGAAATCAGCCAGATCTGCTATGCCCACACACAAACAACAAAAGGCATAGCAGGCGTAGATCGCCCAGAGTGCATACACATAACCATGTAACTCATATCATCAACAAAAGGTAACGCTCACCCCCATCTTGACTTCCCACCCGTTTAGGTGGTGATACTGCCCCCCGTTAGGTTGGTACAGCCAACTGCCAGTCAACGAAGGGAGCGCCCTTAAATCATAATTGCACCCGGACTGGCGACCTGCCGTTCTTTCCCGCCACCCAAAACCAAACCCACAACATACCAAAATTTATAGGGGAGGGAGGGTGGGGAATCTGGAACAAAGAGGCTTTGGCCCACACTTTTATCCCACTATATAATGTTCCTGTTACAAACCCGCCCCTGCTTGCCATAGGTTAACTCCCACAAGTAATTTGCATACATGCCTGCCCCCATCCTAGAGGTTTAAAACACCTCTTTTCTTATGCAATCTTTCGGTTTCTCTAAACCTTCTATCGGATGAGGTGTTGTCATGTGTGCAAACCACTTATCATACTAACATAAAATAAAGACACTGAGACGTGGATTTGGCAGATAACTTGATGGCGATTTATTGGAGCAATAATAATTATTATTTATTTAAGGATGTATGGTGGCAAAGAAAGGACGGCCAGAAATCAGCCAGATCTGCTATGCCCACACACAAACAACAAAAGGCATAGCAGGCGTAGATCGCCCAGAGTGCATACACATAACCATGTAACTCATATCATCAACAAAAGGTAACGCTCACCCCCATCTTGACTTCCCACCCGTTTAGGTGGTGATACTGCCCCCCGTTAGGTTGGTACAGCCAACTGCCAGTCAACGAAGGGAGCGCCCTTAAATCATAATTGCACCCGGACTGGCGACCTGCCGTTCTTTCCCGCCACAGCAAGGTTCTGCTTATAGAACCGCTGCACCGCCACCATACCAAGTACTACCCCAATAACGCCAACTCCTCAAAAAGATCCCCAATAAACAATGACAAACCCTCCTCTGTTAAATGAACTCCATCAGGTCTATACATATAACTAAATCGAAATTGAATGTTCTTATGGTAAATGAAACGGCCATAATTGGCCATCACAAATTTGGCAACTGCGAAATTAAGTTTCTTCCTAGCTTCGTCATTAGCAGGAAAACTCCTAACCCCACGCCAGACCTGTCGAGGTACAATGCAAGACCAAATTAATTTACACAAGGGCCAGGCCGATAGCACCCTCGCCAAATCGTTGACAATATCAACTCGTAATTCTACAGTGGACATCTGCCCTAAGTCGTTGCCTCCTAAATAAGCCACCAAAATACGTGGCCTACCAAAAAGCCTTGCATACTCTAACAGTTTAGGACAAAAGGAATGCCATCTCATACCTCTGGAACCTATCCAACGGACCCTAGCTGAATATTCAAAAATTGGAGCTTGATCTGAACTCAAACCTAGCAGCCCAGAAAATATATGAGTGGCCTATAACCCAAATGTCCTGCGTGTCAAAGAGCAATCCTAAAGGTGGAGGAAAGCAGTAAATAAAAAATTAGTAATTGTCATAAAACAATAAAATTTTATGGTGTATTAGTGGGATCTGATAGAACATAAGTGAGTATCTGCCAAAAAGAAAAATTTTCTATTGGTCGCCGACTTTACTATTTGAAGTGGCTGAGACAAACAGAAGACACAAAGGGGAAGAATGGGTGGGGGGGAATTGGGAAAAAACAGGTGAACTCGGCAAGAGGTAAAATAAAAACCTGCTGAGGGATGGACTATGGCCTAATTAAATGATTGAGAATAGCCGAATTGAATCCGTCAGTTCAGGTAAAAATGGTAAAATCCCTCAAGACTCCCATTGCCAGCAATGGCGAGTAGCTAATCCCGAGTAGGACGGACAGGGGTAACAGACAAGACAGGACAGTACATGAGACAAGACAAAAACCAGGCAAGCATAAACTATAAACGTAACCGGAACAGACTGTGAAATGACTTTAAAACAAAGGGCCTTCACGCCTAGGTCGAATGTAACCTTTATAACTATCCGATTTCCAACGTCCTAGGGCCTTAATTTCTGATGCCGAGAAACCCGCAGCTGCCGCCGAAGTTGCGGCTCCGATCAGAAACGAGTGTGTACCAAAATCTTGAGGCGGGAGGCCTAAAACTGATACACACCTCTTCAAAAACCAACCAAACTGGTATTTGGTAAGCGGAGTCCTGTCCATATGCATGAGTCATGAACCAGGAACATCCGGCCGCAATAACTCATACCGCATAGCTAGTGCCACGGGGCAGATCTGTTCGTACCTAGATGGACCCAACGAGATCCACCTACCCCTACCAGTCTGGTCGGTCTTTGACCGCCGAATCCTACAGAGAACAGACCTCTCACTGACCAGGATATCCGAGAGGAGCATGGCGGCATCAACCCATTTGGATGACGCCACCAGCTCCGATACCCTCAAGGTGCCGTGAAAAGCCTCTGAAAACACCACTTGAATCAGGACCGCCTCATACGCAGTAAGAGCCACTCCGAGAACCGCCCCTAATACTGCCGGAAGCAGATGAGCATCCACAGGTCTCCTACGGTCAGCTACTGGCCGGGAGACCCGTGCCCAACCCTTTAAAGCCTTCACAATCAGAAAACTTTTAGTACAGTCAGGTTGGCCCTTCAATTTACAATAAAATGCAATGCCCCCCAAAGAGCGCGCAACAGAAGCCCTGGATCTGCCAGCCAAATGGAGACTCCAAATAAAAGAAAGCATCGAACGATGCTGACTCTTACCTGCCTGTTTGCTGCTACGGGAATAATCTTCCCATTCATTCCATGCCTGCCGATATGCTCGCAACGTGGAGGGGGCTAAAGACTGTTCTGCTAAGCCCTCCATGCCGGCTCGATCACCTGCCAAACATAAGAGGGGCAAAGCACAACGTCAGCACCAGGGGCCACAGATCGGGACCTAGCCCACTGGAAACGTGATAACGCATCGTCTATCTCATTCTCCACCCCAGGAACGTGTCTTGCCTTAAACATGATGTTACAGCGCAAACATGTGAGCACAGCTGCGCTAGCAAGCGCAAAACCAGCAGGGAAGCCGCATGTTGCTGATTGTATCGCATGGACCACGCCCAGGTTGTCACACCTGATAATGATGCTGCGATTGCGTAACCATTCCCCCCAGATTTCCAAGGAAACCATTATGGGAAAGAGTTTGAGAAGGAGTAAGTCCTTAGTCAAACCCTTTCCCACCCATTCTTCCAGCCAACGGCCAACGCACCAGGAGCCATCAAGGTAACATCCGAACCCTGTGGCGCCTGCTGCGTCGGTGAACAGCTGCAGCTGCAAATTGTCAGCGGCTGGAGACATCCACAACCGAACGCCATTAAAATCCCGAAGAAACGAGACCCAGACAGAGAGGTCCTGCTTAAACTCTGAGGATAAACGTAGCAAATGTCTCGGTTAGTGACACCAGCCGTGGCCCTTTCCAATTTACGTGAAAAAGCTCTGCCCATTGGAATTACTTTACAGGCCCAGGAGGGATTGCGCCTGCCGCAGGGTAATTCTACTGGAAGCCGTGCATTCCGCTATGGCATTACGCAACTTGACAGGCTTATCGAGAGGAATGCGACAAGAACCCGCCGAGGTACAGATCTCGATACCCAGGAATGACAAGGGGAAGGGCCCTCCGTTTTGTCCGCAGCAACGGGAACTCCAAATGAAAAAACAGCGCTCGTAAAGAAAACAAAAGATAACTGCATCTGCCTGAACCGGAAGGGCCGACACACAGAAAGTCATCGAGATAGTGGGCTATTCCATGACTACCGCAAAAATTAAATAAATAAATTCCGCGCACCAGTGTAGGAAGGTGCTAAAATGCTCGAAAAACGCACAGGACACAGAACACCCCATAGGCAAGCATTTGTCTATGCAATATCCGTTGTCCAAGCTAAAAACCCATAAACTGGAATGACTCTGGGTGCAAAGGAAGTAGACGAAAAGCTGACTCAACATCTATCTTAGCCATCAGTGCGCCCGGACCATAACACCTAATGACGTCCAAAGCATCGTCAAAAGACTGGTACACCACCGAGGAAACCTCAACTGGTATGGCATAATTTACTGACGAGCCTGGCGGATAAGACAGATGTTGCATGAGCCTGTATTTTCCTGAAATTTTCTTGGGAACCACTCCCACCGGGGAATTCACAAGATCTTTAATGGGGGTTCTGCAAAAGACCCTGCAATGCGCCTGACGCTAACCTCGCCAGCCACTTTTTCCCTAAGAATGTGAGGCAATTCAAAGGCAGACTTCAAATTTCTAGGCGAATATGTGTCGACATCCCTGCAAATAGGTAAACGAAAACCAAAACTGAAGCCTTTTAACGAAAATTCTGCGTCCTGCAGAACCGGGTACCAACTCAACCATTTTGCTATCGCTGTGACACGGACAGGGGATGGAACTTTACTTAGCACTTGTGCCTTTTGCTGGCTGTGCAGGCTGCTGCTGGGCACCCCCCTTGAAACACTTGGCAACTGGGTGATTGCCACCACATCGCAAGCAGAGGTGACGAAAATGACATTTTCGTCCCTGCGTACAGGTGGAATTATTAAAGGCGAAGCATTTTCCCCAGACGCCTGCTGTTAGCCCTGACGAACTGAACTAGCTGCTTTGCTCGCGTTGTACCCCTCATAGGCAGGACGCGAAGGCTGCGTGACCTCCAGCAATGTATATTTGTCGAAGTAGGAGCATAGCTGAGAATGGAGCTTCCCGGTGATAGCTGCTTGGGGCAGTGATTGCAATAATAAGCTGTGCACACTGTAGAAATTCACTGTAGCACATGTATTCTGTCTATTTTGTAAGTTAAATGCTCAGAATACAGTATATAATACAATCTCCTCTATTGACTGATAATATGATTCAAAGGAGATAAAAGCTAGATCTAAGGTGCCATACATAAATAAAGCAGTGTCAAAGCCATTACCCCTTACTGTCATATAACGCATCACTAAAGCATTCTATTCCCCCAATGATACCTCAATGCCCAGCATAATACTGACACTGTTTGCTGCAACTGTTTTCTACCATTAAGAGGGCATAATCAGCACTTAGACCATCTATAAAATACATCATACGAATGTACTGAATGATATAATTCTGGCATATACAGGACCAGCAAACACAGTAAGTAATTATATGTAGAAGTAGAGCCATCCTGTCTGAGCTGAATCTTTTTATTTCATGTGCCGGCTCCTTTACAGATCATATGAGCAAGTTGGGGAATCTGGGAGAGGGCAGAAAAAGAAACCATGCACTGTCCTGGACATAGATGCACAGATTGGTCCTGTTATGTACTGGATGGTGTATTATCCAGTATTAATAATTGATCCAATAGGTGATCCATATCAGTGCACCCCGTACAGTGCATGTTTTCCAGATCTAGTTGGTGCACAACAATATTCATTACTGGCTTTTTAACTTTTTCTACTGGCTGACACATTTAAAAGATCAACAGGGACTGTAGTGCTAGTTATTTCATTTGTGACACTGAGGGGATCCTAAAAAACATGCAACTTTAGTATTATATGCTATTTCTATTGTAGTCATCATGGTGTGGGCTGAGGGGGGGTTCAGGTAAGGCACTCATAAACCCCTCCTGCATTTGCCTATGGTGCTGGCCACTGCAGCCACAAAGATGATATTGACCAGGGGCATAAAGGACTGAAGGGAAGTACCCCTCCCCCGCACTGGCACACCTTCCACAAAGCTGCTGCAGCAGCCTGAGGGGGGATAGAACTATCAATAGGGGAACCACACCTGCAGCTCCTAATAACATGGGGGCACTGTGGAGCCAGGGACCAGGGTCTGGGGAGGCTCATTACTAGGCAGGACATAGCTACACCCACCCCCAGCAGAACAAGAAATCAGAAAAGACACTGATTGAGGACAGAAAGGAAAAGTAAAAGCAATGATATGAAGTAAATGAAAAGAGACTAAATACAATAAGGAAAAGGAGGAGAGAAGAAGAGAAGAAGGAGAAGCACTAAGAGAGTTTTATTAAGGAAAATGACAACTGACAAAATGCACTTCCCTGTCCTGGAGGAATCTGGAACAAAGAGGCTTTGGCCCACACTTTTATCCCACTATATAATGTTCCTGTTACAAACCCGCCCCTGCTTGCCATAGGCTAACTCCCACAAGTAATTTGCATACATGCCTGCCCCCATCCTAGAGGTTTAAAACACCTCTTTTCTTATGCAATCTTTCGGTTTCTCTTCACAGCACAGTGATTCTTTGATTCTTGAAAGCTGGAATACACTTCTTAAAGGAGATAATATAGCCCTTCAACCTGGGATAGAACTGCGGGACACTTTACAGTAACAGTTGCCTAGGAATATTGAATAACCTTCTGATTGCCTGAGAATTGAATGTGCCTATAGAGATAAAAGTGGAATTAACATTCAGTGACTGAATTGCTGTACTGTGTACAGGACTTCCATATACACATTGGCGATTCTTCCCTCCCAGATTTAATACTAACCAACGTTACACTAAGTGGGACTAGTACCACGGTCAACTTAAACTGATCTATAAGAGCTCCACCAGCTGCAGCAGCGAAGACGGGTAGGAAATACAGTGTTTTGTGTTTAAGGTCATCTGGACATTGAAACTGTTAGTTAGTTTAGTACTGACATCATTACTGAATTGTTTTCTTGTAGTGTGCAACCGTTTGAGATAAGAATGTATGCTCAATACTGAATTTAACTGTGAATAGTAACGTAAAAGTTGCCTTACATTGTATGGTCATACTGCCGAAGTATTATTACACCAATCCGTATGGTGCCGTGCAAATGCCATTGTTTTTATGTGTAATTTCATTATTGATGTTTTTCCCACTGATGCAATACAAAGGCTGCCTCATTGAATGCGGAGTGTTATTTATGCAAGTGCCCTGCCGACTCTCTAATAAACCTGTGTTCACAAAATAAAAACCACAAGCTGCCTCGTCACCCCTTCATGTGCTTCCATTACTCTCACCTCTCCGTAAGTCGAGTGAAGATTGAACCACAACACACAAGGTAAACTCTTTACTTACCACATAAAGTCAAGGTTACCACATGCGTTCCAGACTTCAGGCTGTAATTGCCTGCAAAGGATTTGCAACAAAGTATTAAAAAGTGAAAGTTAGATTTAGGATTGTTTAGTTTGTCCCATTACTTTTGGCCCCTTAAAAAGTGGTAGGTGAATAGAGGCCAAAATATGAGAATTCTGTCAATGTCCCAATATTTATGCACCTGACTCTATATATATATATATATATATATATATATATATATATATGTATATATATAAAAAAAAAAAATATATATATATATATATATATACTGTAGCTAATATGTAAATAAACCAACGGCACTCAGGGTCAGTTACATTGATACCTGTTTTGCTACGTTGATGAAAGGGCAAACATCTCCTGAAATGTCTGTATTGCTTGAAACATTGCAATATATCTTTTTAAAGACTTTGGCCCAAATGAAATAGGTTTGTGAATTGTACAAAATGCGACTTTAGTGCTAAACATGCATTTTTTACTCACTCGCAAATGTAATAGGGTGCGACTATAGTAAAACTCGCATTTTTCAGGATTTAATATAACTCGCAGCATCTCGCATCCAGATGATTTCCCATTCTCTAGATAGAACTCGGGCAATATAATAGACGGCCAGTGCTTCACTCGCACATATTTCTGCCTGAGAAATCGCAAAAACAATAGACCAGCTTCAGGATAGCGAGTTTATACTGAGCAGGTCAGAGTAACAAAGAATCGGTATGCAGTCGAGATGCCGATAGTTTAATGTCGACTGTCGGCATCCCGATGGTCTAATCCCAACAAGAGTCTAATGACAGGCATCGAAATCCTGATGCCTGTCATTTTACATATGCTGGGAGCCCGATGCCCGGCATCCCGATCGAATGTAAGCCGGCCGCCGACAGCCGTGTGCGGGGGAGGGTTAGGTTAGGGGCTCCCAGGGGGGGCTAAGGGTTAGGCATTCCCCCAGGACGGTTAGGGTTAGGATAGAGGAAGGGGGGTTAGGGTTAGACACCTCTGGGGGGAGGATAGGGTTAGGCACTCCCCCAGGAGACTTAGGTTTAGGCTGCGGGGAAGGGGGGGTTAGGTTTAGGCACTTACAGGGGGGGTTATGGTTAGGCACTTGGGTAGAGGTTAGGGTTAGGCACCCCTAAGGGAGGTTTAGGGTTAGGGGACATTAGGTTAGTGAATAGGAAAATACTTACCTGTCGGGATTAGAACCGCCGGTCTTCCAGCATCGGCATTAGAACCGGCAGGCATGCATCCGGTGGTAAATCATACCGATCCCCACAGAAACATGCACATATCAATGTGATACGTGCATGTTTCTGTGTGTACATATAAGAATACTTTTTTACTAAAAATAAAAGACCTGCACCCTCACCCTAGAAACATAACCAGCCCCGGACTTTGTACAGCCTGTGCTGGTTTCTAAAATACAGGGGCCAAAATGTATAGGGGGGCCTGTATTTTAATAACCAGCACCAGGCTATTTAAAGCCTGTTTTGGTTTTAAAAATACAGTGGCCAAAATGCATAGTGGGCCCCTACATTTTAATTACCAGCACAGGGCTTTTCTGATCCAGTCCTGGTTGTGGAATACAGGGGACAAAATGAGTAGGGGTCCTCTATAATTTCCATAACCAGCACCAGACTCTTTCTAGCATGGGGGTTAATGCCACAACCAGGGAAACCGTTTCACCGGGTTCCCCAGCCAAAACATTACCCCTGACCACTAGTCAACCCAGGCTGGGGATCCCTGGGGAGGTGGGGACCCCCCAATTAAGGGGTGGCTCTCTACAGGGCACTCCAGGCCTAGGCTGATAGCCCGGGGCTATCCCCGACACCCCTGGCCTGTGGGTGCCGGGTTGATAATGTTGTGTGATTTAGAAATTAGATGTGATAATATTATCTTTTGCTGTGGAACAACAGGTACCAACAAGTCTCCCCTGCATGCTGGAAAACCAGAGAACACACACACCATGACAGTAAAAGTTTATTAAAACATACATGCACATTTACACTCACTATCACACATACTCACCTAGTATCCTTGAAGCCATCATGTCCCCTTGTCCAGTAGGAATCCATTGGGTACCTGTTATAAAAAAATCCATACTCACCTCTCCTATGCATTGATCATGTCCTCTTTGGTCCATGTAGGCATCCAGGGGGTTAAAAAAATGGAAAATCCTGAAACCATGCCGGACAGGAGGAAAGTTATGTGTTTACATATACCCCACCTCCGTGGGAATGACTGGGGCCCATGTGTGCCCAGTCATTGCAGGAGCAGCCAGCCAATCAGCGGGCACCACCGTAGGAGCTGCCCACTTATTGGCTGTGCATGGTCAGCCTGTCTCCTCCATAGATTTTAATGGTGTGAAATTTCCATTGAAGTCTATGGTGGGAACCGCTACATTGTATCCAATGATGTAACCTCAAGGCTCACCTCAAGTAACCACAGGGGACACAATTTTTGGACTCAGATTCTTGATGTTCGGGAATCTGCGAATGCGCCGGACCCGTACTGCGCATGTGTTGTATGGGTCTGCATTGTTGCTGACAGTTCGGCAGCAGACTGTCAGTATTTGACAGTTTGTTGGCATTTTGGAGCAGAAATGGGGCAGCAGTGTCCTCCATTCTCCAAAACAGAGGCGTGTTTCCGACATTGTGAGGTGTGACGATGCCAGGATCTCATTAGTCTGACGGAGCTTTCCTGACCTCTTTTTAGCATCTGTGGTGGCAGGCTTTCGTGAACCCAAGGGGCACTTAGCTGGCCAATGGTTTCGCAGATGATCCAATATTGCATCCTTGGACGCAGCTCAGGTCAGTAATGCATGCAGGAGGCATGACACCTGCTGCATTACCATATTAGCGCTATCGCAGCTGCTACTATGTAAGTAGCTGCAATAGCTCCTGAGTTCTCTGCTGAATCAGGCCCATTGTGTGTAAACCACAACAGATTACAGTTGCAACAATATAAACCTTTGGATTCTATGACATATATATCACATTTAAACAAATATGCTATAAAAATAAATTACATTTCAATCGTGAATATTGAGAATTTTCTCAAACCATCTTAGAAGTCACAATAATCTTCAGAGAGGTGGACAACACAAATGCAAATGTACGTAACGAACACCACACAAGAGATGTAATTCTTCACTGCTCTTCTTTATTGTTTTAATACTTTAATCTGAAGATTAGATTAACACAGCATGATTAAATATATGTTATCAAAGAAATGATAGAAAGTGCAACTTTGGTCTCTTATCATAAAAGGACTCCTGGGTAGCAATAATTACCATAATCTGTTTTTAAATTGGACATCTCTCAATCATCATACGAGCATCAATGAATTTATGAAACAAAAACAGCTTTGAGCTCAAACACATAAAATATATTTTAATTGAAAGTCCTTTGTTTTCTAGAGCAGTACAGATTGTCATATTACTGTATTACAGCAATGGCTTTTTTTTTCCTTTCATAATCAAGCCCACTTGCTTAATAAGTATTCCTAGTACATACTCTAATACGAGATGAAAATTTCAATGACCCTTTCCCGGTGAAACATTAAATAAATCCCATCAGTGGGTGAATGTATATTAGATCCGCAAGTGCCGGAATACTGCTCAAAGACACACACATATATGGAGGAAAAAAAATCTGCAGCTCTATTTTCTATTGTGTTAAAATAAGAGATTGAAATAATAAGGATTGAAACAGTCTTCTTAAAACTGTGATCCATTAGGGAAATTTCTGACATTATTTGATCTGTAGAACTAACAGTTGCAAAAAAACAAAATGAAGAGGACCTTGATCCAGGACAATTCAGGAAGAAAGAGAGTAGGTCACCGGGGATATCTACTAAACACCTCCAGTGTAATACACCTTCAAAGGATAGCTAATGTAATGATCTAATAAGGGCTTTACATCTGCAAGTACTTGTAATTGGCAGCAGGATAGATATTTATTTAGGTACATTAGGCATATGCATTGCCGTGCCCATAGAGACAGTGTGTTACCTCTGCTGTGGTTTCAAGAACCCAGTTAATTACTAGCTCCAACTATTTTTGAGATTTTTTCTTCTCTCGCGATAGCAAATAAGCATCCAGAGTGCTGGACTTAGAAGCCAGTAGTTTGCATTACTTCATTAACTATGCTAACCTAGAGGAATGCTATTTCTGTTTTTAACTGAAAAAATAAAAAAGTAAATAAAAATAAAATATATATATATTTTTATATTTACTGTGGCCAAATTTTAATTTACATTGAGGAAAAACTATGCAGATTCCTGTTACAAGCTGAGCTCATTATCAAATACTCATAACATTTCCAAGTCATTTGTGCATTGCATTAGCAGATGACTAAAAATAATGGGGGCTCCAAACTGAGTTTTTTCCAGACTTACAAGTTTTGGTTTAAGATATTTTTTGTCTTAGTGGACATTGGGCTTTAGGTAGTTTCTTTGAAAATATTTTTAATTGACTGAGTGCAAAAACATGAAAAAAAAGAACAAAAAATACAAGTAGGTTCTGAAAATACTTTCTGATTTCCAATATTTTAATGAAGCCGTCCTGGCATTTGTGGTTTGAGGTAGTAGAGGTTGCGATGAATCAGACCACTAAATTCAATGGGGAAGTGGGCGGATTTGGGAGAGTTGCCAAGAATTTATGAGACTCCAGTACATCCCATGAGAGTAGGAAACTATGGGATTACTACAGTATGTTCATACACTGGAAAAAAAGTTCTTATGGGGTTTATACCAGTCCAAAAGATGTCTTCTGTAATCAGTATATTAATTGCTGCCCATCTATATTCTTGTGTTGTACCAGATATCTATTTGCTATAACATCTTTATGCATTCATTACACAGCTTTTACAGCAGTATATCACTAGAGATGTGCACAGAATCACATGATTTGGCTTTGCCAAAACCACCCTCAAGTGTTTTGGTTCGGATTCAGAATTGGTTTTGGATTACTTTAAAAACGTATAAAACAGTTAAAATCATGTAACTTGGACACGTTTTTCTTCCTATACTATTATTAACATCAATAACATTATTTTCAGTCAATTCCAGTCAATTTTGACTACCTTAAATCATGATGGCAGGTCTTAAATGTAATCCAAAACACGTGAGATGCGTTTTTTAAATCAAAGTACTGAATTGCGAGAAGACCCAAGTCAAGATTCGGTTCTACTCGGTACCCCAAAATGATTCCGAACTGGAACTCAGTTCGACTCAGAACCACTTAGTTTGGGTGTGTTTAGTTTTCTCTGAATCCGTGCTGCTCATCTCTAGAGATCATAGAGAAAATCATTGCATTCAGATTGACTGTACAAAAGCAGTATAGAGGGAGAAAAATGTTGCTGAGCTGAACGGTCCATTTTTTTTTCTTCTTTATTAATTATACACTGAAGACAGCACAGGTGCATATCCAATAAGGTGTAAGTTTACCAAATATCTCGCACCTGCAGGTGCAAAATTCTTGATGTCCAGTCGGGTGCAGATTTTTTTTTTGAGCACTCAATTTTTTTTAACGTCTTTAGTAGAGCAGGTCCAATTTTTCCTAAAATCCATATTTTAAGGAAAAAATATCTGCACCTGCTTTGGACCCCTTTGGACAATACCCCCCCTCACCCCCACCCAAGTGACTAATTAGGAAATTGGAAGTTTCCAATTAGCTTAATTAGTACTAAATTACTCACCTTCTGCAGCGCTGTCATCCTCTTCTGTTTCTTCTCCAGCACGGCTGACAGCTTCCATGGACACATGGACAGTGCACAGAACAGGTAATACTCTGCTAACCCTGCAACCCTGCATGTTAGTATGTGTTTTTGCCTGAAATCACTGGAAAAATCAGATTTTACCTGTCACGTCACATTTATTAGATACACACAAGTAACAAAAGAAGTAAAAGTAAGATCTGAAAAAAGTATGATAAGTGAATATTTAAATTAATCTCTATAGATTTAAAATACTCTCATCATATTAATTTATAAAATACCAAAAAAACTACAGAAATGCTTAAAAACTGCAGAAGCTAAACTTCAGAAATGCTAATAATCAAAAATAGCCATAATGTAATTGTTAAAGATAAATTGTAAAGTCACCTTGCTTTAGGGAAATAGGATGTTGACTCTTTCTATTTGTCTCATTGGTCTTTAAAAAGGAACCAGCAGTAGTCCCCCATCATTGCAGGGTCCCATGTTAGAATGTCTTGGTGAAAACATTCCCCCTGTTCATCACTTACACTACCCAGGTTGTCAGGGAAGAGTCTAGATTCAAATTTAAAAACTGAATTTTAAGTGTCATTCTACAACCCGTATTCTTGTAGTTGTCCAATCGTTCATTCATGATGAA